>CM044443.1:48510641-48523656 GCA_024363595.1 Xenopus borealis
ATACCATTTGGTAGCTATAACTGATTATAGTCACACCAGTTTACTATAGCGCTACACATAGAAAACAATATTTTAATTCTTGCAACTTACTATCTCCTTGTGCATTCTGAAAAACAGCCAGACTCAAGCTTGCCGTATCCAGTCCCGTGTGCTCCACCTTGAAACTATAGGTTTCATTGTAAACAGGGTTTGCAGTACCACAGACTGAAGCTGTTTTCTTGCACTTGATAAGTTTGCTGTGATTCATGAAAGAGACTTTGACAAATGTTGAACCTAAACAACACAGAATTAAGTGAGGAGTTGGGTAGCATGAAATTCTTACAGAAAATATAAAAGGGATTAAGGCTTATACACTTTTATACCTTTTTTTAAAGAGTTTTTGTTTTTATCTAATGCATATTTTAAACGTTAGGCTAATATGTACCAAGAAAGAATTTATCTGGAAATTCATTATCTACAGTGTGTACAACTTATCTGGAAGAGAGTAGCTTCCTGTACTGGCACTCATACATTTACATGTTAAACAATTACTTTTATACTGTAACGCTATTCTATCTATAAAACACAGCTGATATACAACAAATAACACAATGAGCAAATAATAATAAACATTTGGGGTTATATAAAACCCCTGCCCTCTGCATTTTTTTACATATACTTGATCAATGAGAAAAAATAAGTACAGAAGAAAGCATAAAAAACCCAAACCACAAAACCACATTGCACATTTATATATATATATATATATAGTTCCACAGGTTGCCGGCACTCACGATACAGATGATAGATATGCCAGGGTGCAGAGTCAACAGAGTCTCTATTCACTGCAAAAAAGTTTCTGCATTCTCAGGAGTTATAATTATTTAAAAAATATTTTATTACAAAGTCCTTTGCAATACAATAATTCTTAAATAACTATGAGTGTGGAATCTTTTTTGCAGTGTATATATATAATGTTATATAATATATCCAGTATATATATAATTCTGATTGTGGATCACTTCTCACAACAGTGCAGATGGATATGTACTGAACAAAGGTCCCCACTCTGGCACTCACACATAAACTGAAATGTAGGGTAACCTTCAGTCTCTAAAATAGAACAGATTTCCTTAGGAACCACATACTGTACATTGGGAGTAAAGCATACTCTGGATTCCATGAGTAATGCATTTCTGGTTGTTCATTTTATTTGAAGGACCCAACAAGTTATAATAACATGCTGGCATATGATGCACAGAAAATCCTGAAAGAAAATCTTTTTCTTTTTGTATATAAAAACAATTCGAAGCAAAATAATCAGACATAATAACCAAACATCTTCCTTCCTCTGCTTATCTGCTACATTTCCCTTCAGTGTGCTTAATCAAATCACACTAAAACCAGACCCAGCAATGAAAGGATGGCCTTACAGGATGATGGCTAATAACTGAATACAAATTAATGGATTAAATTATATTAAAGCAAATATCAGCATCCGCTATCATTTTACTGTGTGTGTGTGTGGTTAATAGGAACCAGAGATTGTACACACTGTTCACACTCCAAACAAATTCTATAATATCTTTTGAAATTTGTGTCTCTTAAAGGGGAATTCAAATAAAATATATGGTGACAATAGTTTGCTAGCCTACTGATTCTTATTGATATTATTTTCAATAAAGATAGGCCTAAAACATTTACAGCAGTGAATACAGATTCAGATGGCTTAAAGGGGTAGTATATCCTCTTGGCCCGCATGAGTTCAATGAATGGAGCTTGTGCTGAATAAACATTGGGGACAAATTCACTAATGGGTGAAGCATCTACCGCTAGAACTAATTCGCCAGCATGACATCGTTTCGCAACTTCGCCAATTTACTAACAGTGTCCCTGGCGAAAATTCGCTAGCGAAGTAGATGGACTAGCGCAACTTCGCACCTTTACGCCAGGTGAAGTTGTGCACTGATGAAGGGACATAATAGATAGGAGTTTGAAAAAAAAACTTTTTTTAGGGTGATAGTCTGAAAAATAGTGTAATTTTTCGAGGGTTACCCTCCTTCCCCCCTACCTTTCCTAACATATGGCAACTCAACTATATAGCGGGCACATGTTTAGGGCAATAGGACAACTTTATTTTATTTATTAAAGGTTTCTTCGTTACTTTTTGCCTCTCTGAGCGCAAATCCGCATTTTAGTGAATTAGCAGCGGGCTGGCGAAAATTCACCTGGCAAAGTATGGAGAATTGTGGCGAAGCCGTCGCTAGCGCATTTTCCAAATTCACTAAAATGTGAATTTGCGCTCAGGGAGGCGAACGGTAGGGAAGTTGCACTACAGTTACTTCATCTGGCAAAGCGAAGTTACTCTAGCAATGCCTGTTTTGCATAGAGTGCGAAGTTAAAGTATAATAGATGTATTTGCTGCAACAACTACATTACACTACCCAAGCCCAGGAAACCTTTAATAACTCAAATAAAGGTGTTTTATTGCCCTACACATGTGCCCCATGTATAGTTGGGTTGCCATATGTTAGCAAATGTAGGGGGGAAGGAGGTTACCCTAAAAAACATTTATGATCTTTTTCAGCCTATCACCCGTAAAAAAGGAAAACACGCCAGCATTTTTTAGGGACTTAGGAAAATGTAGGGGGGAAGGAGGGTAACCCTCCATATTTTTTGCTATTTTTCAGACTACCACCCTAAAAAAAGTAAAAGGCGCCAGCGTTTTTTTGGGACTAAGAAAAAAATTCTACTTTTTTTTTCAATCTCCCATCTATTGTATTGACCTTCGCCAGGTCTGATCCAGGTGAAGTGAAGTAAAGTCTAGCGCAAAAGGTAACATTCAGTAAAATGGACATCTTAGTGAATTAGCGTGGTAACAACTCTTCTGCTAATGGGTTGAGTGCAGAAGACCTCTTGTATTAACCTTAAAGTACCCCCGAATCATCCATAAATTGATGTTAATAAACTTCAACCTAAGCTTACCATATTAACTCAATTACTTTATTTTTCTTTTAAAGGGTAGAAAATGGTACGTTGATGTAAACAATAGATATCTGAGATGAGTGCTCTGAGTAGATATCAAGGGGCCAATTAACTAAGATGCGCAAATTCACTTGCCTTGGCTTCTCTAGCGTTCGCTGCACTTCGCCAGGCGAATTTTTGGCAGCGCTACGCAAATTCACTAAAGTGCAAATTTACGCTCAGGTCGGCGAATGGTAGCGTAGTTGCACTAGTGTTATTTCGCTAGGCAGAACGCTGTTACGCTAGCGAAGCCTAATTTGCATACGGCGGGAACTTTAACTTATAATAGACGTATATGTTACAGCCACTACATTCCACTACACAAGCCCAGGAAACCTTTAATAAATTATATAAAGTTGTCCTATTGCCCTACATGTGCCCCCTGTGTAGTTGTGTTGCCATATATTAGGAAATGTAGGGGGGATGAAGGGTAACCCCCCAAAAAATATCAATCTTTTTCAGACTATCACCCTCCTATGCTAAAATACGCCAGCGTTTTTTTGGGACTTAGAAAAAATTTGACATTTTTTTTTTCAACCTCCTATCTATTGTATTGAACTTAGTAGTAACTACTTAGAAGTAACATCTAGCATAAGTGCTAACATAGAGGAAAATGCTCCTCTTAGTGAATTTGCGGAATAACGATCAGTGCGCAACTTCGCCTGGCGTAAGTGTGTGAAGTTGCGCAAGTCTATCTACTTTGCTAGCGAAAATTCGCCAGAGTCTGTGTTAGTGAATTTGCGAAGTTGCGAGATGACATCACGCTGGCGAATTAGCAGTAGCATTAGACACTTCGTGCTTTAGTGAATCTGCCCCCAAGAGTCTTAGCCATAAAGCATGACATGTGTTGCTGCGTAGGAGAAAGAAAAGAGACTTAACTATATGATTACATTCTCCTATGCAGGCAACAAATTAACACACATAAACATATGCTAAAATTCAGTCTAACACCAGTCGTCAGTAATAGCATGATAGTGTAAATAACTATATAATCCCCTCTTATGTTTTTCATTAAACAGTACAGGTACAAAGACTAAAATAATTGATGATCACATAAAAGCCCTTTAAGGCACTACTCTACATGATATTTTTCAAGGTGCATATACTACATACTGTTCTTACTGGCAACACATATTCTGTGATCTTTAGAGCAAAAAATAAATCTGAAATAACTACATATATTACTACTAGAATCAATGCCAGTCTGCTGCCTTCCTCGCCCCTTAAAATGGGGTAAAGCAAATGCACAATGTTACACGGGGGCTTATTTTTAGCTTTAAAATCAGGATATTCTGCTGTGCATAATTACAAGATGTGCTATTTAAATTAATATTCAATATGCAGCCCAGTTGGCAAAATGATTCTCAATCTGTAACTAAACATTTGTGTTTTACATTAAACATCAGATTTCTTGTCATGACTGAACAGCAAATACTTATGCTATGATTGTCTATTCTGCAATGATGTAGTCAATACTTTAAAAGAGTATTGATTCTGCCATGTCTGGCAAGAGTGGGTAGAAATGTGCAGATTAATTATTTTACCTTAAAAAGATCCTGTCATGGGAAAACATGTTTTTTTCAAAACACATCAGTTAATAGTGCTGGGGCTAGCCATTTTGTCAATTTCCCAGCTGCCCCGGTCATGTGACTTGTACTAGCACTTTAGGAGGGAACTGCTTTCTGGCAGGCTGTTGTTTTTCCTTCTCAATGTAACTGAACAGTACGCAGTGGGACACGGGTTTTACTATTGAGTGCTGTTCTTAGATCTACCAGACAGCTGTTATCTTGTGTTAGGGAGCTGTTATCTGGTTACCTTCCCATTGTTCTGTTGTTTGGCTGCTGGGTGGGGAAAAAGGAGGGGGGTGATATCACTCCAACTTGCAGTACAGCAGTAAAGAGTGATTGAAGTTTATCAGAGCACAATTCACATGACTTGGGGCAGCTGGGAAATTGACAATATGTCTAGCCCCATGTCAGGTTTCAAAATGAAATATAAAAAAACTGTTTGATCTTTTGAGAAATGGATTTCAATGCAGAATTCTGCTGGAGCAGTACTATAAACTGATGCATTTTGGAAAGAAAAACATTCCCCGTGACAGTTTCCCTTTAAGAGCAATGTGTAAAACCCAATAGGATTAATTTATGACCTCAATTTAGTGTGCAAAGTGCAAAACATGGAAGTAATGTGCCCATCTATTGCACTTGTATTATGTATTATTTTCACCATCCATGTACAGAAATAATAATAGTATTATTATTATTATAACTTACTGTACTGTTCTGTACTTTTGATGAAAACAGACTGCCACCATTGCTGCAATAATATATGGATTAACACACTCTCAAGCAAGGCATCCCTTTTATTGGTGAGCTATAAAATATTGGGCTGTAGGCTCTACAAGATAGGAACTTGTTTTACCTGAAATGTAGCATGACTATTGCAATTGGTGTGGAATGTTCCAGTAGTGCCTATATATATATATATATATATATATATATATATATATATTATAATCTATATATATATATATTATATTATAATCTGTACAGAATATTAGGGTGAGTTAATTCTGTTTATGTTGACAAATGAATCACTAAAGTTTTGTTCAGGGTCAGACTAGGAGGGTTCCATGGGCCCACCATGTCCCAAGCCAAGTCCTCTTTCCTTTGTGGCAAACTCCCCTGTGCATGTCCCACCACTTCCCCAATGCACCAAAGCAATGCTCTGAACACCTACCCCAAAGCTCCATCATCCCGCAATGCCCCACCCTCCAGCCCCCAAGTACCTTGTGCTTCCTCCTTCTCCTAAAAATGTATATTTCTGGAAAAATTTACAGCCAAGAAATTATAAAGTGACAAAGCTATCAACCTTTTCAGCGGTAACTGGAAAAAATGGCACAGATCTCTGTATTAAATTATTCAAAAAACCATTCAGCATTCAAAATGGCTCATTATATTCTCATGTTAATAAAAAAGATCATTGTGAAGTCAAATTAAAAATCACTTAGATGCTACTCACTGACAACACCATGTTCTTCCAAAAACTGTAAGCCCTTTGCTTGAAGCACCACAACAGTCAAGCGACCAAGGTAATCATTGTAGCTAAGAGAGAACTGGATGTTTCCATATTCTGATGGTGGCTTAGCAAAGGGGGAAAAACAGAAATAATTAGAAATCACTAAGGACCACTTTAAGCATTAAGAGGCAAATTCACTAAAGCGCGAAGCGTCTAACGCTAGCGCTAATTCCCCAGTGTGATGTCAATTCGTAACTTCGCAAATTCACTAACTCTGACTCTGGTGAATTTTCACTAGCAAAGTAGATAGACTAGCGCAACTTTGCACCCTTACGCCAGGCGAAGTTGCGCACTGACAAAGGATCGTAATTACGCAAATTCATTAAGATGACCATTTTACTGAACGTTACCACTTACGCTAGACGTAACTTCGCCAGGTCAGACCCAAAAAAACACTGGCGTGTTTTAAATTTTTTAGGGTGATAGTCTGAAAAAGCTAATTTTTTTGGGGGGTTACCCTCCTTCCCCCCTACATTTCCTAACATATGGCAACTCAACTATATAGGGGGCACATGTTAAGGGCAACAGGACAACTTTATTTTTTTTATTAAAGGTTTCCTGGGCTTGTGTAGTGTAATGTAGTGGCTGTAACATATATTTCTAACATACTTTGAAATTCACGCTGTATGCAAATTAGGCATCACTAGCGTAAATGCGCTTTGCCTGGCGAAGTAACACTAGTGCAACTACGCTATCGTTCGCCGACCTTAGTGTAACCTCGCACTTTAGTGAATTTGCGTAGCGCTGGCGAAAATTTGTGGTGAACATTAGCGAAGGCAACGCTGGTGCATTTTTGCCGTTTAGTGAATTTGCCCCTAAGTCTGTAGCTACCTATCACTTATCAGAACAGATACATGATACCTTCAGGCTAGACCATAATCTTGGTCTTTGTAGTGTGGCCCAGGCCAGACTGCCGTAGCAGATTTTAAAACATAAACAATCTTTCTCTCAGTACAGAAAAAATTGTGAATATGAATTATAAAACTATAGGCTTGTGTTAGTAGACTGACGTTTATCAGAGCACAAGTCACATGACTTGGGGCTGCTGGGAAATTGACAATATGTCTAGCCCATGTCAGATTTCAAAATGAAATATAAAAAATCTGTTTGCTCTTTTGAGAAATGGATTTCTGTGCAGAATTCTGCAGGAGCAGCACTAATAACTGATGCATTTTGAAAAAAAAAATTTTTTGCCATGACAATATCCCTTTAAGGCAAGTTTTCCATCATCCCACAGTCTTGTGTATTTTACAGAATAGGAGGCCTAATGCCCATGCCCAGACACAGGCTACTCAATTATAGACTGTGAGAAGGGTGGGGGAATGTGAAATGTGCAGTGAAATTTTAAATACATTTATAACAGGTATGGATGTTTTAATTTAAAAAATGTAAATTAAATTTAAAAAAAATGTGTGTTTCATGTTCCATCTGCAAAAGAAAATGTATTATGTAACATTTTATGCATGGGTTACAGGTCCCCTTTAAGTTCAACAATGTGTATGGGGGTGTCCAAATAATTTTTGTCCCATCCATAAAAGAAAAAAATGGGATAGACTTTTCAGGAGCAGTTTCTAAAATTGCTAGGCACCTGTGTGGTAATTAAAAAAATCAAGGGATTTGAGTGCTTAGGCCCAATGCTTCCTCTAAGCTGCTCACTTCTGCATGAGCACATTCATTTTATTATTTTACATTTTATTTATTTTAAATTCCCTTGTATCCAAGAATTCAGAAGAGAGACATAATTATGTATTTATTTTGACCCACACAATATTGCACACAGAAATAATTTTCTGACACAGACAAAAAAGAACTTAGAGAGAACATTGCTGAGGTTCTTGCTGTTACAGCTGCCAGAAAGTCCCAGTATTATGGAACAGTTAAAAAAAAACCACACTTACAACCAATCAGGCAGCATTTACTGGTTACCTGTGTAAAAAATAAACATAATTGGGTTTTCTCACCTCCAAATTTTCAAGTTCCAGATCTCTCCAGATAACCATATTCTCATCATCTGTTAATGACTCATTTTTCAAGGGAAAGAGCACCTGTCCCAGAAGGTAGTGTTTTTTTATCTTATCCACATGATAAACTGAAAACCTCAAAGTCCTCTGATGTACAGTTTTACCTGAAACCTGCACAAAGCCACACACTGTTACATAGAAGAATATTTTGTTACAGACAATTTCTGAAAATATTATAAGACTGAACTGTTACACCATAATGTAAAGTGATTTGTCACTTGACTAATGAGACCAGTTTAGAATCCAAAAGACGCAATAGGCCAGATTTAATTCAGTGAGAAAAGGTTCTCACGGTTGGTTGAGTGAAAAGTCATAGACGAGACTGAATTTGAGGAGAAAGAAGTTTCTCCTAATTCAGTTCCAATTTTTCCCATAGAATTCAATAGAGTTTTTGTATGGTTAACTAAATTGCATCTGAAGTTGAATCTCCTCCATGACTTTTCAAGTGATACATTTTTTTGTTGTTGTTTAATTAAGTCTGGCCTAATATGTTGCACCATCTTGGTTTTACAAGCAAGTCATTAACAGCTGAACCTGACCAAGCACTGTTTAGTGATTCACCCACAGAATGCCACAATACCATATTTTGTATCTCACAGTTTTAGATATGCTGCCTTACTTCTTAAAGGGATTCAGATACCAGAAATTTATTTTTTTTTATTTATATCTATCATAACATTGTCTTTGCATGCTATTTATCATTTTGCCATAAAATCATTGACCCAATGCTTTTTCATTACCTATCTGATCATCCATGTTCCGTTATTACTGGGCTGCCATATTTGTGCATCAGAAGTTCGTTAACATTAGAAACTTTAATTGACAGGCTGAGAAGGGACAGTCAGGTTGGCAAAACAATCAGGTTTAGGAACTTCAAGTAACACTTACATACAAAAGCAGTACTACTGTATTGGTGAAAAACGATCTACATGACCTATAGGTTACTTTAAGGGGGTTATTTATAGGGATGCACCGAATCAACTATTTTAGTTTGGGCCGAACCCCCGAATTCATTGCGAAAGATTCGGCCTAATACCGGACTGAATCCGAACCCCTTATTTGCATATGCAAATAAGCAAGGGGGAGGATAAAAGCGCACTTCCTTGTTTTGTGACGAAAAGTCATATGATTTTTTGGATTCGGTTCGGCCAGGCACAAGGATTTGGCCGAATCCGAATCCTGCTGAAAATTGGCGAATCCTGGCCGAATACCGAACCGAATCCTGGATTCGGTGCATCCCTGGTTATTTATTTAAATTCCGAATTTCTCATATTTCGTAAAAAAAAAACAATGACCATACTCCCGTGCCAAATTTTAGCTCATTATTTAATAAATAACCCCCTTAATATATTATACTATTTTGAAGAGTAGTTTTTAGTGTTATCACTTTAAAAGAATTGTTCAGTGTAAAAATAACACTGAGCAAATAGATAGGCTGTGCAAAATAAAAAATGTTTCAATACAGTTAGTTAGCCAAAAACCTAATCTAAAGGCTGAAGTGAACAGATGCTTGACATAATAATAACATATGTTCTGGCTTTAACATGCTCAGATCAAACTAACTGAGCAGTTATGTCTTATTTGTCCCACCTTCCAGTCGCTGACTAAAGCCCCCAATACACGGATCGATAAAAGCTACTGACAGACAGTGTCGGCAGCTTATTGGCCCGTGTGTGGGGCCATCCATCTGGTGAAAGTCGTCCAGATGCCGATCGGGCAGGTTAAAACATCCCGTCGGATCGCGGCCGCATCTTTTTGTTGATCCGCCCGCCGTTTAGCCTCCATTCTGAGCCGACCGTTTGGCCCTAGGGCCCACTATCGGATCAGCCTATTGCCCACTTCAATGTGGGCATATCGAGGAGAGATCATCTCTTTTGGCGACATCGCCAAACGAGCGAACCTCCCTGTGTATGGTACCCTTAACTAAAAGGTTAGAGAGATAAAAAGGAGGAAGTTGTTTTCAGGCTAGTCCCTTAGACGGAAATAATCTTATTTAGATAGGAAGGGCATATACATGAATGGAATATCTAGTTTAGTTCCTGAATAGTTTACATTTTTTGGTTAGTTAAAAACTGTGTTGCATAATATGATTCTGAGATTCTGGTCTAACTTGTTTTCCCATTGTTTTGTCAGCTTCTCAGGGTATAGCACATAATATACATAGTACATGTAATATGACCATTGGGTCTCCAGCAATATCTATTTTTTATGGAATTATGACTAAACTATATAATTATATATATATATATATATATATATATATATATATATATATATATATATATATATATATATATTATATAAAATATGCCATCATTGCTTGCTTGCAGTGATTTTGTTGAATAGAAATAGAACTGGAGAAATCAAAAATTTCTTATCCAGAAAACCATTATCCAGAAACCTCTGAAGTGCGGAATGGCCATCTCCCAGAGAGTCCATTTTAAACAAATAATTAAAACTTTACGATTTACTTTTTCTCTGCAATAATAAAAGACTTATTGATCCCAACTAATACAGTATATAATTAAGATGTTATTAATCTTTATTGAGGGCAAAACAATTGTATAGGGGTTTATTTAAAGTTTAAATGACTTTCTTAAGGTATGGTAATCCAAATTATGGAAAGATTCCTTTTCCAGGAAACTCCAGGTCCCAAGCAGTATTTCTGGGCAGAAAAAAAGAAGCAAACTTTTTGTGTTATGTGCACAGAGCCAGGCAATTGCCCACACAATTGCCCCTTTCCTGTCCCACAGGTGAGGAGAAGGGGGGAGTGGATTGACAAGACAGAAGGATGACAAGCTTTAGCAGCAATGTAATTCGCAATGGCTGCACATCTAGGCAGGCGCCTCTTCAGCCTACCCCTAGTTCTAGCCCTGGATATGCCTAATGATCAGAGGGTGATTGGCATGGAATAGTTTGTACAGGTACAAGTACAATCTATATAAAAAAGTGTTGCATTGTACTGTACTGGCACTGGCAGCTTAAAGGGGTGGTTCACCTTCAAGTTAACTTTTAGTATATTGTAGAAGGGCCAATTCTAAAAAACTTTTCAATTGGTCTTCATTACTTATTTTTCATAGTTTTTTAATGATTTGCAATTTTCTTCTGTTTCTTTCCAAGCTTTCAAATGGGGGTCACTGACACCATCTAGAAACAAATGCTCTGTAAGGCTACACATTTATTGTTATTGCCACTTTATTACTTATCATTCTATTAGGTCCCTCTCCTATTCATATTCCAGTCTCTTATTCAAATCAATGCAGGGTTGCTATGGTAATGTGTACCCTAGAAACCAAATTGCAGACACTGCAAACTAAAGAGCTGCTGCATAAAAAGCTAAATAACTATAAAACCACAAATAATAAAAATGAAAACCAATTGCAAATTGTCTCAGAATATCACTCTCTACATTATACTAAAAGTTAACTCAAAGGTGAACAACCCCTTTAAATATACTTTCATCATCAGCACTTGGAGGTCTCATAGCTCAATATGCTTGTAATATGTAGGTTGCTGATAAAAAAACAACAACATCCTGTTTAATAAAAACAGTTTTTTTAACTTCAACCACTTTTTCATTGCTTTAATGAAGATGAAGGAGTTTTGCCCAAGAACAGCTACTACTATAGTACACAAACATTTATATTATAATTCATGTCTTTAAAGGCAGATATTATTTAGAAGGACTCTCAAGCTTTTAATGTGCCATAGACAGACTTATACAGGTCACGAGCAGCCCTGTCCAAACTTTATGGCCTGCTTTTCCCTTGTAGGTTTGTGAGTACAAATGACTCATTTGTTATATGTTACTGGTCCTATCTGATACAGGATAAGTAAATGTGCACAGCTGGAAATTTCTCATTCTTAGGATTCAAAAATAAATGAAGCTGCCCAGATATGGGATGACATCACTATAAATTCTACATTAAGGAGGTTATTTATTAAAGGTCGAGTTTGTGAGGTTTTTTCTACCTCGAATAAGCTCACAATTTAAACAAACTTGCTTATTTATGAAAAAATCCAAATGTCCAAAATGTATCGAGTTTATAAGCTAAAAAAAAACTCAAATACCTCAAATTTAGGAGCAAGCCAGCATAAAAAACCCAAAAAATCATGAAGCCAAAGAACATTTTAAAATGGTTTAATACCATTATGTGATATATAAATGTCTATAAATACACTCTATATACTAACCATTTCCCAGATAATTGCACCAAAGAGCATTTATGAGGGAAATAAAAAATAAATCAACACACCACAGGAGCAGATAGCTGAGTAGGTAGCTCAAGCCTTCCACTCTGAGCCACATTCAGTGGAGGGGTTCCTACTTTTGACTGATAGACTGCTCTGTTAAATTTGTGTAGGTTTTGTTATGCTACATATTTAAAGAAAGATAAATATTGCCTTACATGGCAAAATCATTTTGTTTGTGTGCTAGGCTCAAGAGCTATCTTCTCAATGCACATACACTGCCTATGCTGTGCCAACAAAATAAACAGATTTTACAGAAGCATTGGCTGGTTCTTGTTTGTCATATTTATGTAGATAATTCTGATACACAAGGTCCAGACAGATCCTTTTGTTAGGACAATGGAGGCAATTTTTCTACTTTAAAGGGGAACTATTGCAAAAATGAAAATTTAGTATAAGCTTCAGCATACTAAAATAAGACACTTTCTAAATACAATCCATTAAAAATGCTGTACTGTTTCTGAAATAATCAAATTAATCTTCACTATCCCTCTTTCTCACGATCTTTTTCTCATCATTCTTTCTTCATGTAGGTGTTGGGTGTCAGATAATCATTGACAGTTAGATACAATATATCTTATAGGGGGACTCCTTTTGCCTAGAATATATATTACAGCTCTCTCTATCACCAGACATCAATTTTCTCTACATGCAGGATTTGT
>CM044443.1:48561384-48577459 GCA_024363595.1 Xenopus borealis
TTGCAAAGTATTTCAAGAAAATATCCTTTGGTAGTATTGAAACAGCTGAACCTGTATCACCTGACACCGACTGCATATAAACTTGTCTGGAATAAATGTACCAGCTTTATCCACAGAAAGTCCTGTGTATGTACAGTGACACCTGCAGGCCATTTGTATAAACACCACACACCTGAATGTACTGTAGATTTGTATAAATACAAATAGATTTGCTTATTTAAATTATTATTTTAAAGTCATAAGGATTGCAATTCTTTTTATCTTGAAGCATTTCACTTGTTTTATCATGTTTTTTTTAAATGTTTCAAAGGGCAGCCTTCTTGCTGACAGACTTAATTGTATGTGTCAATAATTAATGTGGCTACAAGGGTATAATATACTTCTTATCAGTAACCTATAGAACCCAGTTTAACCATCCATCTTTCCACCAACAATTATCAAAAATAACTAAGTTTGTTGCTATCGATTTCTGGTATAGGCAAAATTATTCTATGTTACTACATATCCTTCACAAACTCTAATGTTGTTCTGTAAGTTATAAAACACTAGATAGACATGCAGAGAGACAGTTTGACAGATAGATAATTACAAATACATGTTTTGCGACAATAATCCTATTTTTTTGCAGACAAAGAAACCCAAGATAGAGGTAGCTCCAACCACTACCATGGGAAGACAAGAAGGAGATGAACTGTATACAGCCAAGCCCACCTTGATCTCCTGCTTAGCACGTTTGATACAGACCAATATCCTGGAATCACGGTGAGAGAAAGACTGTCACAACTAACTGGTATACATGAATCCAGAATACAGGTTGGTTATGATACAAGAATGTGTAACAAATAATACTTATGAGACCTGTAACCTCTGACCTAGGATGCTTAAAACATACTGCAGTTGTAGATACACCTTGTAAATCTTGCAACAACTCTTCCTCTGTGTATGATAATTACAAGTATTTGTGCTCCACCATCCTCATACAAATCCCCATAGCTTAAAATAACATTTTTCGTTTGATAATATAAATTCAGTATATCTTAGTGATATCAGAGAAATGAAAAGTGAAAGGAATCAATTACAGGAATCATTTTTTTTTAAAAAAAGAGGCCAAAACTCTTCTCTTTGTATAATTTATATAAAAATGTTTTATTTATTTTTTTACTCAAACTACATATCTTGTAGGGCAGGTTTTTATTATATAACCAGACTTGTGTGTGACAATGCAAATATAAGTAAGTGAGAGCTGGAATGCACACAATTGCAAGTGTCTATTTTATATTTTTCTGTCTAAACTAACATATAAACAATAAAGAAGTTCAAGTCATCCCCTTTTTACATCTAGCAAAAATGGACCAAAGAGTACACTTATATTGGCAAAACCTGACAGACTGATTACCTAACAATTAAAGGAGAAGGAAAGGATAAAATTAAGTAAGCTTCTCCTCTGTCAAAAGAAACACAGCATTTCTTCCCTTCTATTGTGTATACATGGGCTTCTGTATCAGACTTCCTGTTTTCAGGTTAAACCTCCAAGGCTAGGGCTTGAGCATGCTCAGTTAGTTCCTCTCTCTCTCCCTTCTTCTCTCTCTTCTGTAATCTGAGCTCAGAGCTATGAGTGAGCAGGGAGAGACTCAGGCAGGAAGTGGTCACACAAGCTAATATGACAGCTGATATTCTAAACAAACAGATGGAGCTTTTAGAGCTGTTACTCATGTATAGAAAAACATGCTACAGAATATAGTCTTATGGCTTGCACTAGTGTGGCCAAACTATTGTCAATAAACTACTTCACTAGCTTTCCTTCTCCTTTAAACTATTGTTAAGATGGTTGTTAGAAAAGGCCAACGTCTCATGGATGCTATGAATGATTGCTACAGGAAAACCAATTCAATTTTATAGTGACATTTACTTACGCTCTATAACAGAGCACCTTGTTTTACTTTTGGAGCAGGCAGCCTATTTCATATGTATAGTTTTTATGACTATTCCTCTACAAGTACAAATTGATAAGTTACATTTTCAGACTAACAAATTATCTTCAGTTTGTCAAGCTAAAGTACTGTATATTCTATAGCAGAATACGTATCTTTTAGGTAACCCTCTAAGCAACTAAATATTAGTGGATTCTAAGTAAATGCTTAATTCTAGGTAAAATGCTCTAAGTAAATGCTCCACCATTGTATTTCAGGTCTGGTTCCAAAATAGAAGAGCCAGGAAGAACAAGAAAAGTGTGCAGGAAAGAGAGAATGCACACAACACAAATGAATGTCACCAATACAATCATATTTCTAAAACCAACAAGTCATCAACAAGTCATTGGTTTTACAAGAACAATGGACATTATAAAAACCAGGAATTAGGCTTTCGAGATTGCTCTGTTACCTTGTACCCTTACATCTGTTCCTCCAAATCCAGTGCACGGAGATTACCTCTTCCACTTCAGTGGCCAAAACCTATGCAGGCACCATTCAACCCTCTGGCATCAGTATACCCACCAATAATGCCTGATAGTATTATACATTCAAAAGATTGTGTTAGTCCATCAGAGTCTGTTTCTTATGGCATAATGCAAGAATGGTCCTTGGAACAGATGTTGGAAGAATTCCAGCCTTGTTGGACAGAAGTGGCAGATAATTTAATTGATAATATCAGCAAAGTCTGTCATTCAGTTAAATAAGAAAGAAAGAGAGCAATTACATTTTTTCACCAAGAGTTTATTCTAACAATGTATGTTTAGTACAAGTAAAGAAATTATGTAATATTAGCACAAAAATGTCTGCAGGTTTGATCAGCTGTAGAATTTACCGTTTCCTGTTTGAATACAAACATCTTATTGTTTGTTATGAGTTACTGCACCTGTGCAAATTCTGGGGCTTTTATTACATATGGGGTTTTATTACATACATATGGGGATACTGTATGTGTTTGATCTCATATTTATTGAAAAGGGTCAGAATTCATTGTGGGGGAAAAGGGATCACTGTAATTACTATAGCTACAGGACTGCAGAAGCTGCAAATTTGATTGGTCAGTAACCACAATGGATTGCAAATGTATTTAAAGGAAAAGTAACATCAAGAAATAGTGTTTTAAAGTAATACAAATATAATGCATTGTTCCCCTGCACTGGTAAAATGGTTGTTTGCTTCAGAAACACTACTATTGTTTATATAAATAAGCAGCTGTGTAGCAATGGAGTCAGCCATTCAAAGGAGAAAAGGCTCAGGTTACACAGCAGATAGCAGATAAGCTCTGTAGAACATAATGGTGTTATTTAACCTGTGCCATATAGCTTTTTTTCAATGTCCGCCATTGCTACACAGCAGCTTGTTTATATGAACTATAGCAGTGTTTCTGAAGCAAACAGATGAGTTTTACCAGTCCAGGGCAACAGTACATGATATTTTCATTACTTTAAAACACTTAAATTTTTGGTATTACTGTTTCTTGAAACCCTATAATTATCACCAAAACATTGCAGTCTATAAGGCAAACACATCATCTAACAGTAAGCAGTGTCACATTTTACTATATATCTGTGGTTCTGATCATATAGTGATGCTGCAGAATATTGTGAATTTTTTTATAAATAAAGATATTTTTACATTAATTTCTTGTTTATATTTTCTTGATCATTTTTGGAGCTTGTCCAGTATCAATTTTTATTATTATTATTATTATTATTATTATTATTAATAATAATAATTATATTATCTTGTAACAGTTGTTATGTGGCCATAGGAGATAGCATTCAAATCAGATGAAAAGGTTTGGGAAACCCTCTCAGCCTGCATAATAATTTACTCCACTTTCAACAAAAAATATAAAAGTGGCATGGTTTTCATTTCCCAGGAACATCTGAGTACTGGGGTGTTTTCTGAACAAAGATTTTTAGTGAAGCAGTATTCAGTTGCATGAAATTAAATCAACTGTGAAAAATGTTCTGTGCAAATATTTGGGTAGCCTTATAATTTTGCTAATTCGAATTCATGTAACTGCTCAATACTGATTACTGACAACAACTAATTGGTTGGATTAGCTTCTTTAGCTTCTTAAGCCTTGAATTTCATAGGCAGGTGTGGCCAATCATGAGAAAAGGTATTTAAGGTGGCCAATTGCTTCTTGTTCTTCTGCTTGACTCTCCTCCGAAGAGTGTCAGCATGGGATTCTCAAAGCAACTCTCAAAATATCTGAAAACAAAGATTGTTTAGTATCATGGTTTAGAGGAAAGCTACAAAAAGCTAGCTGTATATTTCAATTGTAAGGAATGTAATCAACAAATGGAAGGCCACAGGCACAGTTGCTGTAAAACCCAGGTCTTGCAGGCCAAGAAAAATACAGGACCAGAATATGCAGAGGATTGTGAGAATGGTTACAGACAACCTAAAGATTACCTCCAAAGACATGCAAGAACATCTTGCTGCATCTGTATCTGTATCTGCATCTGCATCTGTATGGCAGGGTGATGAGAAAAAGCCCTTTCTGCACTCACACCACAAACAGTTGCTTGTTGTATGCAAAAGCTCATTTAGGCATTTTGGACCAAAGTGTTTTGGCCTGATGATGACAAAAATTGAGTTGTTTGGTCATAACAAAAAGTGCTTTGCTTGGTGGAATCAGCTACTATCCTAGGGCTGCTGCCGCATGAGGCAGCAGCCCTGATGCCCCCACTCCACGCTTCTAACTTTTAGCGTCGGAGTCTGTCGAGGAGGGGCCGCATCGCTAGTGCAGTGAGCGCTATTGTGCTTGCTGCACTAAAAGAACAGAATTTCTGTTTTAAAAAATGGAAATTCAGCTCTTAAAGTTACCAGAGGTGGCTTTTTGCCGCCCGTGGTAACTGGTCGCTCCATGCCCCCTGAGGCAAGATCCTCACCTTGCCTCATGGCAGGAGCCGCCCTGGGTGGAATGGTGGAAGAAGAACACCACATTCCTAGAAAAACACCTGCTACCTAGTGTCAAATTTGGTGGAGTTTCCATCATGCTGTGGGCCGTGTGCCTAGATCAGGGATTGGGACCCTTGTTAAAGTCGAGGGTCAGATGAATTCAACACAATATCAACAAATTCTTAAGGATAATGTTCAAGCATCAGTCAAAAAGTTGAAGTTACACAGGGGTTGGATATTCCAACAACACAATGACCCTAAACACACTCCAAAATCTATAAAGGCATTTATGCAGAGGGAGAAGTACAATATTCTGGAATAGCTGTCACAGTCCTCTGACTTGAATACCATTAAAAATCGATGGGAAAATTTGAAGCAGGCTGCCTATGCTCAGTAGCCATCAAATTTAACTGAACTGGAGGGATTTTCTATGGCCGAATGGTCAAACATACCGCTATCCAGACACTCATGAAAGGCTAGAAGAGGCATCTAGAGGCTGTTACATTTGCAAAAGTAGGCTCAACTAATTATTGATGTAATATCTCTATTGGGGTTGGGGTGCTCACATTTATGCACCTGTCTAATTTTGTTATGATGCATATTGCATATTTTCTGTTAATCATATAAAGTTTATGTCACTGCTGAAATACTACTGTTTCCATAAGGCATGCTATATATTAAAAGGATTTAGCTACTTTTACAATTATTTCCTTTTTCTCTGTAATAATAAAACAGTAGCTTGTGCTTGGTCCAAACTAAGATATAACAAATCCTTATTGAAAGCAATACCAGTCTATTGGGTTTATTTAATGTTTACATGATTTTCTAGTAGACTTAAGGTATGAGGATCCAAATTACAGAAAGATCCATTATCTGGAATACATCAGGTCCCGAGCATTCTGGGTAACAGGTCCCATACCTGAACTAAAATAAAACTGCAGTAAGGAGTTATTCATAATGCTCTACAGACCTGTAAACCAATCAACATTTTATTTGCATCTCTAAAATGTGTTTTAGTTTTTGGTATTTAAGTAGCCATACACATGCAAAATGAAGCTGCCATTTCAGCTCCTTTAGGCCTGTGCCACAAAATCCACTGGCCACCACTTGGTCCTGTGTCTGCATTAAGACACACTGTGTTGGCCTTGGTGCAGACAAATGGAGTGTATTTCATTGCATACTACACATTTCTGTGCCAAAATTCTTTCTGTATGTCTGCATCATGGCAACACATGGCCTCTTGGTGCAGACATAGGACCGGGCAGATGCCAGAAGATTGGCGAATTCTCGGCGCAGGGTGAACTCTTTGATCCATCTGATGTGGCCCAGCATGAGGGTGGCCAAATTGGGGCACTTTGTAATGATGTTTATGAAAAATCACCTGGCAGCAAAATGGTTAAATGAAATCAGAATGAATGAAAAAAAGATGAATGTTCCTGTGGATGCTAATAATTAGCCAAGTTGCTGCAGTAAGTGAACTGTGCATTTGTGCCAGGGAAAGATGGTAAAAGCAATGAAATATGGGGGGTTGGTGTTCTTATGTTGTGGGTGCATACAGTTTAAGCTAGAGATTTACAGAGGTGATGCTAATGTTATCATTTGCAAAATCAACCATGCAGTAGATTCAAAAGCATACAGGCAGAGAATAATAATTTATTGGAGGAAGAAACCAACTGAATAAGGTAATGTGTGGCCAATGTGTGGGGCATTGCACAAGTAGCCGCAGGTCTCTATGCTCTGACTGAACTTAGGTTGGAGCGCTGCCTGTGTTAGGCTTGATTCAAGAGAGACAAGTAGGGAGAGGCAAGTAAGTGTCCCTTATTGCGCACCTTAATGTTTTTGCACTTGTATCCCCTGGGTTAATGATAGACCCCTTGTGATTTTTAAATGATATAATTGATAGGAAGGCATAGACAGGTGCCTAGTTGGTAAAACATCTATCTTGACCAGGGCTGTTTTTCCAAATTTACGGCCAATGTTCAGCATGTGTGTACTGAATTCACATTAGAAACTGGAAAACCTAAGGTAATGACATACGGTGACAGGAGGCCAGGGGTCCAAATAGTGTAACTCCTGACACAATCAGTGGAATTGACATGTCTGTGTAAGATATAGTCAATTGATTGCCCGTTCATATCCACACAGATAAATCTGCAGATTTGAACTTCTTCCTGCATGAACAATGCACCACACACAGATTCAGCTCTTTTTAGTTGCTTTAACAATTTAGTACAGGATGGTGGTTATTTATGTAACTCTGTGAGGCTCATTTATCAACACTGGGCAAATTTGCCCATGGGCAGTTACCTATAGCAACCAATCAGTGATTAGCTTTCTAAAGCCAGCTGCAAGTAGACTGATGAATGCGGCAATTTGATTGGTTGCCATAGGTTACTGCCCATGGGCAAATTTGCCCAGTGTTGATAAATGACCCCCACGTTCTATGTATATAATTCATGTGATTTCTTTGTACAGGTATGGGATTAGTTATCCAGATATTCGATATACAGAAAGCTCCAAATTATGAAAAGGTTCTCTCCATAGACTCCATTATAATCAAATAACCCACATTTTTCTCTGTAATAATACAACAGTACATTGTATTTGATCCAAACATAGATTAGATTAATCCTTATTGGATGCAAAACCAGTCTATTGGGTTTATTTAATTTTCTAGTAGACTTGAGCCCCAGGTTCTGAGCATTCTGGATAACAGGTACCATATCTGTATAAGCACCTCTATTTTACAGTGCTGTGCAATATGTTGGAGCTCTAAAAATACTGATAAAATAATACTAACTCTCTGTGACAAGTGTTTAAAGGGGTTGTTCACCTTCCAAACACTTTTCTCTGTTCAGTTGTTTTCAAATTGTTCCCCAGAAATAAAGACTTTTCTGAATTACTTTCCAGTATTTATTTTCTACTGTTTTTCCAAAATCTAAGTTTAAAGTTGAATGTTGGTGTCTCTGGTGTTTGAGTCTGGCAGCTCAGTAATTCAGGCGCAGACTCTAAACTGATACCATTTTGCAACATTTAATTGATACATTTCACAGCAACATCTCTGGAGTATTAGCAACTATTGTATCAATTCTAACAGCTGCCTGTAATGAAACCCATAGATTCTGCTCAGCAGGGACAAAGATAAGAAATGTATCCATTAAATGTATCAGTTTAGATAAGTTGGGGGGTCAGCGACCCCCCCTTCCCAGAGCTGCTTTAGAAGGTGTAAAAGGACACTTTACACTTCAATATTAGAAATAGGGTTACAAATAGAAAATAGACAGCAATTGGAAACAGTTGTTATTTCTGGTGATCTATCTGAAAACAACTAGTTGTTTGAAGGTGAACAACCCCTTTAAGGAAAACTTATACTAAACAACATTACCTTTCTAAATTGCCAAGGCGATCTAATTTTACTGAATAATAATTCTTATACTTTTCCCTTTTATTTCTTGTAATTTATTTCAAGCTCAGTTATTTTTGATACATTGTTTCATTGCTCAAAGATACTGCTGTATTCAATCTCCACAGCTGAATATTTAGCAAAATTAAGTTTCCCAGCAATAACTCTTTTTGAGGTGTAAGGGGGAAATACTTTGCAGCACTTCATGCAAGAATATGGCAGATAACTGCAATAAAAGTTGGTTTAACTGTATGTAATGCCATTTTTTTTACTTTTTACGGTATATAAAACAAAAAACATTACAGGTCTCTACCTTAAAACAAAGCAGAAAAGCCATTCATGTATTTATCCCACCTTGCTGAAGACAATGCCAGCAACACTCATTTAATTATGAAGAAAATTAGAATGCAGGTAGAAGAGCTTTCACATATTTATCAGGAAACTTGAAAAAACCTCCCCATACTTGTTTAGGAATTATACAATTCCCATTCCTATAGTTCTGCACTAGTCTGGACTAAAAACTATTTTAGCACCAGCAGGTCTTGCATCTATTTATCCATATTTGATCTCTACCTCTATATTATTTAGCCAAATTTTGTAAAATGAACACAGTAATTAGGGTAATTTTCACTTCATCAACATCATGACAGCATCATAACACCTACAAAACTTTAAAATAATCAGACAATATGTTGGATGCTTAATAGTATATACTGTTCATATTTAGCCTAACAGTGGCGATTTAGAGAGGCAAAGGCTGAAACTTTTAACAGCGCCATAACCCACGGAGTACCCACCCTCAGATACATTGTACCGGAAAGAACTCGAACTGCTACAGTGTGCATATGTAGTTCCGCCCACTCCCTGTTTCCTGACGGATTGCTCTAGTCTTGTACACTTCCGGCGGATCAGGGTGCCATGTGGAGTAAATGATCTGACTGTAGTGCGGTACTATAGGAGGTAAGAATCAGTCGTATTTTCTTTTTAAATAAAATTAGTGGAACAGGGGCAGTTTTGTATTAATATGCGCTTCCACAGTACAGCTAACATGAAGGCGCGAGCTAGAACAGTAATCACGCTAATTGTGTAAGTGGGGGCTGCGTTCATACTAAACTAGTACAGTAGTGGATGTTCCATGTTAATAATTATACAGTAAATGGTTTGTATCTGAGCTAAACAGTCCGTGATAATCGGTAGTATCCAAGTACAATAATGGGTAGTATCCATGATAAATAGTAATAGTGGGTGATCATTTTACTAAACAATTGTAGTGTTTGTGATCCATGCAAAACAATAATGTAATAGAGGGCGGTATCCGCAATAAAAAATAATTGTTTAATAGTGGGTAGGAACCATGTATATATAGTGAATAATGTACCCCATCTTGTAAATTATAAGGAGGAGTTTCATGACCATATAAAAACATGAGGCCAAAGGCAGAGTGTTTTTATATAGATCATGGAACTCAGAGGTAACTTATAATATCCTCATATTTTGCAACTGGGAGTACTTTATTTATTATTATACACCAGTTTCAGTGAATCATGTGACAGAAATGACATCGGAAATCACCGTTTATAACCAATGACGTCAGAACTCACAGTTTATAATTTGCAAGATATTTACAGCTTTTGTGTATTATTATATGTATATATTTACAAAGTAAACAGGGAACACCTATAATTTAGACCGTGAACATATTTATTTGTGTAATTACGATGTGTTTTAATACATGGTTAAAATGAAGCCGCTGTGCCTAAGAACTTACAAAATCTGTTAGGAGGAGGTGGTGGGGCACAAGTCACAACAAAAAATGGCCTAAAGGTAACGTGGGGGCCGATTTACGAAATTCACGTGAAATGATCGAAATTCGATCGAATAACGCTAGTATAAATTTTTTGTGAAATCAGATATGCAAATTTGGCCTCTTCGATCATCGAATACCGAATGATCGAATAGATCAAATGATCGGATATTCGATAATTCAATCATTCGATGATCGAAGGATTAACATTTTTTAAATTATTCGACTGCCTACTTCGCCAGATTGAACCTACCGAAATTGCAATAGAAGCCTATGGGAAGCCCTCCATATGCTTCTGAGACTAAGTCCTGCTCGAATACCATTCGTACGTTCAAAGCGTTCGATCGTTCGAATTTTTCGGAGGCTCGAATTAAATTTTACGATTTTTTTGTGAAATCGAACCATCGGTATCCGGTCGTACAAATTCATCGAGAAATCGAATAGCGAACAAAATGATAGCTTAAAACAATTCGATAAGCATTCGATGGTCGAATTTGATCGAGCTAATTATCAGGAATAATAGTAAATTTGCCCCGTAATGTACATTCATATGTTAAAATTAATTTTTTAGTGTCGTTATCACTTTAAGAAAAGTGGCGCCAAATATTGACCTCTTTTCGCTATGCACATGAGCATACGCTCTATCAGCCTGCACCTTTCGTTGGGGGTGACTTTTTTAAGTGATAGGTACCCTTTAAGTTAATTTTTAATGAAGTTTGAGAAAAGTTTTTATGTGGCAGTTATCCTAAACTGTACTATTCTAAAGTAATAAAAATGGAGGTAAATAGTTACAAAATAGTAACCACTTGAAACACCTCCACAACAAGCTCAAAAGGATAGGTATAGAGGGAATTCAAGCGTTTGTGTGTTACCATTACCTTTTAGACCAGGGATCCCCAACCTTTTGAACCCGTGAGCAACATTCAGAAGTAAAAGGAGTTGGGGAGCAACACTAGCATGAAAAATGTTCTTGGGGAGCCAAATAAGTGCTTTGATTGGCCATTTGGTTGCCCCCATATGTATTGTCATTCTACATTGAGGCTCTGTTTGGCAGTGCACCTGGTTTTTATGCAATCAAAACTTGCCTCCAAGTCTGGAATTTAAAAATAAGTACCTGCTTTGAGGCCACTGGGAGAAACATCCAAGTGGTTGGAGAGCAACATGTTGCTCGCGAGCTACTGGTTGGGGATCAGCATTTTAAATCTTCTGTGGCTTTAAAGTTTGTAAACATACTGCTATTAGTTTGTCGCTTTTTATTCTCTACTGTGGTGGTTCTGACATCGTAGCAGGAGCCAACTGATTAACATGCTGTGAAGAAGCACACAAGACTGACCTGCTACATTGTTCAAGAGACAAGACCAGCAGAGCAGGAAGAAACCAATTGCTTTCCAATGCAACTATATTTTGCGTTACCATTAACATAAACAAAATGTGACTGTAATGTGTCTTGGGAAGTTGCACATTTTGGGGGTTAAATTCCTTTTAAATCTTACTTGTATTTGTAGTGCTTCATGGGCTTTGTGAGTAATCCACTACTTTTCAGCCAAAATCCATCCCATCTGTATTGATAGGTAGCTTTGGGCAGGGTTGGCTATTTCCTAGTGTGACATTAGCCTGAGAGAGAATTATCCATATACTGTGCATTGGTTATATACACCGTATATAATGTACCCTCCTACTATAATTTCTGAACATAATACAAGTCACCTAAAAGTGACCTTTATAAAAGTACTTTGTATTAAAATGGTGCTTTTATATGGTGACTTGTAACAGCTTAAATGATTCCTTGTTTTTCTCACTGTATTGTGAAGTTTTTCTAAACATATCCAAAACAATAGCATTCTTGATTGGAAATGTGAATACTTTACTTTTTACAGGCCCCCTCACCCCATTTTATAAACAGGCTAATGTGAATAGGGGTGTATTGAACATTTACTGACAAGATAATTTTTCAGTCCATTTCAAGGTAAGCATGGAGGAGAAAGATCAGAAGAAGCATCGAAAGAAAAACAGTGGACCAAAAGCAAACAAGAAGAAGCAGAAGCAACAAAACGATGGAGCTGCTGGTACAGAGGAAGATGCCAGGAAACGGAACCCTAAAGCCTTTGCTGTGCGCTCTGCAGTGCGGATGGCACGAAATTTTCATAGGTACTTTACTTAGTTGTACTTACAGAAGCACAGCCTTACGCTTGTTGTGTTACAAACCCTAAGTCATAGCCTATGACTAAGTGTTTGTAACATGAAATGCTTAAAGGGGTGGTTCACCTTCAAACAACTAGTTGTTTTCAGATAGATCACCAGAAATAATGACTTTTTCCAATTACTGTCTATTTTCTATTTGTAACCGTTTTTCTAATATTAAAGTGTAAAATGCAATTTTTCACCTTCTAAAGCAGCTCTGGGAGGAGATTCGCCGACCCCCCCAACTGTTCTAAACTGATCCATTTAATGGATACATTTCTTATCTTTGTCCCTGCTGAGCAGAATCTCTGGGTTTCATTACAGGCAGCTGTTAGAATTGAAACAATAGTTGCTAATACTCCAGAGATGTTGCTGTGAAATGTATCAATTAAATGTTGCAAAATTGTAACAGTTCAGAGTCTGCACGTGAATTACTGAGCTGCCAGACTCAAACACCAGAGACACCAATATTCAACTTTAAACTTAGATTTTGGAAAAACAGTAAAATATAAATAATGGAAAGTAATTGGAAAAAAATTATTTCTGGGGAACAATTTGAAAACAAATGAACAGAAAAAGGTGTTTGGAATGTGAACAACCCATTTAATTCTGTACATGTAACATAAAAAATATATTTTTACTTGTATCTACTCCCTGGTGGAATATTGCCTTTCAATTGCCATTCAAGTGCCTGCTCTGCAAAATTCTGCTTTAAAAATGTGAACGTCAACAATATTGGCTTTATCTCAGTTATATGTGTATACATTTTATAGCACTGTATAGCACTGTATATTTACAGTACATGTGATGTACAGTAAATACAATTTTAATATGCAATGTGATTGGGGGGGTGCAATGTGTTGAGGGGGCAATTTGCAAAGTGATTTGAAACATTTAAAGACACTTGTTATTCCTTTTTTGCAAATTTCATTATATTTTGTGCTGCCACAATCTATACTGTGTTTCATGTAATGTGGGTGGTGTGGTGTATCCAATCATATAGAATGTTTAGTTTAAGGTTTTTGTTTTTTAACCAGGACACAGGATATCAAGACCAAAAAGCATCATATTCCTGTTGTAGATCGAACACCTTTGGAACCTCCTCCGGTAGTCGTGGTGGTTGTTGGACCACCTAAAGTTGGGAAGAGTACATTGATCCGTTGCCTAATCAGAAACTTTACAAAACAGAAGCTAACCGAGATCCGTGGACCAGTCACTATTGTCTCAGGTTAGACAAGTAAAGGCATTTTAAACATGAAATAATAGCTAAAGACAAGAAAAAAACAAAAGGGAGTTGGATGCCATGTGGAAGTGTCATTACTCAAACACACACACCCAGAAATGTAATATGATACAAACAATACCTATACCCAGAGAAATGGACCTTTGCACATCTTTCATGCCAAGGCTCCAAATTGGCTCTGTTGACCTTTGTGCAACTGGCATCATACAGTTGCTTAGCAGAAATGGAATATGGCATATGAATCTCAAAATCTCTTAAAGCATGCATAATTCACAGGCAAAAGCCCAGTAATATGTACAGGTAAACATCAATATTGTCCCCATTTTTTATGTTTTATTCAATTTTATTATCTCTGTGGGTAATGAGTGTACTCTAATAACCTTTGGTACAGGTGATTTACAGCCCAAAAAGTGCTCTTATGCCAGTGGCTTGCCTATTATAGCATTTTCTTGCCCTAGAAGACTCCTTGACTAAATCTAATAAATATAGGCAGGCAATATGTCTTCATTTAGAATTAAGTGATTAAAATGCCAAGTGGCGGTTTCATTGTTGTCGCAATTGTTTGCAGCAATGTGGTTCTGTAAGGATTTTAGCAGAGTTAGCAATTAAAAGATAAATATTTTAACTTTATAGTTGGGTAAAACATAGAAATTCGCTCTAAAGGGCTAACTTAATAAAACTTGTTAATATAGTTTCCCATATTTTAAATGTTTTCTCGTGGTGTTGCTGTGAAAAAAATAAAAGATGTTCCTAACTTTGTATTTTACAATAAGAAATGTATTTCAGTGTGAAAATAGGTGCAGTTTATTCTTTTCTGAAGAATACTTCCCATAAACTGCTAGTATAAAAACACTCTACTACTAGTCAATATATTCTTGGAATGCTGTAAAATTTTCTACCATTTTATCATAGGTTGCAATGGTTTAGTAGATAGACGTAGTGAAATATCACAATGAAAAAATATTTCATTGTGAACTTTTCATAAATTGAAAAGCTGTTTATCCAAATTTTAAGTGCAAAGTGTTTTTTAAATTGTAATGAATGAGCCCCAAACTAATGTTTCTGTAATAATCATGGGGAATAGAGCAGGGTATGCTGTATTGTTTTTTTTATAAGGTCCTTGACACAACACAAGCAATATGGAGGCATCATTGTGCTTATGTGTCTAGTAAAATTTTTACTCTAATTCTGCTTCTAAAATTCCTTTCATAATGCAATATGTTTACTCCCTCATTTGGCATCTTTCCTATTCCTATCTGTTCCTATCTACCTTTCTACCTATTTTTTTCCAGGAAAGAAACGCCGGCTAACCATCATAGAATGTGGCTGTGACATTAACACTATGATAGATCTGGCTAAAGTTGCTGACTTGGTAAGGGAATGCTGAAGTTTAAATGTGTCGGGGATATTAAAAGATTTATGTTGTTTCTACTTTCTTTTATGTATTGCTTGTGATTAATTGTGCATGTAGTAAACTTTTTGCTAACACTCTATACCTTTTCTTCGGGGGACTGGAATTTTATGCTTTACATTTCTACCTTGCCACTCAATTATCCGGGGGTAAATGGAAACTAGGCACTAGTGCTAAGAAGTTGGATAAATTATCAGACATAAAACATGGGATTATAGGTTGTTAATGGCCTATGGTGGAATGTATTACAGAGGGAAGTGAGTGAATTAGAAGTGCATATATTGGGAAGAAATAAGCGTAATTATAACAGAAGGGCTGATGTATAAAGAAGCAGATTCCAGTGAGGGTAGGTAGACGTTTAGAGATTAGGATAAATTACTCTGGAGAATCGATGGCATCAAACGTGTTCTTTTTATTAGTTGCACAACATGTTTCGGACCATATAGATCCTTCTTCAGGTGCTAGTGTTCACAACCTAGGAACACTAGCAACCTGTGAACACAAGCACCTGAGGAAGGATCTATATGGTCCGAAACATGTTATGCAAATAATAAAAAGAATGCTTGTTTGATGGCATCGATTCTCCAGAGTAATTTATCCTAATTTGTGTAGAATAAGGAAGCTGTGGCGACTTCCAACTCTGTTTGAGGATTCGGGAAACAGTGACAACAAAAAGAAGTTTTTTTGCCTATACTCTATTTCTACTTAGACGTTTAAAGAGTTGAGGGCTGGGAAAATTGTATAGGGAACAACTGGCAGTAAAAATTATATACTGAATAATGTACCCCCTGTTGTAAAATAATAATATAATATAGATACAGGTATGGGATCCGTTATATGGAAACGTTATCCAGAAAGCTCCGAATTTCAGAATTGCTGTCTCCCCTAGACTCCATTATAATGAAATTATCCAAACTTTTTAAAATAATTTCCCTTTTCTCTGTAATAATAAAACCGTGCCTTGCACTTGATCCCAACTAAAATATATTTTTAGTATTTTTTTTAATGTTTACATGATTTTCTAGTAGACTTAAGGTATGAAGATCTAAATTACAGAAAGATCAGCTATCCGGAAAACCTGAGGGCTCCAGCTTTCTGGATAGCAGATTCCATACCTATAATAAGTCCCTAAGTAAAGAATTTCACAATC
>CM044443.1:48598881-48612533 GCA_024363595.1 Xenopus borealis
GCTAGGGGTTTAATAAAATAAAAAAAAAACCCACATTGGTCTTCAGTAGAACTGAACTTGTGACTTCAACTTCGGCTCCTTTCATGGCTTTGGGTCTCTTTGGGACTTTGGCGGTTCAGGACGTCTGAAAAAACGGCACAGCTTCGGCACGGTCAAGGGCGGCCAGGCTTTTTGGAAAGTCGGGCCCGGTTCAGGAGTACCCCATGTGCTCCTCTGATGGTGGCCCTGACGATACTTGTTCCTATGAAAATCTATAGGAATGTGCCAGTATTAGTGAAGAGTTGCAGCACTAAATAGCTCTGTAACCCCCTAATGCTGCCTTCAGTACAGCAATCCTTCTGAAGGCAACACTGCAAAATATCTCTTCTGCAGTTGTTTTAGTCACTCTTGGCTTCAAGTACTGTTTTGCAATTAGCAAATGGTAAGAACATGCTACTCCCAGCCCAGTATGACTGGAATAACTGTGGAATATCCTTTAGCTATTTCTCCCTGGGTAAATATCACTGTGCTTGATGTGGCTTTGGGGAACCTTTGACTGTAAAGCTTTTTCTCTGGCATTCATCTGTGAGACCCAGTGACAATGGGGTTTAGCATATATCAGTAGAGGCAGGACATGAGAAGAAAAAAGTGCAGAGGAGGCCCCTCCCGCTATAACCCCCCACTAACGGTAGGGGTGAGTCCGTTTTTCTAGCAACCTGCTTCCGGCTGGATTACTTCGGCCTTACGGCACCAGGGGTTGTACTTGAGGGCTCTAGTTAGGAGTACCTCCTTTTAGGCTGAACCTTACGTGGGACTGCTAAGCTGGGGCTAAATAAGTCTATTAGGAGCAGGTCATACAGACATATGGATTACCTCAGTCTGTCCAGCACGATTGAAAATAGCTGCTTAAGCAGCACAGGACAGTAGTACTAAGTACATATTTCCAGCAATTCTTCTTGAAGTACTTTTTTTGTCCGCAACCTTTTTAGGTTGTTACTGCCTCCCCGAGCTCTGCACAGAGCCGTACTGTGCCCTTAAGAGTTTCGCAACATTTTTCAGAGGCGCCTTCACGGAGAGGCCCGCAGTTACCTGCTCCGGTGTCAGCCTAGACTAGACCCTAGCTCCTAGGCGGCTAAGACGTGGACGCTATAGTTGACACTTAACTGTTGAATTAGCGCCTCAGCACAACTGCCCGCACTGCAGACAAGTGACTCTCTTGCTTGTGGTGTCCAGACACAGCTCTGACATGGACAAGAGGTACCACTCTAAAAAGGGGGAGGCAGGTACTAGGGGCATAAAGGACTAGGAAAGTCTTGTCTAACGGACTTCAAGTCCTCCTATTTAATTGAATTATTTTCTCAGGCTAAGGTTCTTCAACCATGGCAGAGGGGAATCTGGAGGTCCCTCTTTTTAAGGGCAAACCAGTCTCAGACTAAGTTTAAATATCTGGCATGTGCAAATTGTCGCAAACTGCTTGCCTGCTAGTTGCAATGACCCACTATGCATAGCTTCTAAGGCTCATGACAGACCTGTGCCACAGACATTGGAGCTTCCAACAGGGGATACTACCCCTCCAGAGATTCAGATGCAACCATCTACTTCTAGTCTCCCAGATCCACCACCCTGGGCCTTACAGCTGTTATCAGGCATCCCTAAGCTTGCAGCCTGTCTAGAAAAACTTCTAGACAGATTAGACCAGGATGGGGAACAAAAGCAAAGACCTCATTCTTCAGAGGAACTTAGTGATTCAGTATCGCTTTCAGCTCTACCCCTGGGTCAAGAATGTTCTCTGAGCTAAGGGGAACTTTCTTCAGACCATCCGGTAGAGTCTGAGGATATTCATAAGCAGTCCTCAGAAGATATTGACAATCTTAGTGCAGCAGTGCTGCAAAGTGGCATAAAGGGAACAAACAATGTTTCAACTCTAATTTATGACAAACAACCTTTACTGAAAGTACAGCCCATTACCCTTCTTTCATTTGAGAAATGGTTTTGTGAGACTGATTGCATATCTGCTCTTAAAACGGTCTATATGTACATCCACATATTCTTCATGTGAATTAACAGTACTGAGATGTGCTTTTAGAAGTGACCTCCCTGGTATTTTAATTGGTGCCATATAAATAAGACTCATTGGAACAGACAAAAATAGATCAGCCAGTTAAATCTAAAAATACATTTTGTTCCCCAAGCCTCTAATGTGCTCTCTTCTTTAAAAAAAAAACATGGACTGTTTTTACATTTTTTACAATATGATTGTGCTGGCCAGTTAAGTCAAGTCATTCCTGGTCTGGCCAGAGCTACACTTTCTTACAGGATTTCAACATTTATGCATTTACATTACATTTACCAGGGTTAAAACTCAACAAGTATTTGTTCTTATTGGACACTGCAGGTTTGCCTGACATGTTGGCAATGATGGGTACTGGCCACTTCTCCTTTTGAAACTTAACAGCAGCTTTAACGTACCTTGCTGATCAGTTAATGCTTAGTTAATCTATAATTAATGTAAAATGTTGGCATTCTGATGGAATCATTTGAAAGTGAAAGTAGGACTGACCAGACCCAGATGTATGCTTGTATGTTAAAACAATCACTGGTTAGTCTAAAGAGACAGCATTTTCAGCAGCTTTTCCCTCAAAATCACTAAATATTCATCTGTAAATCTGTGTAAGTGTATGTAAATTAAATTAAGCATTCGCCAAATCCACAATTTTGGCACTTGACCTGTTGCCAAATTGAACCAAATTTGAACTGTAATTTGCATGTTCAGAGTAGAGGAAAATCCTGAAAAATACTGCACTACACACTAAGGTTTAGCCCTAAATTTAAATCCCACAAAAAGCACTTTAATGTTTGGTATGTAAATGAACAGTCTTTACCTGCAGTTCAGGCTCATTCTAAAGCCTATGTTTTTGCTTTTTACAGGCGGACTTTCGAATTGCTGCTACTGGTGTTGTTCTTGACCTAGATAAATCCATCACGGTGGTGAAAAAGCTGAAGTTGATTGGATACCCTTGCAAAATATTCAAGAATACAGCCTTTGTCAAGGTATACATTTTTAATCATATTTGTCATCAACCAAATAATATTTTTTAAAAAAAATATTTTATTTATGTCTGTGATGTAATTATATATATGTAATTGCACAACCATACTTATAATATATAATCCTTGTTTCACACCTTCAGGGAATGTTCAGTTCTACACTTGAGGTGGCAAAATTTGAAGGAGCTTCTGTCCGGACTGTAAGTGGTGTCCGAGGGCAGATCAAAAAGGCTCTGCGATCCCCAGAGGGAGCTTTTCGGGCCACCTTTGAAGACAAACTCCTCATGAGTGGTGAGCAATGGGGCTGATACCAAGGACTGGAGAGCTTGATAATTACACTTTCAACTTTATTAACCAGAAAATGATAAGCCTATTTATATATGCATATGTGCCCAAAACAAGAGAAAACCAGATGCAAAATGTTCCAAAATTATTAGTGGCGTTTTATTGTTCTCCTTTGGAATGGCACATTTTCCACACATTATTTGGTTTCTGGGATGGTACATTGAAACTCCTGTTACTGTGAACATAGTTAATAAATTTGGTATAAATATGTAACTGAATGTAACTGAAGGAGTCACAGTGGGACATGGGTTTTTACTATTGAGTGCTGATCTTAGATCTACTAGGCAGCTGTTATCTTGTGTTAGGGAGCTGTTATCTGGTTGGTTACCTTCCCATTGTTCTGTTGTTAGGCTGCTGGGGGGGAGGTGGTGATATCACTCCAAATTGCAGTAAAGAGTGTCTTAAAGGGAAACTGTCATGGAAAAACACGTTTTTTTTTTTGTTTTTTAAGCGCATCATTTAATAGTGCTGCTCCAGTAGACTTCTGCACTGAAATCCATTTCTCAAAAGAGCAAACAGATTTTTTTTACATTCAGTTTTGAAATCTGACAGTTTCTAGCCATTTTGTCAATTTCCCAGCTGGTCATGTGACTTGTGCCAGCACTTTAGGAGGGAACTGCTTTCTGGCAGGCTGTTGTTTTTCCTTCTCAATGTAACTGAGTAGTATGCAGTGGGACATGGGTTTTACTATTGAGTGCTGTTCTTAGATCTACCAGGCAGCTGTTATCTTGTGTTAGGGAGCTGTTATCTGGTTACCTTCCCTGTTCTTTTGTTAGGCTGTTGGGTGGGGGAAAGGGAGGGGTGATATCACTCCAACTTGCAGTACAGCAGTAAAGAGTGATTGAAATTCATCAGAGCACAAGTCACATGACTTGGGGCAGCTGGGAAATTGACAATATGTCTAGCCCCATGAAATGGATTTCAGTGAAACATTCTTCTGGAACAGCACTATTAACTGATGTATTTTGAGAAAAAATGTTTTTCCCATGACAGGATCCCTTTAAATTTATCAGAGCACAAGTCACATGACTTAAGCAGCTAGGAAATTGACAGTATATCTAGCCCCATGTCAGATTTCAAAATGAAGTCTTAAAAAATCTGTTTGCTCTTTTGATAAATGGATTTCAGTGCAGAATTCTGCTGGAGCAGCACTGTTAACTGATGCCTTTTGAAAAAAAATAATTGCTATGTACTTTAGTTTATATAAATTCTGCATGATACTAAAATGTCTTTGTCGCTCTATAGACATTGTTTTTCTGCGAACATGGTATCCAGTTTCTGTACCTACACTTTATAACCCTGTCACCTCACTACTGAAGCCAGTAGGACAGAAAGAGACATGGACTGGTATGAAAACACTTGGACAGTTAAAGCATGAGCTTGGTATCCGGCAGAAGCCTAGGAAGGATTCCCTTTACAAGGTATATTTGCCAGAATGTTTATGGGCCCAGTTTATTTAAATTTGTTTGGGTTTTTTAGTGTTACTGGGCAGAATCTTTACTGTTTTAGGCATTGAACAGTTTACAGATATCTAAACTGATGGTAGTGCTGAGACCATTACAAACTGAACGGCCTAAATCGCCTGTTGCAAATTATACTGCAGTGCTTTTTCTGTGTCGTACATAATTAGCAGCACAAAGGGGAAGTTGGCAAGTATGAATAATTTAACCAAAAATGTTCTTCTTTATTTCAGCCTGTTATAAGACAAGTAAGACACTTTAATCCCCTCCACATCCCCAAAGCTCTACAGAAAGCACTCCCATTCAAGAACAAGCCCAAATTTATGAAAAAGAAGGGTAAAGTTTCAAGAGACCAAGTGCGGCCTGCTGTCATAAGAGAACCACATGAGAGAAAGGTGGGTGTAAATTGTTTCAACATACTATATATGTATCATCAGAGATAGTAGCTAACATGAAAAAAGGCATACATTCATAAGATGATCTAGTGAAAAAAAAATGTTTACTGTGGAAAGGGAAACAAACCCTTGCTGGTTGCAAAAGGGCAAATGGACCAGTATATGGAGCAAAGTTATACTAAGAGTATCAATGCACTGCTAGCATTTTGTATGTTCTTGTGCTTGCATTATGCTATATAAATTAAGAATAATATGTTACACTTGCATTTTTGGCACCTTGCGTGGCAAACTTAAGGTGGCCATACACAATCAGATCTGCTCTTTTGGCAAGTTCGTCAAACGAGTGGATATTAACCCGATATGCCCGCCAGAGGCAAAATCTAGGGTTAACCAAACAATCGGATTACAACAAAGGAAATAAAGTCGACATGACGAGCACCACATTGACTAGCCAATACTGTCCTCGATCGCCAAAAAGATCAAACCTGCCCGATCGATACCCGGCCAATTATTGCCTAGGGGAGACCCCCTACATGAGCAGATGAGCTGCCCGACATCAACAGCTTTATTATGCCCCTGTATGGGCCCCCCTTATTGTTTTACTTCCTTGAAGATTTTTATTAAGCCTCCATTTCATTCCAAGTAAAGACATAAATATGCTAGCTAAATGCTATATGGTCATATATCAAATCTTCCTCTAGAAATGTACACAAGGTTAGAATGAAAAAGTGAGGCCCTTGTTAGATTTTATTGGCATTCTGAAGTATTTAAAATTTTGTCAGCTAACTTTAGTGCTAATGTTCCTTTGTCCCATAGATTTCTGCTCTTTTGAATGCCCTGGGCACAGTTAACAACTACAAGAAAGCCAAGGCTAAACAGAATCACCGACAGCAGCGCACAAGCTTTTTCCAGGAGAAGCAAAAAGAAGAGGAAGAAAAAATAAAAAGGCAAAAAGATGCCCGGAAAAAGCTTTTCCGAGCAATTGGACAGAAAGAAAAGAAAAAACAAAAGTCAAGTCTCAAGGGCAGTGAAGAAACAAGATGACCTCTATGAACTCCTCAGTAATAGCAGTGGTTTTAAAATAGGGCTGCTTTGACACACATGCAGATAAAGTTAGATTCTCTTTTCTTCCTAAACACTCACTGCAGTATCCGTATAATTAGACAGCCTATATATGGGTATATGTGAAGCTAAATCTGTTGATTACAAATGGTTCAGTTATGTTCATGAGTATTACTAATGGAGTGTTAGAAGACATCTGTCATAGTCAGGGAAGTCATTTACTACTGTAAACTTCCTTTGGCTAGTAGGTCATGAAAGTCTTTTGAGAAGTAGTAGCAAAACAGTTCACTTGCTATGTAATTTCTTTTTATGTTTTAATGAATACCAACATCTGAAAGCTGGGAAGAATTGAGTGTATATTATAGCCAGGATCTTTGTTTTTAAAGGGTTGTTGGGCAGTTTGTACAGAACAGAACCCTTAAATAAATTCCTTTGATTCTTTCACATGCTGTCTTTTTTGTGGTTTTGTTTTGTTACTGAGCAGAATGACAGCTAATTATTTACTTTATGAAATAGGGATGCCCCAAATCCACTCTTGGGGATTCGTCCAATCCTTAGTGAAAGATTTGGCCAAATACGAACCAAATCCTATTTTGCATATTCAAATTTGAAGCCGGAAAGGAAAGGATGTGTTGAAAAGTGATGTGATTTTCCTCCTCGACCCCTAATTAACATAATCAAATTCAGATTTGGTTCAGCCAGACACAAGGATTCGGCCGAATCTTGATGAAAAAGCCAGAATCCCGAACTGAATCCAGAATTTGGGGCATCCCTAAAATAGACTAATGCGTGTGACTGCTCTTTATTATAATGTTAGTGTTTGCTTTTGCCTTATTCATGGGTTAGTGGGTCAGTAGTTTCCTTCAAGCCTTGAAGAGTAGAAGACATTTGGACATTTCCAGCACCATATTACTTGCCTTGATGGCTTCTGAGCATTTTTATGAGAGCTTTTTTTGGCATGCAACACTTTTGTGGGCAAATCCAGTATTAGAGACAAACAAAAAGGCTATGTACCTGAAGTATCTTTTTATATCTGGTTAATATATACCAAATGGACCCATCGTAAAATGGTAGTTACCCTTCCAAACACTTTTTTCAGTTCAGTAGTTCACCAGAAATAAAACTTTTTCAGAGTTTAATGTTTCAGTCTCTGGTGTCTGTCCAGATGCAGATTCTGAACTGATACAATTTGCTACATTAGATGATACTTTTCCCAGTAACACCTTCTGGGATATTGTATTATTTATAATGGCTGTCTAAAATGAAACGCAGGGATTCTGCTCAGCTGAGCCAAATATAAGAAATGTATCCGCTAATGTATCAATTTAGAACAGTGTACAGCGTTGTTGACCGGCTACCAGAGCTGCTTTAGAAAGACATAAGAAGGTGAAAAAAATTTCAATATTACAAAAATGGTCACCCATAGCAAATAGGAAGTAATTGAAAAAGTCTTTATTTCTGATGAACTATCTGAAAACAGCTGAACTGAATTTGTTCCTGGATTAATGAGCTGCCAGACTGAAACATTAAACTGTAAACTTCAATTCTGGAACAATGATCACAAATAAAACAATTGGGAGGAAAAAAGGCTTTATTTCTTGCAAACAATCTGAAAATCAACTGAAAAAAAGGGGTTTCGAAGGCTAAATAACCCCTTTTAAAACATTTAGCAGATTGCACCACAATATAGATTATTTTTAAACTTCAGTAATTATATAGGTCTCTTCTATTTCCATTAGGGTTGCCACCTTTTCTTGAAAAAAATACTGGCCTTCCTATATATTTAGCTTTTTTTCCTATTAATAACATTGGGCTCAACCATCAAAAATACCGGCCAGGCCGGTAAAATACTGGCCAGGTGGCAACCCTAATTTCCATATCCCTGCATTTCCATTAGGAAATTCTGGGCCAAAGATATCCATGTGGACCATAGCTAAATGCTCAAAGCTGACATGCTGCCTCCACAACCATTGGACTCAAAGTACTAAACAAAGATGCCAATAATGTGTTTACTTTACTTTATTGCGCTTTCCCTGTTGCCAGATGTAGTAGCAGTTTTTTTTATGGACTTTAACCAGTTATTTTACGCTACTAGGTTTTTTTTTATCTTAATCCTTTTTAAGGCACCTTTTCGAGAAGGTACAAAGCTCAGTAAACAGGCTCGACATGGGGAATGGACGCTCAGGATTCCTGCTGATTGCTTTATTTGTCTCTATTCAAGGCTCTGTCACAGGTAAAGAAAGTGGGTTTTGCTGTAGAGGAATGCTTTAGTACTGACATGGTGCTATTTGAAGGAGAGCTGAAGCTTAACTAAAGAAGTAGGTTAGAAATAGTATGCATTATGTTTTGGGCTTCTGTACAAGCTCAAGTCAACCACAGCCATTTAGCAGTAAAGATCTGTGTTTCCAAAGATGTCCCAGTAGTTCCCCATCTTCTTTTCTGCTGATTCACTGATTCACATGCTCTGTGCTGCTGTCACTTACTGAGCTTAGGGACCCACTCCAAATATACAGTATGCATGGAATGTAAATGTCACAGTATAAGGATGATTAGTAATTAATAGAGATAAGTTCTACATGGCAGCACAGAAACCAGTGCAGCTAGCATTGGAATTTAATAATCAGCCCTGTAGCAATAGCTAATATTGCAGACCAACCTCTTTTTCTGCATGATAATTAGCGACAACCCCTAAGCTTAGCTTCTCAGTAGCTGCTCAGAGTCCACTAAGCATGTGAGTGTCACAGACACTTTCCAAGATGGTGACCTCCCGTGACAAGTTTGAAGTCCTGGATCATTGCTGCTATTGAGATGCTGAAACTTTAGGCTGGTGCAATAAGTTCAGTTTATAAATGTTAAGCCATGTTCATTTTTAGAGTTTAGTTCTCCTTTAATACACAGCTAACTGACTTAGATTGAAATGTATGTAATTAACAGCCAGATGGCCACCTACCTGCTGTCCCAAAAAGAAGACTGTGTTTACAGCAAAACAAATGCATTTTTCATTTAAACAAGAGAGGTACACTGCTGAGCCCCAAATTGACTCCTTGTTCCCAATACCTGGTGGCAGCACCTGCAGTTTCTTCATGGAGAGGAAAATACCCTGCAGCAAATTGGCCTCTGAATTAATAGTTTATGCTTGTATGGTCAGTCTAACAGACTTTCTGATGTATTCACACTGTGGTTCATTAGGGGCAAATTAAAAAAAATTAATTACATTCATTTAAAAAACTACTTTGGAAGTTTGTGCCATAATAAATGTACCATGTTTTCATCCTGGAAAGTGATAGATGTTCAATGAATGCTTATAAGTGCAGTCTATTTATATAATAATATTGTATGTATACACCTTCATAGTGTTTTTAGTTCAGTTGAAACGTTTCAAATATTTTATATCAGATATTTTATATTTATACCTACTGTATATTACTTCTATTATCTAGTAACAAATATAATTAATTTTGCAGTAGCCATACCAACAAGAATACGATTTACTTTCAATAGTAAACCACTCAGGGACTGTTGATTGTTTGCAAAAGATTACTGTACCCATTCACTGCTGCACCTAAATATTCTGCATAGAAAAGTACAGTTTATGCTAGTTGGGTTTATACAGAAACAATGTTTTTCAGTATTTATTTAGGTGCTATGAAGAATTGAACTACATTTGCCTGATTATTTTGTCCTAAAGAAAGTTTAGAATATTTTAATTAAAGATAAGGGGTTCTAAAATACAGAAATTCCATTTCCTGTAGTGTGATGTTTAACGAAGAATGGAATCTGCTTCTTTGCATGCAGTGGCCTCCCCCCCCAACCACATGCCTGCATACCAGATATGTTACTGCAGACTAGCGCAGGGTTAGTGGCTGCCATCTTTGCCTGCATCACTAATTCTGGTCTACTGGACGCAATTGCCCATAGTAAAATCAGCATAATTATCTAGAGGTGTCAGTCATCTTAATTCCATGGATGCCTCCGGTCATGTACTGTTTTATTATTACAGAAAAAAAGAATATATTTTTTTTAAAAATTTGGAATAAATGGAGTCTATAGGAAATGGCCTTTCTGTAATTCACAGGTTAAGGTGTTGCAGGATAATGGATCCCATACCTGTACTAAAATGTCACACCTGTGGTCAGATTTATGAAAATGTGATATTAGAGCTCACTGCAGAAAAGCTCACCCACTCTCCGTGGGATTTTTAGAAGCATGGTTATGAAATGGCGAATTCTAGCTTTCACCCATTGATAAAAACTCTTCTAAAAATCCCATAGGAATGAATGGGTTAGCAAAGTGTCAATGGTGTCTGCTGTCTTATACAAAGTGGGGGTAAATTTAGCAAAGTGTGAAGTTCTGCCACTAGAGTGAAATTCCGCCGCTCTCCATTCATTTCTATGGGATTTTGCAAGGCGTATTTATCAATGGGTGAAGTGAAAGTTCACCCTTTGATAAATACGCCTTTAAAAATCCCATAGAAATGAATGAGTGGCGGAACTTCACTCTTAACTTCATTCTTTGATAAATATACCCCATGGTGAGAAGTGGTGCGCATAAAGCCAAGAAAAGTGGAAATAAATAAGATAAAAGAAAAATAGACCAAAACAGAAAGGAGAGGAGTAAAAAAGGAGTAGGAAGAGAGTGCTTGAGATTGGAGATGAAAACATAAAACTTATATTCACCATTCATGTAATAAGACCATATAACTAGTATTACAATATATATGAACATAACCAAATCTGGAGTGCATTAACACAGATTTATTATTTATTTTAGTAGACACATTGGGATTTGATGAAGCTTTACTAACAGTGTCCAGCTATCTCAGTGATCCCATTATCCTGCTGTATGTCAGTGATTACTGCTATCAAGTAAGTGCTGTTATTAAGTGCTTTGTACAAGTTGTTTTATTACCGTAACCTGACATTTAAGATCATGTCCTTTTCTATATTATCTGAGCTTCTGTGCCCTCTTACTAATGGGTCAACCCAGTCCTCTCCTTTTAATTTTTTAGTCCTTTTCTATTTCTGGGGTTGGAGTCCTTATGCAGTGATTATTTACTTTTGTCTGAATCTCCCATCTCCATCTTTTCTAATGATACTTGCTACATAAACTGCTGCATCACTGAATGCCATCTATGTAGTATTTGCATGCACTGTTTTCACTAATGACAGCCTTGTCTCTATGATAAATATATAGTAGGAAAGTTCCCTCCCAAGTAGAATTTCCCATCCTCTGATGTATTTGTCAGATCAATTCTGGTTTGCTTGGTAAAAACTGCACTCGCTGAAAGCTTGCTTAATTCAAAAACATGTCTGGCATCTTATGCTCTTTAGTATGTGGCCATAACATTTTCTGTTAAAGAGATACAGGCACCTGAAATTAAACTCTTTTTTACATCTATTATAATATTGGCTTTGAAAGCTACTTCTAACTTTGCCATAAAGTATTTGTATGATGCTTTTACATTACCTGTCTGATCCCCCATGTTCCTGTATGAGGGGGCTGCCATATTTGTGCAGCAGGAGTCCATTAGCATTAGAAACTGTAACCAACAGCCTGAGATGGGACAGTCAGGTTGGCAAAGTCAGAGAGTCAGGCTTAGGAACTTCAACTAACAATTAACAACTAACAAACAGCAAAAAATAATCAACATAACCTATAGGTAACATTTAGGGGCCCATTTACTAAATTCACATGAAGGATTCGAAATTCAATGGAATTTTTTTTTTAAATTTAATTTCCAATATGCAAATGAAGTGTCTGACCATCGAATTTTCAAAATTCGACTGATTCGAATAATCAATTGTATTTAATTTATTCGAATATTCGTCCTCTAAAAAAAAAAATTGATAGGCCAGTTTGCCAACTTGGACCTACCAAATTGCTTTAAAACTCTATGGGAAGCTCCCATAGGTGTTTTAAAGTTCTTTGTGATTAAATATAAAAAATTTGATGGAAATCGTTCAAATCATTCTATTTGAACGATTTAATTGATCGATCAAATTTTTTTATATTCGATATTCGAATTGCATAAAAAACATTTAAATTCTAATGTTTTTGCAATTCGAACACTTCCCCTTTAAATTTGAATTCGAGGGTTTATTAACCCTCAAATTCGAATATTAGTAAATCTGCCCCTTAATGTACATTCATATGTTAAAATTCATTTTTTGTGTCAGTATCACTGTAATAAAACATTATAGGTATGAGATGTGTTATCCGGAAACTTATTATCCAGAAAGCTCTGAATTATGGGGAGGCATTCTCTTATAGACTCCATTTTAATCTAGTAATTGTAATTTCCTTTAATATTAAAACAGTACCTTGCAATTCATTCTAAGGTATAATTAATCCTTATTGGAGAAATATTACTTAAACAAGAAGATGCAGCTCAATCCTTTTTTAATTGGGTGCACGTGGGTCAGGCGTGATATACAAAAAAACAAGAATACCCCAGCACTCCACCCTATAACCCCATGGGGAAACTATATTTGCACAGCTGAACTGCAACTAACATGCTGCGTCTGAATCTGTGTTCGGCGCTTACATGCGTCTCGTGGGTACAACCTCGTTAAAAAGAATGAGGTGTGTCTAGACCTGCATAGGTCAAAAACGCCCGTGTGTAAGGGCCCTAAGTGAAAAAAAGTGTTATATTTGGGGGGAGAAAGACCATACCTGCTTTTCTATTTATTTAGCATGATCTCTTCCAAAGACATCATCAAACGGGGTAATGTTTAAATACTTTTTTAGTAGACTTGAGGTATGGAGATCCAAATTATGAAAAGACCCCTTATCCAGAAAACCCCCAGGTAAGAGCATTCTGGATAAATTTCTGTTCAAGTAACCAGACAGGCATATTATTGTCACTATCTAAGGCATGCAAATAGAACTGTGCCATCCTGTACTGAATAGGTGTTGCTGACTGAGACAAGAAAATATGCCAGCTCTGATTTACTTTTAATTGCAAGTATACAAAAGTACAATGTCCAGCCTACGTACTGTAGTAAGCACTCCTATGGTTGCTTTCTGTTTAGAAGTGAAAACGTATGCTCCACTGTTCTGCTTATGTTCTACTTTCCATTTTCCTTTTCTATTTGCACAGAATAGATTAGGGATGCACCAAATCCACTATTTTGGATTCTGCCGAACCCCCGAATCCTTCCAGAAAGATTTGTCCGAATACCGAACCAAATCCGAACCCTAATTTGAATATGCAAATTATAGGTGGAAAGGGGAAACATTTTTCACTTCCTTGTTTTGTGCCAAAAAGTAACATGATTTCCTCCCTGGTAGGGATGTCGCGGACTGTTCGCGCGAACATCGACTGTTCGTGCTCGCCGAATGTTCGCGAACGTCGCGCGACGTT
>CM044443.1:48616906-48634084 GCA_024363595.1 Xenopus borealis
GACGTTCGCTACATCCCTACTCCCTGGCCCTAATTTGCATATGCAAATTACTATTTGGTTTGGCCAGGCAGAAGGATTCGGCTGAATCCTGCTGAAAAAGGCCGAATCCTTGATTTGGTGCATCCCTAGAATAGATACAAGTGTTATTCACTCTAGCAAAGCTGTATATGTCAAACATGTTTCTTTCTTCATTTGTGTAGTGTCTCCCTCAGCCGCTCCTGACTTTACCTTCTGGCTCCAGCACTCAACCTGTGAATAGCAGTGTGATTATTAGCACCAGATATGCACTCTCAGTTCAGGTGGTTAATAACTCAGGAAACATGAGTCCTCTGTGTAGGTAATGTATAATATTATACAGTAATCCTTCTGTTTTTTTCTTTCTGTAAAAAAATTAAGTATTGGAATGTTCATAATGCAAATGTTAGTACAGGCATGGGGTCTGATATCCAGAAACCAGTTTTCCATAAAGCTCAGAATTAAATTAAAAAGGATTTCCTTTTTTCTGTAATAATAAAACAGTACCTTGTACTTGATTCAAACTAAGATATAATTAATCCTTATTGGAAGCAAAGCCAGCCTGTAATTTAATGTTTACATGATTTTCTAGTAGACTTAAGGTATGAAGTCCAAATTACGGAAAGATCCATTATCTGGAACCCCCCCAGGTCCCGAGCATTCTGGATAACAGGCCCCATACCTGTAATACCTACTTCCCACTGCAACTGAGAAAAGAACAATATATATGAGCTCACCCCCACAATGAAGCAAAGCCTGTGTATCTAACATTTCTCCATACATTATTATGCTACCAACGTCCCCAAATGAAGATCTGGAATCATTTGCTATAGCTCTCATCAACTATCTACATAACATTTCCTGCATTCCATTAAGTCAAGAGTCTTTTTATTCACAACATTTCTGATTGACAAAATTAGGCAGTTGCTAGACATATAGTTATGGGGCCCGTTATCCAGAAAGCTCAGGACCTGAGGTTTGCATAATTTGGATTTCCACACCATTTTATTAAGCCTCAGATTTTTTCAGATATCATTGATGACAAAAATCCTAAAAAGTCGCAGGGGAAAAAAGTTGTAGATATTGTGCAGCAACTCAAAAAAGTTTTGGATTTCTTGACTTTTCTGCAACTTTTCCTGCTCATAATTTTTTATTCAGATTTTTAAATACATTGACATTCATGGTTTTTGAAAATGAGGCTGTGATAAATAGGCCTCCATGTCTACCAAAAAATCTTCTAAGCATTAATTAAACTCAGTGGGATTGTTTGGCCTACCATAAGGATTGACTGTATGTTAGTTGGTATCAAGTACAAGTTACTGTTTTATTATTAGTGGGGAAAAAAAGGAAATAGTTTTTTATAAATGAAGGAGTCTATGGGAGATGGCCCTCCTATAATAACAGGTAACAGGTTTCCATATAGCAAATAGTCAGCGGGTAATAATCACCTGAGAAAGAAACCTGTATCCTATTTATTTGTTACCAGCACGTAGATGTAAGCACGCAATATAATTAGCCTTCCTTTTTGGTAATCTTCAACTTCATCTTCGGGGCATTTGAGTTAGCGCCTGGGAGTTTCATTCCCCTTTAAAGGACGAGGAAAGTACAATTCTAAAATAGAATAAGGCTAAAAATTATGTATTTTACTAAACATAAACATGAACTTAGTGCACCACAAGCCTAATCAAACAAATGATTTATGCTTTCAAAGTTGGCCACATGGGGGCTGTCATCTTGTAACTTTTTTATACATCTTTGCAAGACCAAGACTGTGCACAAGCTCAGTGTGACCTGGGCTGCTTAGGGATCGTCATAAATGATCAAAACAGCAAATAATATCAGCCAGAAGCCGATACAGCAGAATATGCTGCACAGGGCCTTGTTTTGTCATGTAATCTAATGTGGATTTTATAGTTTTTGTATTGTTTCATACAAACTTTCTCCAACTCTGCAGAACCAGTGGCTGCAACAAAATAATCCTCCAAATAGAATCAGTTTATCTGTTTAAATCTGGCTCCATGATCTTTGTCCCTGCAACTGGAATTGAAAACATTAAAGGGGATGTAAAGGCAAAAATAAAATCCAATACAAATCTCTACACAGGAGTTCTGCATGGCTGGGAAGTAAGGCGGGGCTCCCTCTACTGTTCATAAGTATGATTGTTTCCCTGCCCAGCAGTTAGGGACCGTCTGACAATTCCTATCCACAGAAGTAAATGAAGGGAGAATTTCACTGCATACAATCAGGTTTCTTATAACTACAGTACACATTTTTTTAATTAAATATATAGAAGATAGATTTCTTTTTCATTAAAGAAAGTAAAAATAGGATTTTATTTTTTGTCTTTCCTTGTCCTTTAACGTTCAATGCTACTGTGAATATCCATTTTTATGCACAGCTTGTACAGCAAGCAATTTCAATATGCCTTTAATAGGAGGTGTGATTGCACAGGGCAAAATGGCTTACCCTTTTTGTGTCATAGCTAATGGCGTCCCTTGGATACTCGCTAAACAGAGTTCACCAGTTAAGCCAGGGATCCCCAACCTTTTGAACCCGTGAGCAACATTCAGAAGTAAAACGAATTGGGGAGCAACACTAGCATGAAAAATGTTCTTTGGGTGTCAAATTAGTGCTGTGATTGGCCATTTGGTAGCACCTATATCAGGGGTGTCCAAACTTTTGGCTTCGAGGGCCACATTGGAAAAAGAAAAATTTTCTGGGGGCCACACATGAAATACACAAACACTTTTGATTTATAAAAGTAAAGAAAATACACAAAAAACTATACCAGTTTCATAACCAGATGGAGCTATAGACTGGATGATGGGACACCTGGACATTAAATAGACTTATTATTATATTATTATTACTAACTGAGCAATGGGCAGAGTCCCCCTCCTCCTATATCCTTTGCAACATGAAGTTTTCTAGTAAACTGAATATTTCAAGCTGGGCCAAATTCATATCCATCCTGGGCCGCATTTGGCCCTGGGACCACAGTTTGGACACCCCTGACCTATATGGATTGTCAACCTACATTCAGGCTGTGTTTGGCAGTATATCTGGTTTTTGTACAATTAAAACTTGCCTCCAAGCCTGGAATTCAAAAATAGGCACCTGCTTTGGGGCCACTGGGAGCAACATCCAAGGGGTTGGAGAGCAACATGTTGCTCACAAGCTACTGGTTGGGGATCACTGAGTTAAGCCTTATTTATTTACCTCCCTGTCTGCTGTCTGGCCTTATCTACCTTTCCAAATAGGTCTTGGAACCAAAGTTTATTTGTTTATCACCATGGGTCTTGGAAATACCAGTTTTAAATACCAGTAGATTTAACAGATGTGTTGCATATGAACACTGTCACTGGTCTGCAGTGAAAGCATCTGAATTTGAAAGCATGCATACCTGCATCTTTTTTAGTCCCATCCAATTCCAGTGGCTATTGATTGTGTTATTTCAAAGACTGTCTCTAAGCTGATTACATTATATATCTTCTTGACTAATCTATTGAGCTCCTTTCTTATTTTTACAGTGTCAAAAGTAGAGATATGCACGTAGAAGGTGTAAACCTTGTGAAGAATGCCATTTTTTCTCTTGCATGTCCTCTAGATGGCAGTATCTGACTAAATACAAAATCAGCAGTGCAATTTTCCTTTTTTTTAAGTCTAAAATCTGAGGCTAAGGCAGTTCATTATTACTGTTTTCAAGCCCTTTTACAAAAATGTATTTACATTCTAAAGGAGGAAAATTGGATTTTGAAATAAAAAAAGTGGTTTGTGATTCATCAGCTGTCCTTGCCTTCGATTTTTTAAGATGTGATTTCCATTGACCAATATAGGAACTATGGCTGCAGTGGTCTTCCTTAGCCTTTTTGTATCCTTTTCCTTACATTAGCATTTCCGGTATAATCTGTCTGCCGTATCAAAATTGTTTAGCTAAAAACGTACCAAATATATGTTCAGACAGATAGAGGAACATGGTCAATAATTAAATTAGATTTTTTTTTTTTAATTTTAAAAGAGGAATACAATGCAATTAAATGAAATTATGTTTAGACTCTTTGAAAAAGTAATGGCCCAAAGCCTCTTGTCAGTTCAGTGACTCTCTTCTGAATGGAACTCTGAATCTTAAAGAACCAATTCCCTCAATGACATCACTGTTCTGTAATTTAATGGCTATACACAGTGGTCAGCTGACGTATCCCCAGTGTGACCCACAACCTGCTGCCTTAGTTTGCCCGCTTCAATACAAGACAAAGTTTAGCATAATCGGCCTATTGTTCTGTGCCTTGTTAAAGGTCAGTGCCCATGAACAACATGAGTAGAAATGTGAATAGAACTGAATGTTTCCCTAAAGATTATTATTGAAAACAGTGGATTTCTGTTTCAAAGAGACAAGGTTGTCATATCCAAAATGCAAGCCCTATCGTTAAATGTATGTAATAAAATCTGTGCAAAAAAAAAAAAAAAAAGCAATGGCATTTTTGCCTAATGAAAGAAAATGTAATTGTGAAATATTTTTGTAATTGCAACTTTAATTGCATATCCTCCATTTGTTTAGTTAATTAGATAATTATAACTCTGTTAATTGTATTTGAGTATAATGCTTTTCTGAGCTTCTTTTGTTTTTATTTGTTTATTATTCGCAACTGAAAAAAATGATTGGCTCAGTACCTTCGTGGGTTAGAAAAATGTGTATATATATTGTAAATATGTAAATACAGGTAGGGAATCGCTAATCCTGAAACCTATTATCCAGAAAGTGTCAAAACACAGGAAGGCCATCTCCCTTAGGGGGAAATTCACTAAGAGACTAAAATTTGCTAGCGTTGCCTTCAATAACGTTCGCCGCACTTCGCCAGGTGAATTTTCGCCAGTACTACGCAAATTCACTAAGATGCAAATTTTCACTCAGGGTGGCAAACGTTAGCGAAGTAGCGCTACCGTTACTTCGCTAGGCAAAGCGAAATTACGCTAGCGATACCTAATTTGCATACGGTGCGTATTTCAAAGTATAATAGAAGTATATGTTGCAGCCACTACATTGCACTACACAAGCCCAGGAAACCTTTAATAAATTCAATAAAGTTGTCCTATTGCCCTAAACATGTGCCCCCTGTATAGTTGTGTTGCCATATGTTAGGAAATGTAGGGGGGAAGGAGGGTAACCCCCCAAAAAAATTTCCCTCTTTTTCAAACTATCACCTTAAAAAGTTAAAACATGCCAGCGTTTTTTTGGGACTTAGAAAAATTTTTCAAAGTAACGTCTAGCGTAAGTGGTAACGTTCAGTAAAATGGTCAACTTCGCCTGGTGTTAGGGTGCGAAGTTGCGCGTCTATCTACTTCACTAGCGAAAATTCGACAGAGTCCGTGTTAGTGAATTTGCGAAGTTGCGAATTGACGTCACACTGGTGAATTAGCGCTAGTGTTAGACGCTTCACGCTTTAGTGAATTTCCCCTATAGAGTCCACTTATTAAAATCTTTACAAAAATGTCCTTTTTTTTTTTTTTTTAACAAAAATAAAACGGTACCTTGTACTTGATAGTGACTAAGCTGCATGAATCCATATAGGATCATGTTGGGTTTATTAAATGATTTTTAGTAAACTTAAAGTTTGGAGATTTAAATCACAGAGTGACCCCTTTTCTGGAAAGCCAAGGCTCCAAGCATTCCAGATAATAAATGCTATGCCTTTAAAATACAGGTATAGCATCAATCATGAAAATGCCCCTTATCCACACGCCAGATGGCAAGCATTCCAGTTAAAGGGGTGGCTCAACTTTTACTATGTTATAGAATATCCTATTACTAGCAAGTTTGCATTGGTCTTCATAATTTATTTTATTGTTTTTTAATTATTTGCCTTCCTTTTCTACATCTTTCAAGCTTTAAAATTGAGATCACTAATTTTTATTTTTACTTTTTATTCCTTATTCTATTCAGAATCTCTTCTAATCATTCCAGTCTCTTATTTAGACCACTGCCTGGTTGCTAAGGTAAACAAGACCCTAGAAATCTGCAGCTGAAATTCCATACTGGACAGCTGCTGAAGAAAAAACGATAAATTTAAAAAAAAGAAAAAACAAAATATTAGAAAAAAAAAAGTAAAACCAGCTGCAAATTGTTAATCTGAGTGAACAGCACCTTTAATAGTTAAGATATGTTATATATATTGTATCCATACACATTTACTACTGCATTTCTGTATTTATGGACACAGCAATTCTTTATAAACTTCATTCCCTTTTTACCTCCCTCAGCTGGGAACATATATATGAAGAACATGGCCACTATTTAATCTCAGTCCATTATTCGCTCAGCGAGCAGAACACTGGAGCAGTGCTGTGTCAGGAGAGTATGGCCAGGTCTCCAACAAATAGCTACCTCCGTAAGTTTAAGTATAAAACTTAAAAGCTTTGGTTATGACATCACTTTGGCGCCATTTTTGTAACAAGAAAAGAGTATTTAAATCTTTATTGTAACACTTGCACTTTATCCTTGATACAAATAAATCTTTTGGAGCACAGAAATTGGAGTGCGGATCCTTCTATACTATACAATTATCTTAACCCAGCACCCATACAAAAGACATTTGGAGTCGGAGTGCAGGTACTTAATAGATTTATATATATATATATATATATATTGCTATGGTTGTCTTATATAGGTAATATAGGCTATAACATTTCTAATCCATATTATCTGCTATGTTTATGTGTCTGTTATATAAGTACACTGTATACGTTACTTGCTAATATTCAGTATTTGAGATAAATTTTGTTCAATCATTTGTGACTCCTTTTAGCTATGTATGGTATCTTAGTTCTCACACATTAAGTTTTCCCCTATTCACGCTGTTTGACAGTCATAGATGTTAACATACCGAGTGGCTGCAAACAATGGGGTATGGTGTAATGGCATGCAGCAGCTTGATGCAACTACCTGACTGTCCCAGAAGCAGGGCATGCAGCATCTTCTGCTGGCAGACACAGCACTCATACGGGGGAATTTAATGAAAGTTGATAACAAAAAAACTATTTGCAATGCGAAAAGTTATGCCTCTGCGTGGCTACATTTTGCCTTGTGCTTTTGCGAACCCGGAAACTGTTTAGCAACCACTTCCAACCGTTTGCAAATTTTATGGTTTGCTCCAATGTGCAGTAAATGTAATTCGCAATGCGCAATTAAAATTTGCAATGCAATCACAGTTTAAGGAACAATATTGGTGCAAATTATTTTTCTCTTTGCGACTTTAATGAAGTTGCCCCCTTTATGTTCTAATCTGTATCACTTTTCACACCATCATTGTGAGGCTCTGCAGCTGCTTGCTAAATTTTGGAAGGCCATGTTTTGGATGATTTGACTAAGATCAAAAGGCAGTTTTATTATTGTAATCTAGAATTTAAAGGAACAGTTCGGTGTAAATAATAGTGGTAAATAGACTGTGGGAAATTAAAAATGTCTTCAGTGTAGTTAGTTAGCCAAAAATATAATCTTTAAAGGCTGGAGTGAACAGATGTACAGTATAACTTAATAGCAAGATCTCAACTTCCCCTCTAGTCAGTGACTTGAACTTGGGTCATATGGCACATAACTGATCAGTTAGTTTGCTTTTGATCCCTTACATGCAGGTCAAATTCAGAAGCAAACTAATGAATGGACCCATATGACCCCCCTTCAAGTCAATGATTGGTTACTGACTTACAAACAGGCTGCTGACTTGAAAAAGCAACGAAAAGCAAACCAATCAACTGAAAAGGAAAAGCATTTGTTATTAGCTGTTATTGTATAGTAAGGTTTCATATTTAAATACTGTGGTTTATTTTTTTTATAGTTTTTTCTGTCTTGGGTGCTAAATAGCAAAGTTTGGCATGCTATTGTGCTTACAGCAAGTTTCTCCCAACCTGCTTTACTTTGCAGTTAGTTTTCCCTCAGTTTGAGGGGGTGGGGTTTGATTAGTTGCACCTGAACAGACTGTATAAATAGAACTCCTGGGACTCCAGTGGAGCTTGCTCGAGTGTTTAGCTGCTCTAAAGGGTAAGTCCAGACGGGGAGATTCGGGGGCGATCCGTCGCCTGGCGACTTCTCGCTGCGACGGATCGCCCCCGAATCTCCCTGAATAGCTAGGCACCGGCGAGGCTTCAAAGCGCCGGCCCGTGTCCACACGGAGCGGCGCGATTTTTAAAATCGCTCCAAATTGCCTCGCCAGGCAACGTAGGTCTCTATAAAAAGATATTGCATAAAAGAACTTGTATGTAAAGCCCTGTTTCATGTAAATAAACCATTTTCATAATACACTTTTTTAGTAGCATGTGCCATTGGGTAATCATAAATAGAAAATAGCCATTTTAAAAAAAATTACAGCCTCCTGGGATCGTATGATTCAACAGTGCACACAAACATACCAAACAAACTATAAAGTAGGTCACATCAGCCAATTAACAGATATAGTTCTGTCTTTTGCTTCCACACTTCTTCCTGTTTCAGTTGAAATATTTCTGGTCAGGTGATCTCTGAGGCAGCACACAGACCATCACAAAATGGTGGTTCAAGGCAAGAGATGTAAAAGGGCAATATTTACTGAAATATATATTCCACTTTGATAAGATTCTTTAATATGCCACTTAATATTATATAAACGATCTGTTGCTCAAGTATTCATTTGGGGGTATAGTTTCCTTTTAAGTGGGTGATCTAGAGGTTGCAACACAAGAGTTTCAAACCAAAAGGTTCAAGCTAGGTCAAACATTTGTTCTAAACCCTAATTTTTTTTTAATTTTTTTGTTTTGATCTGTAACTGGGATAATGAGTGCTAGCAAGATTGAAGGTCTGACTGCACAGTCTGCTATATGTATGCATATTTGGAACAACAGCTGTTACCTCTGTGGTGGCTGTGAGCAAACTGCCAATTTGGAAGCTCGAGTTAGAGCACTAGAGGAACAAATTGCAACACTGCGGTCGATTGACAATCTTGAAAGGAGTCTCTTGCTCACTGAGCAGGGCCTAGCAGCGTCAGATAGTTTGGGGGGAACAGAACAGCAGCAGGATGTTGAAGCAGCTAGCTGGGTGACAGTTAGAAAATCTAAGGTGGGCAAAAGGAAAATGGAGGCTGATCCTGGGTTTATACATCCCAACAGATTCCCCAGATTGTTTGAAGAAGATGGGAGTGTGAACTCTGGATTGGCAATTCTAGATGGGGCCTAAGTCCTAAGCACATTGTGGTTGTAGGGGGATTCAATTAATAGGAAAATGGATAGGGTAATCTGTCTTCCGGATCGCTAGAACCGAACAGTTTGAACAGGCAAATTATTAGATGGGGCTAGATAGAGAGCTGGCTAAAAGTTAGACTACAAAGAGTGGTGGTAAATGGAACATTTTCATATTGTTGTTAGTGGAGTACCACACGGCTCTGTACTGGGTCCCTTGATTTTCACCTGGATGTGGGCATTGAAAGTACTGTTTATATTTTTGCAGATAATACTAAATTGTGCAGAACTATAGGTTCCATGCAGGATGCTGCTACTTTGCAGAGTGACTCGTGTAAGTTGGGAAACTGGGCAGCAAACTGGAAAATGAAGTTCAATGTCGATTAGCACTTTGGCAAAAATAATATAAATGCAAGTTATATACTAAATGACAGTGTGTTGGGAGTTTCCTTAAATCAGAAGGATCTAGGTAATTTTTGTAGATAAGTTGTCTAATTCTAGGAAGTGTCATTCTGTGGCTACTAAAGCAAATAAAGTTCTGTCTTGCATAAAAAAGGACATAACCTCAAGGGATGAAAACATAATTATGACTCTTTATAGGTCCCTGGTAAGGCCTTACATGGATATGCAGTGCAGTTTTGGACTCCAGTCCTTAAGAGGGATATTAATGAACTGCAGAGAGTGCAGAGACGTGCAACTAAACTGGTTAGAGGGATGGAAGACTTAAATTATGAGGGTAGATTGTCAAGGTTGGGGTTGTTTTGTCTGGAAAAAGGTACTTGCGAGGGGACATGATTACACTTTACAAGTACATTAGATGACTTTCATTTGAAGCAGCGCAGGTGGTTCGTCACAGTGAGGACAGTGAGGTTGTTGGATGAACTGCTGGGTGATGTTGTGATGGCCAATTCTGTTAATGCTTGGATGATTTCGTGGACAGACATAAAATCAAAGGCTATTGTGATACTAAACTCTATAGTTAGTATAGTTATGGGTATATATAATTTATGTGAAATTTTTATGGGTGTGTATGGATGCTGGGTTTTCATTTGGAGGGGTTGAACTTGATGGACTTTCTTCAACCCAATTTAACTATGTAACTGACTGGTAACAAGCTAGAGAGCTGCAAAGGAGGAAGTCGTTTTGTGACTATTATGTTAGACATAATAATAGACATATTGAAAAGCACTTTATTAGTATACATTGAAGAAGTTTCATTCTCCTGCTGGCCCAATCGAATAAGGCTCACTGTGCATAACAATCTGTATATTTTACTAAACAAGTTTTTTGAAAACAAAGTATTTTCCCTTTCAGTTTATTTTGCTTGAACAAATTCTATAAGATTTGTACAAACTAAAGACATTACATTTATTCTCTTAAGTGTATTATGCCATTAACAACAGCCGCCAGACTATAGACAAATAGCTAAGTTTTCTAATAGACAGTGGCTTCAAATTCAAATTCTAAAGCCCAAGAGCACAAGGATACATAGCCCTTAAATAATGCATACATGGAGATCACAAGATCAACTGTCTGTTTAAAGTGAATCTGTTCCCTATAGCCCTGTATTGTCATAACATTCTGTTTGTACAAGGCAGATGGAAGTGATAGCTGTGCTAGCAGATTTCACCACGGAGTCAACTGTGAATGGCCAGGGAGTCCCGTTTATCATACTGAGCAATATGCTGTCACTTACTTATCATTATGTAACCTTAAATTCTCTTTTGCAAAATGCTATTAAGGTATTACTGCAACCCCCCCCCCCCCAAAAAAATGCATCTTTTGTTGGCATCGGAAAGGCTAGTAGTTAATTCTAGCCTATGAAAAACTGTTTTTTTTTTTCTTCAACTTGATATCATGTAATATTTATCCATCACCTTATGCTACACTGAGGGGATGTGTATAGGGTGTTCCCTGGGCAGTGTTCCTTGCTGATATATAATTCTAACTATTCAGACAAAAAGAGAACATGTGGCCATTGTGACCAATGATTTTTCCTGTAGAAACTAAGTAGAGTTAGATATACTAAACTTTAGAAAAAATATTAATGGGTATTGTTTATACTGTTCCTTTAGAAAGATGATGGTCAGCATAAAACAGTAGAACAAAGATACAGTATATTTTTAGGGTGTTGGAGGGGTTACACTCCTCTCAGACTTATAGTCTGGGGAGTAACATAGTAGCATAGTAAGTTAGGCTGAAAAAAGACAGATGTCCATCAAGTTCAACCTTTGAAATTTTATTAAGTTGCCTAGCTGTTAGTTAATCCTGAGGCAAAAAAAACCATCTGAAGCCTCTATAATTTGTCTCAGGGGAAATTTCTTCCTGACTCCAAAATGGCAATCGGACTAGTCCCTGGATTAACTTGTGCCATCAGCTATCTTCCATAACCCTGTATTCCCTCACTTGCTAAAAAGCCATCCAACCCCTTCTTAAAGCTATCTAATGTACCAGCCAGTATAACTGATTCAAGGAGAGAATTCCACATCTTCACAGCTCTCACTGTAAAAAAAAAACCCCTCCGAATATTAGAGTGGAACTTCTTTTTTTCTAATCAGAATGGGTGACCTCGTGTCATCTGGAAAGACCTACTGGTAAATAGGAATTAGAGAGATTATTATATGACCCCCTTATATATTTATACATAGTTATCATATCACCCCCTTAAGCGCCTCTTCTCCAGTTTGGCCAGTCTTTCCTCATAGCTAAGATTTTCCATACCTTTTACCAGCTTAGTTGTCCTTCTCTGTACCCTCTCTAATACAATAATGTCCTATTTGAGTGATGGAGGCCAAAACTCTACTGCATATTCTAGATGGGGAATTACCAGTGCTCTATAAAGTCTAAGAATGACCCCTTCCTGCCGTGAATCAATGCCCATTTTAATACAGCTCAAGAACTTATTTGCCCTGATGCTGCTGACTGGCATTGCTTGGTATAGCCAAGTTTATCATCTACAAGGACTCCAAGCTCCTTTTGCATAATGTATTTGCTTAGTGCAGTCCCATTAAGGGTATAAGTGGCTTGGATATTTTTACATCCCTGGTGCATGACTTTACATTTATCAACATTGAATCTCATTTGCCACTTAGCTGCACCACAGAGGGACCCACTAAGAACCTTACTCCAAGTAGAGAATGTACCATTAACAACCATCCTCTGTACTCAATCCTGTAGCCAGTTTCCTATCCATGTGCAAATGACTTCATTAAGCCCAACAGACCGTAGTTTAGAAAGCAGTCATGTGTGGGGCACAGTATCAAACGCTTTGGCAAAATCCAAATAGATCACATTTATTTCCCCACCCACTATCCAGCATCTTACTTGTCTCATCGCAAAAAGCAATCAAGTTTGTCTGATATGACCTATCCTTCATAAAGCCATGCTGATTGCTGCTCATAATGCCATTCACTAGGACAAAATTATGAATGTGATCCCTTAACAAGACTTCAAATAATTTGCCCACCACAGATGTTGAACTTATTGGTCTATAATTATGAGACTGAGATCGTAATACCTTTTTAAATATTGTAATGACATCAGCTTTCCTCCAATCCATAGGCACCATACCAGATTAAAACAAATCTGAGAAAATCAAAAATAGGGGTACTTGAAGCAGTACTTTTTCCAATGTCATAATTCGCACCCATTGCACTAGCAGTTTATAATCTTCTTCTGTCCGTAATTGTCTGTCAGTAAACTCATTGTAGCAAGGGGTGACTCAAGCCCAACAATACTTTACCAAGTTACAGTGAAAACTACATCCTAATTTAAGTCTAAACGAAGTGAGTATGTAAATTTGCGATGCACCAAATCCAGGATTAGGGTTTGGCTCTGGGAAACTATGTGCAACAATTATTTGTTTATAATTTATGAAGGTTTTTGATTTCTATTAAATTAATTAATTCATTTCAATTTAAATTTGCAAATATGGTTTCAGAATCTGTCAGGAATGCAGACAAATATTATATGGAGCATTTGGTATTTCAGAAACTTCTGTGCTTCCTTAATGTAAATAGCAAATTTTCAGCATCAGATTGAATTAATAGGCAAGAATACTCAACACCACTAACCAACTGAGCCAGAACATTTTCAAGTATACAGTTATAATTCTTTATACTAAAACACTTAACAGTGACAGGAAGTTCAAGAATAAAAACAAAACAGTGGTATGAGTTGGTATGAAAATGACTGCTTTGCAAAGATATTTGGGTTCAAACCGTAACTGATTCACACATTTACATGAGAGAGGGAAATTAAAACATATGCACCTCTGGGACAGGCACTGATATGAATTACAAGCAATCTCTTTACATTGCTGTGTAATATATCAGTGTTTTATAAATTAAGGTTAATCATCTGTAAATGTTTTGGAACAATAACTATTTGAATTTGCATAATGCATAAATAATAATGTTAAAGGATCAGGCAAAGAGACTTGGTTCCAACAGCTGAACATAACACAAACAATTCCATGTATTTAACTTTAAAATAAGGACATTTTGCATTATGTTTTTATATATTACAACTCAAATTTTAAGGGAATGTAATGGGTCATGTGTGACATATCTGTTAGTTACTATTTATTGTTATTAGTTATTATATTTGATTAAATTGTATGTTTTTAAAGTGGACCCGTCACCCAAACACAAAAATCTGTATAATAAAAGTCCTTTTAAAATTAAACATGTTTATTAAAGCATTCATAGCTGTTTTAAGCTCATTTAAAAATCTCAGCTGTCAATCAAATATTGTCTGCCACTCCTCTATGCCTCTAGGCATAGAGGCGGGGCAGATAATTACTTTCACTTTCCATTTAGCACTTCCTAGATGTCACTGCTCCCCACACATTCCCTCAGTTCTCTTAACCATTTAATTGTGTAGCCAGGACATGGGGATAGATGTTGGGTCCCCCATTCTGGTGCACAAACAAGATTCTGAGATGATGCAAGGCTTGCCTTAATAACAGTGTCCACAAAATGACTGCTACCTGCTTGCTATAATTATGAATTCCCAGACTGAAGAAAACAATATTAAAATAATTTATATAGTGTAATTAATGTTCATTTTGCTTGACTAATGTGATAAAATATGATTTTGAATATTTGTTTGGGGTGACAGGTCCACTTTAAGCAAAAGAAAAAGTCCCTGGGAGATATTGATATAGTCTGTAGGGGCTGATGGCACAATACATCACTGTATTTGTGTTTATATTCTGCCTAGTAGGATGAACCATCATTAGTGCATTAAAATGCCAGAGAGATGAAGAATTGATGTTAGTTAAAAGCTAGATTTATGCAGGGCTGGCATTACTTACAGGCCTTTTAACACAGGTGAGAAGAAGGCTAAAAAAGGAAATCTCAATTTAAATTTAATATTCGCCGGAAGAAACAGACTATCCCGCAGCCTATTAACTAAACATCTGAATCCTATACAGAGGGTTCAGTTAAAATTCATCTGTCATTGTAAAAGGGGACATAAACCCAAAAATGTGTAAAAAGTGGTATAACAATAATATAACCAAAAATGATTAGCAAGAGCTAAATTGCAAAATTGTACAGCATTATTCACAAACTATTTACTTTATTCTTTTACATCCTTACAAACACAGCACCAATATGCCTGAGCCTCTGATAAATTGCGTGCAACTGAAAAGTTCAAGGAGCAAATATGCAAAGAACCCATGCAATTAACACCGACCTTTAGTGGGTGGCACTTTTGAGGTTCCCTTAGCATTTTGCGCACACTCACAGTTGACTTGCTCCAAATAATTTGCAAACAAACACTGTTATTGACACAATGTGCTGGAAACAAGGCAATTAACACACAAACTAAATAAAAAAACTAGATCCGTACCTTGTGTGCTGTTTACCAAAACAGCGCTACAAAATAGTTGGTGCTATAGAAATACATGTTAATAATAATTGTGAGTTAAAGGCATGCCAATTTGTGCTCATTACATTGCAAATGAGCCAATGAGGCTTTTAATTAACAATAATATGTATAGTATATGCCCCTGTGATCCATAATATCCTTAATGACATTACCTAGTAAAATCAGTGTCATAAAAGCTATGTTTGCTTATCATACAATTTAGTGTATTTTACGTCACTTGTAACCATAGTGCAGACAGTAACTCTTATGCTTGTGTGCCTGTATGTGTCTAATACTAGTTCTTTTTTTTTTAAAAAAAGAGGGATTCGGGCAGCTAAAATGCTGTGTGTACTGCATTTGGTTGGCACCTGCCTGGTATTTTACTGGCCAAGTTATTAATAGGGAAAAAGGTTAAACATATAGAAAGACCAGTATTTTTTTCCAGAAAAGGTGGCAACCCTAGATCTGCATAGTCTATGGAATGAATAGATTTAACTGATCAGAGAAAAAGAGAACTAGCATATACTGATGCTAGGCATGTGGCAAATAACCTAATAATCTTCACTAAGATGTAGAGGGCAATTCGCTGGGGAAAAAGATAATCTGCAACAAAGTTTCAAGCCCTTTTGCCAGGCACATTTTCTTTCAGGCGAATGATTGTTACTCCGCAAATTCATTAAAGTGTGAATTTTACAGAACGTTACCTTTTTTGCCAGAGTTTCATTCACCAGCTTAGACCTGGTGAACTGATAAAATGAAGCTACATCCTCCTCAATCTTATGTCAGTGACATCAGAAAGTCATACATTTTGTTTAAAAACGCTAGTGTTTTTTCATATTTTAAAACAGGATTGTCTTTGGACGTTGTTACTATTTAAAAAATTAATTTTAATATTTTTTTTACCATTTGAGGGGCATGCCATTTTTTTTTAGGGTGGGCTCAAGTCTAGCCCATTAGAGGATCTCTTTTTCCTTTATTTTGCTTCATTAACCATTCTTAATAAGTGGCAACTTCAAGCATTTGCACCAACATCGATAATAAAGTCATACATCAATTAACGAAGTTTTGCTAGGCGGAAACAAACGTTAGTGAAAGTTTGATATGAAATGCTGGCCCTGACAAATTAACTCTAGCGAAACTTTGCCAATGTTTGGCTGCAGAGAAGCAACTTCACAGTAAATTTGAGTAGTGGTAGCAAATTAGTGCCTAACTGGCATGAAGTGCAGCGAAGCCTGAAAATTCGCCCTTTATTGATTTTGCCCCTCTATGTTGTAAGTTTCAAGTTCTAACATGTAATTGCAACTAATAGGATAGGGTCCTAATAATAATAGGATCCTATTAACACGATTAAAGAGATTTTAATTACCACGATCATTAACATGATTAAAGAGATTTTATGGTAAGGTACTTTTGCTATGGTTATCTATATTCTGTTACTTATCCTGAGTAATACCTATGTATATATATATATATATATATATATATATATATACTCAATGTAAAATCTGCAGACTTCTAGCTGAAAACTGTGCCCAGCATCCGGCAGCAACAGCTAAATGGGCATCTGTGGGCTATATACTGTATAACTGCATATATATTTTAACTATCCTGTTCTTCAGTGTAGTGTATATAGGGTTAAGTTCTGTTCATTAAGAGGACAGTAAACATAGAGCTTTATCTCCTGAACGTCAGTGTTTTATTCTCAATTACTAGCAAGACCAGCCAGCCATAAGGATGTTTCATTATTTACTTTCTCTGAGTCATCAGATTGGAAATGCTTATTTTTCCATCCTGGTAAGGATAACTCATACTGCTGGGAAATCAAAAAGACGAGTGCGTGGCGTTAAAGTGACGATGAGTCTATTTGCCTTACTCACTCTATGCTAAATGCTGATAATTACAAATAAAGGATGGCTGTGCCCATTTTTACAGGAAACATATATAACTCCTTTGTACTCACCCATATCACCCATGTCAATATATTACAACACATTTAAGCTGACTGATTCTGATATTTTAAATAGATCAGGTGACAAACCTAATGCCACAATTTACATAAGCTTATGCATTTTGTACCTACAATTT
>CM044443.1:48676908-48704609 GCA_024363595.1 Xenopus borealis
CCCCCCCCATGATGCTATGGCCTTGGTTCATCTGCAACCCCCATAGCTACACCCCTATTTTTGCATAAACCCATTCACAGTCTAAACATCCATTCATTTTGTATATTAAGAAACACTGACACTGAAACTACAACTACATATATTGATAGTTTGAAAATACTATATCTAATAATGTCATACATGATTAACTGTAGGGTTCATCTGGATAAGCTAGTGTTGACAATGCGCAAAGAACATCCTAATTGAGAAGTGGCAAGGTCATAAGCAGGTTATGGGCCAATTTAAGCATATCCAGCAGGCTTCCTGTGACACAGCACTGGTTATACAATGAGCTTTTGATGCTCGCTGTTGATTAAACATTCCTTTTAAAATAATGAAATATGTTGGAAATGTACCCCTTTCACCAGAGTTAGGTCTAACCAATCTGCTTGCAGGAAAATGTTTTCCTTTGCATGATTGGCAGTGAATCAAAAATCAATCCCTGCTTTACATAGCCATGTCCATGATAATCTCCAGTATTTTATAGGGGTTATCACAAAGTGAAGATATACAAAGAAAGTAAAATTTGATCTGTTTAAATAACAGATCGCCAATTAACATACAACTAATGTGCATACTACGCCACACTTTTTACAGGGAAATCATAGTGGTTTCTCTCATTTGCTCCAGATCTCATTTGCTTATTATAACCAAGTGAAAGAAACGTAAATGCTATATACAGGTGTGATCCTGAAAAACATCCATCCATGTGGGTTGTTTACCTTAAAATTAATTTTTAGTTTGATTGAGAGAGTGATATCCTAAGACAATTTGCATTGGTTTTCATTTTTTATTATTTGAAGCTGGGTTTTATGTACAAGCTGTTTTATGTAATATATTTTTATACAGACCTACATTATTCAGAGGTTTAGTTTTCCTTTAAAGGGAAACTATCATGGGAAAACATGTTTTTTTTAAATGCATCAGTTAATAGTGCTGCTCCAGTAGACTTCTGCACTGAAATCCATTTCTCAAAAGAGCAAACAGATTTTTTAATATTCAGTTTTGAAATCTGACATTGGGCTAGCCATTTTGTCAGTTTCCCAGCTGCCCTTGGTCATGTGACTTGTGCCAGCACTTTAGAAGGGAACTGCTTTCTGGCAGGCTGTTGTTTTTCCGTCTCAATGTAACTGAATGGAACGCAGTGGGACATGGGTTTTTACTATTGAGTGCTGTTCTTAGATCTATCAGGCAGCTGTTATGTTGTGTTAAGAGAGCTGTTATCTGGTTACCTTCCCATTGTTCTTTTTTTAGGCTGCTGGGTGTGGGAAAGGGAGGGGTGATATCACTCCAACTTGCAGTACAGCAGTAAAGAGTGATTGAAGTTTATCAGAGCACAAGTCACATGACCAGGGGCAGCTGGGAAATTGACAAAATGTCTAGCCCAATGTCAGATTTCAAAATGAAATATAAAAAAATCTGTTTGCTCTTTTGAGAAATGGATGTCAGTGCAGAATTCTTCTGGAACAGCATGATTAACTGATGCGTTTTGAAAAAAAATTTTTTCCCATGACAGGATCCCTTTAAATAAAAAGCCTACCCTTATATACAACACGACTTTTAGAATCTAAGCAAACGTTGGAAGAGTAATGTGATAAAGATGCCTCTTTTATCTGAAATAAAAAAATATATGTTAATTAAAAAGTAAATATTTGATCATGCACAATTATGTTGTATTCACGCAGTCTCTGCAAGCACAAAGGTTATATCGAAGTAACAGCCAGAAGAAATATATAAGAGAGAGATATACTGTAAGAGCATGCCTAACTGTTACAATTTAGTTTAACCTGCAGAAAAATCCAAAGTCAGAGCCTGCAAGTCAACATCAAAATAAAAATGTGCCTAATTCCAGAAAATATATAAGCATCTTTCCAACATACATTTATTACAAAATTCCTGTTTTTAAAGTTATTTGTAAAAAAAATTAAAGCAGTATTTGCTTAGCTCCTGTTTGTTACTTTTTAAACAATGTTGCAAAAGTCTTAGTTTTCCTGAAAAGACAGTTCTGTTAATCAGCTGGCTTGTTTTACATTGTATCAACAGTAAGCCACCAAGGAAGAGACTAGAAAGGGACATTGCTTTCAATAGCAATACATATACAAATAACAAAACCATAGAAATTGTGTAATGAAAGTGTATTACAAAGTTGCTCACAATTGTTTTCTTTTATTAGGCAAAACATTTTGGTTTGACATCCCCTTTAAAATCTAGAGAAACAAAGGAAGTTAAAGCCTTGATTCATATGACATAACCTTGCACTGTGCCACAGGAAGTTGAAAATGTGATTAGTCAAAATGCATTTTAATTGAATTAGTTAAAAAAAGATTAAATGCCTATTAGCCAGGGTCATGGCTGCTGATGTTGCATTTTATGTAGAAATATTACATGTTATAAACTACTATATTCTATCTGTATTTGTATTTAAGAGGAGACACAGGCTGAAGCACACACTGATAAATATACAACCATTTTATTCTTCCTATGACTATATTTATTGGTGTTCAGGGCTGTAGTGTACTTGCAGGGGGTACGGAGCAAACTGCAAAACCTATGATGTTTTCTTTTGTTTTTTTGCACTGTGAACCTTGCCCCTCCAGGTTGCAAATGAGCCCTTAAATGTTTTAGAATTCAATATCCCTTCTGCCCCACTTCATGACCAGCTGCCTGTAGATTATTTACATGTATAAATATCCATTAGCATGGTTTAAAAAGGGAGGAATAGCAAGTGGTTGTGGAGAAATATAAATGTTCATTGACCTCTTGTCTCTGCATATTGCTTTTATTTACATAGGGTCTGTACTAGATACTGTTACAGTTTTTCTTTCCTTCATGTGATCTTGGAGCTACAGGTCTATATTGTATTGTTTTTCTTACAAAACAGGTGTCCTTATGTGCTTCATTTGCCCTGTAGTTTCTCTTGAGTTCCATAGGAACCTCTGCTTCTAACACACTGTTTCTCAGAATGTCCAGTATCACTTGTGAGGCATAAGTGCAACTCTGGTGAGGTCGTACTGCTCTCCTAGTGCTTTGATCTTCAAAGGGTATTTAAATTCTCTTCTGCTGTGCTAAATTACATCCCACCCAATATTTTATTCAAGAAATGTTTGTCCAAACAACTGTATTGTATTTTTGTATTATATATCTAAAGCATTGCAGCATATTAATTTATTTTTCAAATGCAATGTAAAACCCCAACAGTAATTTTGATGAGTCCATGAAGCCATGGTAACACAAATTTGACAGCCTCGGTTTGAGATGGTGAATTCCAATGCTTACATTCTCTGGACTGAGATATCCATAGTGCATACCTATTCCTCTGGAATTCTCTCCCACGGTCTCCCAACCTTTCTGCTTTCAAGAAATCTCTTAAAACACACTTATTTAGAGAAGCCTACCCTCACTCTTAACTACCCAATGCAATACCACTTATAGTACCACATCTCACCCATTAACTCTGATCTTGCCCACTCCCACACCTTGTGTATCATTCCCTTCCCTTTAGATTGTAAGCTCTTTCTGCACAGAGCCTTCCTCACCTTCTGTACCAGTATTTATTCAGATGTATGTAACTCCACACTTATTGTGATGTATGTAACTCCATATGTTCTATGTATGTAATTCATGTGATTTAGTTATATAATCACATTTACTTTACAGCGCTATGAAATATGTTGGCACTACATGTTATTAATAATAATAATAATAAAATAATAATAATAAATTCCTTATGTCCATGCAGCAGCACAGTAACTCCAAACTGTCCAGGCTTGATAAAGGGCCCTGTGAGGCCCGAAACATTGCCTGTCTACTTTTTGAGGCAATAAAACAGCATAACTAAAAGTTGATTCACTTTGCCAGTGTGCGACGGTTATTTGGACTACTAAGGTCCATGGATTGTCATATCAAGGATAAATTGAGTGATAAACTGCTGGATCCATATAATATTGTTCACTAGTTGCTCCATGTTTTTAACCAGTACAAACCTTTCTGGGGGAGTATGTTGCATACTTACTTAAATCAACAAAATGCTGTGTTTTTGTTTATTATCTTGATCACAGACAAATTCTGAACATGTATTTTGCTATCCTGCAAGCTGTAACATAGAGGAATCCACAGTGGCATATAAAAGTTCTACAGCAGAAATAAATTATATATGATCTGTATTGCAGATACCGTATGAATTGAATTTGTATATGGGCCACACATGTAGTGAGTGTGTGCATTCTGTATTGTTATTGTTACATGCTGATAAAGAATGTTGCTATTGCTCAGTACTTGACTCTGCAATAACTTTGTATTACAAGGGTCAGTATACCCATTTGTTCAATATGAATTAAACGAATAGTGCTTTTGATTACATACTTTTTCTTAGGGCTAAATAGTGCAAACCGGGCATTTGAAGCTACTCTATGTTGGGTCCTTGTAAGGTAGGCAATTAGATTGCTAGCATACAGCCACCTCACTTCCACCTATGTTGTTTTGTTAGCAGGAGTCAGTTATGCAGGTGGATAAGCTACCTCCCAAGAACCAAACATAGAGTACCTTAACTTTCCATGTTTGAACATATGTTTCATTAATAACAATAAGCAAAACATATGTTTAGTGCAAACTCTGTTCACTGAAATGATGTTGAACAAGGAGGTATAGTGCCCCTTTAATTTAATACATTGAGGGGAGTACATGAATAGTAAGAAAAATGTAACTTTTCACTGTTGTAGCAACACAAAACAACCAGGTTTTAGTTCTTGCTATTCCAAATGTACTATAATCATAGGTAATTGTTAATTATTTACTATGATTTACATAATGGCATAAACAAATGCCTACAGTAACCCCTTTTTTTTTGCTTTTCTCTGGATATGCTACAAGTTAAACTTCTGACCCGTTAACGCAAGGATTTGCAAGAATGTGGTGGTACAAAATAACTTAGATGGACATCTTAAGCAAAGAATAATTTATAACAATTTAATAAGAAATATAAGTGCCACCATCATTCAATATTGGGGATTTAATAGCAGCAAAATACACAGTAACAAATGGGTTACAGTATTTACACGTGGGTTTTAACTGCAGTCATTACTGGACACCCCCTAAGTCTACATAACTAAACTACTATGCTAGTAAACTACTTAATCAGGGTAATAAAACATTCTTTGGTGGGGCACACCCTAATAAATAAGCAATAAATATGCTTCACTGTTTTGTACTCTTAGCACACTAGAGCAGGTCAGTTATCAGCAGCATTGGATCCACACATATATAAATAATTGTGGTTCCCCAACCAGCAAAGCTGGTTCTTAGTAAACAACACTGTAGTCTAGCTATAGTCTTGCTGCCTGGGATAGGCTGAGGGGCTCATGCTACACAAAAAAGAACAAAAATAAATATAAATATGCTGTGCAGGATCCCTAGGCCTAAAATCTGCCCTGATCAAATGTAAAGATGGTAAATTTTCCCTATACACTAAAGTAATCAATCAAACAATCAATCAATCAATCAACTAGTACTAGTCACTGCACTACCCCAAGGAGACTCACTCAGTCAAGGAGGTTCCTTCCAATAAATAACAGAAAAGGTACATAATAATTAAACTGCATTTGTGAATTGCCTCATTTATCTGACACAGACACATAGCTAGGACCATTTTCAGTCTGCATTTTCAATTTTGTTGTACCAAGTGCTTTCATTGGAACTGCCCCAGTCCTGTTTTCAGTAGGAAATTCTCAACAAAACTGACATTTATTATAAAATATTTCATAATGACCTTGTAAAGCATATGTCATTTTGCAAATACAAACCAACACAAGCAAGGAGCTCTGTGCCAGTTGAATTAATGTCTTTAATGTGTAATGACTAGAATTTTCTCCCAGTGGTACGTTTATAAAGAACAGTTTAAAAAATAAAGTAGTGCAGTCATGAGCAAAATTCAGCAGACTGCTAACAGCTAGTGTGGGTTCTCAAGATGGTTGGGTGGGAGCGATGTAATAGTAGAAATGGTAAGGGGTGTACTAAGCTTAATGAACTGAGGTGAGCACCAGAGGTTCTTAAATAACATCCATGGCCACAGTGGACTTGGAGAAGAAATCAATAGTTTTACAGAGTTGAACATCAGACTCAGAGTTTCCTTGGCAGCTGCACATATCCACTTATTGCAGTGTAGGATAATGAAGCAGTTAATTATACTAATTACTAGTAGAAGCAGTTCAGATATGTGAATGCCACTTAGGATTAGAGAAAGAAAACAACTCATGATTAATTTTCCCAAAACATTCCATGTGAATTTGAGTTTTGGGGAATTTCTACTGAAATCTATACATCACCTGTTTCTCAACTGAACCTTTCCCAGTGCCTGGCTCACTGATGTCTTACAAATGAGGCTTTAGAAATGACTGTTTCTCACACAGGGTAGGCTGTTACAGTTATTGTTGAATCATCCAAAAGTAGTGGTTTGGTTGCGTGCAAGTCAAAATGTAATGAAAAGAAATACATTGTTTTATGAGCACTTGTTTAATGTATATATTTATTTATTAATATATCACCACAATTGTGTGCAGTGTTTTACAAGGTGTGAGCACTAGTGATGGGCGAATTTATTCGCCAGGGGCGAATTCGCGGCGAATTCCCGCGATTCACCGCTGGCGAATAAATTCGCGAAACTGACAGAAAAATTCGCAAAAAAAAATTTGCCGCGCAAAAACGAGTCGCGAAAATGACGCGACGCGTCGGAAACGACGCGACACACGTCAAAAATGACGCGACGCGCTTCTCGTTTCGCGAATCGGCGAAAAATTCGTGAATTTCTCTGGAAATTCGCGAATTTTTCGGCGAAGCGAAACGCGCCCGTTTCGCCCATCACTAGTGAGCACAAACATATATAGTAATAATTAAGTAACAATAGATAAATGCTTAAGAGCTAAGAATTTTAAATACACAGTATGGACAAGGTCCCTGCCCCAAGGAGCTTACAATCTATTAGGAAGAGGAGACATAAACAGAAACAAAAATGTGAGTGGGGTATAAGTGTGTAGGGTAAGGATGTGTTGCGGCAGAGTGTAGCCAGTAGATTGTCAGGAGCTGAGAGCAGGGCTCAGAAGGTAGTGTATGGGGTGATGAGGTGCTTTGGTAGTGGAGGGGCAAAGGAAGGGCATATCTTTGCAAAGAAGTGGCATGTTCTGGGAAGGGATGTTATGTGGGCTGAGAATTAGTGATGGGCGAAACGGGCGCGTTTCGCTTCGCCGGAAAATTCGCGAATTTCCAGAGAAATTCGCGAATTTTTCGCCGATTCGCGAAACGAGTCACGCGTCGGTTTTGACGTCATTTCCGACGCGTCGCGTCATTTCCGACGCGTCGCATCATTTTCGGCGCACGTTGCGTCGTTTTCGGCGCGTCGCGTCAAAAATGACGCGCGACTCGTTTTTGCGCAGCGAATTTTTTTGGGGGCAATTTGTTTGGCAGTTTCGCGAATTTATTCGCCAGCGGCGAATCGCGGGAATTCGCCGCGAATTTGCCCCTGGCGAATAAATTCGCCCATCACTACTGAGAATGTGAGAGATGGGTCTAAAGTGAAATCCAGACACCTGCCGTGGAGGATTGTATGTAGGGTGACATTTTCAGCTGTTATGTTAAACTGAGGGAGGAGGCAGCTTGTTTATATGAACTATAGTAGTGATTCTGAAGCAAACAGATCAGTTTTAACAGTGCAGCGTAACACTACATGATATTTTCTAACTTTAAAACGCTTTCATTTTTTGGTGTTACTGGTCCTTTAAGCTTAAGGTGGCAAACAGCCATCCAAAACACAATGGCTGTAAGGCATTGCATGATTTTTGCCTGCACAGCAGGGTAAAGATCAGGTCAGGAGAGGAAGATCTGTGTGTTATCTGCATAAAGGTGATAAGCCAGGAGAACCCAAAGGATTTGATGATGTTACCAAGAGAAATACTGTAAAGAGAGAGAGAAGAGGCCCCAGGACTATCCCTTGGGGCACCCCAACAGAGAGCTCAATAGGTGGAGAGATATTGTTACACCGAAGGTGCGCATAGAGAGATAGGATGCCAACCATGGTAAAGTAGAACAACTGATACCAAGCTTTTGGAGATAATTTTGTGCAAATAAAAATTGCCTCCAAGCCAATTTGAAAATGAGCAGCTGCTTTGAGGCCACTGGGAGCAACATCCAAGTAGTTGGAGAGCAACATGTTGTTCATGAGCTACTGGTTGGGGATCACTGGTCTATAGTTATCAAGGGAAGTTGGATCAGAGGAAGGCTTCTTGAGTATAGGTGTGACTGATGGGGAGAAAGTCCTATGAATAAAACGGGTAATGCTTTACCATTTCAGGTAAATTATATTTGAAGTGGTTTGCAAATTGTTGGAATGTGAGAACAGGAAGTGGTGGTGCCGCAGTCTTGGGTTTGAGCAGTGAAATGAACAGAGACAAAATATGCCATGGGTTAGTTTTATCTGAATTAACGAGTTGAGAGAAGTAGGCTTGATTAGCCTGAAAAAGAGTAGAGTTGAAGCAGGACTGGAGAAACTTGTAGTGATGAAAGTCAGGAAGTGTTTGAGATTTTCTCTATGGTTGTTCTGATAAGTGAGCACAGGAGTGAAGTAATAGGGTGGTGAGGTTTAACCAGGGTCTTGTATTAGCGTTTCATTTTCGGTGTGGAAGGAGAGGAGCATGAAGGTCCAGGAAGGAAGTCAGAGCAGTACTCTTTTAATGGTGGGAGAGGGAGACATCATGAGAAAATGAGAATGATGGTTAGAGAGTAGGAAGGGAGATATTTTAAGTAGTTGGTGGGTTCGTGGTTTGGTGAAAATTAAGTCAAGGGCCATCTTCATGAGTGCTGCCAGATGTCCACTGTAGAAAGCCATGGAAGGGAGATTGGGATCATTAATGTGGCAGTTGAAGTTACCCAGTAGGAAAGAGGGGCAGTCTGAGGACAGAAAGAATGTGAGCCATGCAGGGCCTGAAATAGGGGTAGGCAGAAGAGGCACATGCCTAGGGTGCAGAGGCAGAGGGGTGCCAGGTACGTACCTCTTTTGACACCTTCCCCTAATTCGGACAGTTGTGTTCAGACTCCAGAAGCTGTGGCAGCATTTTCTTTGGCATGAATAGATATGAACAGTATATACTTCAAAAGAGGAGATGATGGAATGGGACTGGTTGTGAATTTGCAGTTGAAAGAGAGAAATAGACCATATCCCCCACCTTTACCCTCCATGTTTGTGGTGTGGGTAAAGGAAAGGACCAATAAGAGAGAGTGGCTTCAAGGCTAGAGTCTGAAGGTTGTAGCTAAGTTTCAGTAATACAGTAGCAAGCAGTTGAAGAGACCATGGTAGTAAGAGATCATGTACAGTCGTTATTGTGTTCGAGAGAGGGATTCCGTTGAGCATAGGAGAAGGGGGGAAGGAATTTGATGTGATGGTGGTTAGGGAGAAGTTGCTAAGGTTCCTTTTTTGGGGTCAGGAGAGTATGGTGGGGCATGGGCGGCATCAGATCAGAATGTAAGAAGTCCCAGGATTGGGATGTATATCCCCTGAGACTGAGACTAGAAGTAGGAGCAAGGTGAGATGAGAAAAAATTGGAACTATTTGGTTTCATGGAGGGTGTGTTAGATATCATGGTTAGTGACTGAAGATAGGAAAGTTGCTTGTGAGATATTTGGAGAGGCAAGAAGGGATGGGGAGATTGTAAAATGTAACAGTTCTGACAGGGGGTGCTGTGTAAAGTGGTAGAGGTTCTGAGCAGTCCAGTAAAGCAAATGATAATTAGAAGTACACAATGCATATTAACAGCTTATAGAAGGTCAACTCAGTGGCAGCAATTACCAATGTAAACTTTCAGCTGCAGAGCAGAAAGCTGTGGAAAAGGTATTAAGTTCAGTATCCAGTAACAAATAGGTTTTCAGTAGGAGGAGTTGTACACTGAAACAGCAGTATGTCAGCCTAAGTAGATTCAGAGTAAAAGATTATGAAATTCAAGTCGCTGGGTTTCCAACTCCAGTTCCAACGCCATACTTAAAGCCTTCACACTGTAGGCCTACCACCATGCAAGCATAACCCTTGGAAACCTTCCCCAGAGTGTCTCTACATTTAAGGAAAGGCAGACTAGATTGCTAGCTAGGTAAGAGTGTGTGGCAGATCATGCAGATTTAGTTACCACCTGACATCAATAGATCAGGCATCATGGAATGATCAGTATGGGGCAGACAGACTGGACCAGAATTAAGCACATGAGATGTGAATTTGAGAAAACTAATGGAATAATTACCAATTAAATCTAGCAGAGCAGGATTTTAATGGGACTGCGTAGTGAGGCACAGGAGAGGCACAGCACACAAATGGAAAAATTACCTGTGACTGAAAGAAAAGCAGTGTGAGTTTAGTTGTCCAAGAAGGCAGAATGTGAGATGCCAATAGTCAAAGGACAGCATGAATAGTGAGGCAACAGTCCAATAAATAAAGCATTAGTTTGCTATATTGGGTATGAAGGCTTCTAGGTGTAGATATATGGAGTAGTAAGTATATGCATGTTATTAAATGAGAGAACTCCAGTTCTAACTCCATATTAAAGCCTCATACTTTAAGCCTTGAGACTATAAGCCTACCACCCTGCAAACCTTCCCCAGAGTGTAATCAACTTTTCTATTGGTCTTCATTTTTCCTTTTTTATGGTTTTTGAATTATTTGCCTTCTTTTTTTGACTCTTTCCAGCTTTCAAATTGGGGTCACTGACCCCATCTAAAAACAAATACTCTGTGAGGATACAAATCTATTGTTATTGCTACTTTTTATTGCTCATCTTTCTATTCAGACACTCTCCTATTCATATTCCAGTCTCTAATTCACATGAATGCAGGGAAATTTGGACCCTAGCAACCAGATTGCGGAAATTGCAAACTGGAGAACTGACAAAAGATAAACTCAAAACTCTCAATAATAAAAAACAAATGGAAATTGTCTCAGAATATCACTCTCTATAATTTTCTAAAAGTTACGTTAAATTTGAACATCCCTTTTAACCTTCATTTCGAGAGATAAAACAAATGCAGAGCTCAACATTCCAACACAATTCCACTGATCTCTGTCTTTTGCACCTTATTTTGATTTTTCCTTGTGTTTCCTATCCATGTAAACTATATCCACTTGTGTTTAATGGCAAGTGTTGATGAAGATTTTCAACTTAAATCTGAAAACTCATGGAAGCCATGCTACCATTTTTAGCTTTTTTTCTAAGTCTTCCCATTTGGTTTTACCACTGCTTGCATCAGATGCCCAAATACATATGGTTTCTTTCCAGTTCCTGTGATGATATTTCCAAAACTTGTCACTTGGGACTACAGCATCTACCAAATAATATCGGGAGATGAATGTATGCAGATACTTGCATACTATGCTAGGCCCAGATGTAAGAGAATTATATAAGAGAAACAGAAAAGTGTAGCTTAACTATAGGCACGGGGTCTGTCAAACTATATCTTTAAATATGCAGTGATGCATTATTGTATGATTCAATTAAAGCTCTCACAGCCCCGCCGGACCCTTACTGTGGTAAAGCAGGAAAGCCAATGGTTAGAATAAATTAGGTTTGCTGAACTATACTTTAAAACAATAAGATAAGGATAAGTGATGGAAGCAGACACTTTGCTTTAGCTGGAGGCACAATAGATCAATAGTTAAACACATTGCTCTCACCTTACATAAAATAAGAGAGGTGGTGACTGTTTGTAATCTAGAGTTTAATGTTAAAACATTAGGGGGCCTTTAATAGCTACAATATTTTCACCTAGCAAGATAAATAAAACCCACATTATTTCACATTATTAAATATAGTCTCTACTTTCTTACAATCAGATACTAAAGTTTCTGCTATGAGCAGCAAGAGTCTGTGCCAACTCTCAGGCCCAAGTTGTTCGAAGCACTTCACGCATTTAAGTGTAACTAATCAGTCCTGAGGGGCACAATATTCCTCTAGGCTTTCTCTGTAGTGAGGACACGTTATCAAAACATGTTGTAAGACTTTCAGTTCTGTACTCAGAGTAAGGACATCTGCTGGTAGACTTACTTTCTATTGCTATAACCCTCTATAAAAGGCTTGGGTGCTTGGATACTCCCCAATTTATATTGTCTTATGCTGTGTGGTGTTTGTGCAAGGTGCCTGCTGGTGTTGCTGTGCACAGGAGTTGAGCTGTGCATTCACAGTGCTTTCTATGCTGTGCGACCAAAACATAACATGCTGCACAGTTCGGGGGTTTCACAAAGGAATATGGCCTCTGTGGGCAGTCCTAACAAAAGTATTATACAGGTATGGGACCTGTAACCAGAATGCTTGGGACTGGGGTTTTGTTGTATTTAGACCATTATATATACAGAAGTGGACTTAGGCAAACTTTTAGGCAGAAAGCCCAGGTTATCCTGAAAAAAAATTATGTATAATTTTCCTAAAATAACGCCCACCGGAAATTCCAATTTGAAGGCTGATGGACAGGTTTAGTAAGAGCTTAAGACAAATTCAAGAAAAATACCTTTAAAATGTCGAGGACGACAAAATCTGAAAAGTGTCTCTCTAAAAGACAAATCCACAAAAGTGGGGATAGAAGTACAGTATGTGAATTTAGTGAGCAATCCCACATTTTTAACTCCACCATTTTGTCTCAAATCACCACTTTTGTGAATTCTCCCCTTTGTGTCTTTTCCATGTGGGAAAACTTCTCTGTGTCCTGTGTTTTTGGAGTATAACAAACAAGGGAAAGTTGCGCTCACCACTAATTTTTAAAAACAATAGGAGGGGATGCAATGAGACTGTGACCACAAAATACATATAGACAAATACAAGAGGTCCTCTGCACTCAACCCATTATCAATATATTTAAGACATTTATGACATTTTGTGCATACAGCTACTAAAAATGACTTACCCTTTAAACAAAACAGGGATTGTTTGTCCATATATTGCAATATATTTCAGCTGGCCAACTACGTCAAAGTCATCTCATATCTGGCAAGTCCAACTCTCAAATTGCATCTGATTTATTAAGAATTCTATTGCTTCATTATACATTTTTCAAAGGGACTAAGTTTTACCTGCAACTTACTTGCTGCTTCAAAGTAAAACTCCCAATCTTGGTTGCCCTTTTATTAGACACCAGTGGTTTTTTGGAGACCTTGGCATTAAAATCAGTATTAATGTACGTAGTTCTCCCTTTCAATTCGCAAATTCCTCAATATTTGGGGGAATGCATGTGGTTGGGTATAGAGCTAATGTACCTGTAGATCTATTTTCTGCAATAATCCACCAGTTAACAATTCAACAATATTTTTTAAAATATTTTTGCAGAAATGACAAGCCTTAGGGGGGAATGCAATTAAAGTTGCAAAGAGAAAAACATTGCACACCAATAAGAGTTAAAATCCACATCTCTCGATGTAATATTGTTCCTTAAACGGTTATTGCATTGCGAATCGTTATTGCGCATTGCGTATTATAATTGCGCACTCTTAACAAGTGCTTGAAGGTGTCGTTATCTTTTGGAGCAAACATTGCGACTTTTTCTGTAAGAAGTTTTATTACATTGACAGCGAATTAGCGCAAAGTATAAAATTTGCAAACGGCCTTCCACTGGCAGAAGTGGTCACTAAAGAGTTTCCGGGTTCGCAAAAGGTATATTGTATTTCTGCAAAGCAAAATTTGTGCAAAAACGTAACTTTTCACATTGCGAATAATTTTTGCGTTACCGACGTATATTACATTCCCCTATTAGTCTGTAATCTTTACAGGATCTCATGCTTAATATTGTTCCACACACATGCATAGTAATAGAGACACAAGGACATCACTGTTCATCACTATTTTCTCCTGTGTGAACTCTTTTATCTGCTGCAAAGTAATAAATATTTTGCAAACAGTATTTACAATTTGTCCTTCGCATTAATGCTGCCATCAAGGGCTATTCCTGGGGATAATTTATGCTACTGCATGAATGTATGGGTCACAGGCCAGCACTGTTTAATAAAACTGATGACATGTTTATCACGCACAATGACAGGAGGTGACTAAAGGAATCTTATATTTTCCTACATGGAGTAATAGCCATGATATAAGAATCTATGTCATATAAATATTTCAGCAGGGTAATAGTTGCAGTGCTGTTGAGTATTATGAAGACTAAGCTTAAAGGAGATCTACATCCACAATTTTTCCCATATACAGGTATAGGATCCAGAAACCTGTTATCCAGAAACTCCGAATGACAGAAAAGCAGTCTCCCATAGACCCAATTTCATCAAATGAATCCAAGTTTTTAAAAATTATTTCCTTTTTCTCTATAATAATATAACAGTACAGGTATGGGACCCTTTATTCAGAATTTTCGGGACCCGGGTGTCAGACAACGGATCTTTCCATAATTTGGATCTTTATACCTTAAGGCTACTAGAAAATCAATTAAACATTAAATAAACCCAATAGGCTGGGTTTGCTTCCCATAAGGATTAATTATATCTTAGTTTGGATCAAGTACAAGGTTCTGTTTTACTATTACAGAGAAAAAGGAAGTCATTTTTAACATTTTGGATTATTTGATTATAATGGAGTCTACGGGAGACATCTTTTCTATAATTTGGAACTGTCTGGATAATGGGTTTCCAGATAACAGATCCCATATCTGTACCTTGCACTTGATAATAAGTAATCCTTATTGGAGGCAGAACCAGTCTATTGTGTTTATTTAATGTTTACATGATTTTCTAGTTGATTTAAGGCAAAAAGATCCAACTTACAGAAAGACCTGTTATCCGGAAAACCGCAGGTCCCAAGCATTCTGGATAACAGGTCCCATACCTGTATTTGAATGTACACTACTTTGTTGGTAGCCTTTCCCCAAGATTCACAGCTGCTCTTACATTTAATAAAATGTTGTTACCTGTTTGAATTGCTGCTTTCAAAGGATTTCCTTAATACAACACAAGAGGTCATATTTATAATAAAAAAAAAAGTGAAGTTAGAGATCGGCACAGTCCTCTAGCGTGAAATTCTGCCACTCTCCATTCATTTCTGGGACAACGCTAATTCACTAAAATGCAAAGTTTCGTCATGACTGACGCTACTTCGGCAAATCGAGCAAATCAAAGCAAAGATGCGCTAGTGTTCAATTCTGCCTAGCTCTAATTCGTTAGAGGTCTTGTGCTCAGGCTAATTTGGATACAAGGGGAAATTTGAAGTTGCATGGATGTCTTCATGTTACATGGTACATCTAATACATTACATTGACACTGATAACTAGACATGCCAAGGGAACCTTAATAAAGTCAATAGAGTTGTTTTACTGCCCTACACATGAGTATGAAGTAAGTAACTGAAGATTGAGGACGTTCTATGCACTCCATTGCACTTCGCTTGGTCTGATCTGGTGAAGGCAAGTCTGGTGAAAGACGTAACGTTCAGTAAAATCCGCATTTTAGTTAATTTGCGAAGTAATGTCCATTCACCTGAGCGAAAAGTTGCCTGGCAATAGAGTGTGAATCACCACAAGCATCCATCTCTTTCACTAGCGAAGTGTCAAACGCGTCCATTAGTAAATCAGCGAAGTCCCTGCAGGTGTTTATTCTGCCGAATCGTCTTTCACTCATGGTTAGTAGTTGGCTGAATCCATTTATTGTCAAACAACTGTATTTACTCTGTTTAAGTCATAATCATTACACAAACTATCCAAATGACCTTGATCAATGACAGCTTGAAGTCTTTTGTGGGGGCTGTGGATGAGGCTCTTTATCTTCTCAGATGGTAAAGCTGCCCATTCTTCCTGGCAAAAAGCCTCGAGTTCTCATAAATTCTTGGGCTGTCTTGCATGAACTGCACCTTTGAGGTCTCCCCAGAGTGGCTCAATGATATTGAGGTCAGTTGACTGAGATGGCCACTCCAGAACCTTCACTTTATTTTGCTGTAGGCAATGACAGGTCAACTTGACTTTGTGTTTGAATCATTCTCAAGTTGGAATGCCCAAGTATGTCCCATGTGTCGCTTCCGGGATGATGAGTGCAAATTTTCCTCCAATATTTTTTGTATTTTACCTGAAATCATTTGCAGATTTTTCCTTGCATCCCGAACAATTTTTCTGGCAGTTGTGGCTGAAATTTTATTTGGTCTTCCTGACCATGGTTTGGTTTCAACAGCACCCATAATTTTCCACTTCAAATTAGAGTTTGAAAACTGCTGGTTCTCAATTCCTTTGATATTTTCTTATATCCCTTTCCTGTTTTCTAGAGTTCAACTACCTTTTCCTGCAATTCCTTTGACAATTCTTTTGCTTTCCCCATGACTTAGAATCCAAAAAACATCAGTGCAGCACTGGATGAAAGATACAAGGATCTGTTAGGAGTCCAGAAAGTCATTGACTTTTATACACACCCACTAATTACAAGAGACGTCTGGTGCTCAATGGTGGGGATCCGGCAACCTCCCAACAATATGGCATACAAAGGAATCCAAAGGCACACAGGACTTATCAAACACAAATGTGTTTATTGCATATTGCGGTGCAATGTTTCGGGGTTACCCCCTTTGTCAAGCATACGGTGACAAGCTGTGAATGCATATAAATACATACATAGATAAAAGAGTAATTAACCAATTAGCCCTCCCCATGTAACAACCACCAATCCTCACTGGATATCAACCAACAAGTGTGTCTATAATTGTGAACAAGATATAATCCTTAACCAACCCTCTTAGACTTAATGATGTAATCAAACACAAGTCCATTTGGGAATTTATAACCAACAGAAAGTGTCCAAGGCTGATGTATGGAGCAACTCCTCAATCATAATGAACTTCAATTATAATGTGAAAAAAAAACCTAAAAGAGTGAATAATTGCATTATAACAAAGAAACTTCCATATGTACACTATTTCAAAATACCCACAAAAATATCACTGTGACAGCAACAATTAAACATCTTACCACCAATGGAAAACTAGACAACCTGGTTTATTTCCCTGCTTTAGATAGGGACCACTGACTGATTATCTGCAACAAAAATATATTAAAACCAATAAATATTATTTATAAAAAACATGACAATTTGTATTCCTCATTTAACCCCTTGGGGTACTTTGTTCCCAAAAGCCAAATCCAATAACATTCACGTTGATTTAATAATCTGCTAATATCCTGTCCTTGTTTACTCGATACTTTTTCAAGAATTTGCCAGCGGAGCTGTGATTTCTGATGCCCTTGAGAGTAAAAATGTCTGGCTAGCCAATTTTCCTTTTTAATTTTGTTTTCTTTCCTGTTCCCATAATTACCTGTATTGCCTCCTGACTGAAATTTTTCCTCAACCAATCTGAAATTTATTTATTACCGATTTATGTTCATTCAGTCGTGTCTTCATTGGGCGTGTAGTTTGCCCAATGTAGGCTTTACCACAAGGGCACTTGATATAATAAATCACATTAAAACTCTCACATGTAACAAAACATTTTAGCTCATGTTTTGTGCCCAAGTTTGGATGTGTTACGACACTCCCTGGTAAAAAGTAATTTTAAAATATTGGGACATATTAAAAGCTGATCCCAAAACAGGACATTTATTCTAACAACCACCCATGTTTGCTTATAGGAGAGGCAGAAACATTGGGGACTTGATCAAACCTATATCATCTATTACTAAAGATCTACATAGTAGTTTTAATACGAAGGGTACCTTTCCGCGTGGACAATGCGGGCATTGCAATGGTATTATACCAGGGAGCGTCGTAACACATCAAATAGAATATATGCCTCATCTGTACATCATCTTAAAGGAAAACAGATAGTTTATATCAAATTAAGTGACCTGACCAGAAATATTTCAACTCTAACTGTAACAGGAAGAAGTGTGGAAGCAAAAGACACAACTCTTTCTGTTAATTGGCTCATGTGACCTAACTTTATAGTTTGTTTGGTATGTTTGTGTGCACCGTTAAATCATATGATAATGGGAGGCTGCCCATATTTTTTAAAATGGCAATTTTCTATTTATGATTACCCAATGGCATATGCTACTAAAAAGTGTATTCATATTTAAATGGTTTATTTACATGAAGCAGGGTTTTATATATGTTGTTTTATGCAATATCTTTTTTTATAGAGACCTACGTTGTTTGGGAGGTATAGTTTTCCTTTAATTAGGTTTTTATTGTATTGGTTTCTGTTTAATAATCTTTTATAGTTTGTGTTATGGTGATATATTACATAGACCAGTGCTGTCCAACTTCTGTGGTATGTAAAGAAGATATAGCTCCGCACTCACCTAACCAGACATTCGTGGAATGGCCCGGTGCTCGGTATGGAGGATATGGCAAACCTCAGAAGCTTGAAAACATTCAAAGATACCGGCACTCAAGGCAAATTCAATGCAGCAGTTTATTGTGAGCGACTGTGCAACGTTTCGGGGCGTACCCCTTTGTCAAAGGGGTACGCCCCGAAACGTTGCACGGTCGCTCACAATAAACTGCAAGGGGTAACCCTGCATTGAATTTGCCTTGAGTGCCAGTATCTTTGAATGTTTTCAACTTCTGTGGTACCCATGGACCAATAATGGAAGCCAGTGTTGACCACTTCCTGTTTTTTTAAACCACACCCATGTTACCACAAGACCATGTCCTTGTTAATTGTGGTAGCACACCAAAAAACCAAATGGTTGGTACCCACTGCAGGGATATCACATCACTCATATGTGAAAAAAGTTAAGTCATATTAAGACATACCCTCAAGTCCATATGCCTCCTCCTCTCCTGTGGATAATATAGCAACCCCTGCACACAATTAAACACCTTAGGGGCCCCTAACAGTAATTTATTTTCAAATGTTAACGAACCCCCAGCAAAAATACCAGGCTTACCAGGCACACACAGGCAGAGTATGTCACACACAGGTAAATCAGGGCACACAGGCAGAGCAGGGCACACACAGGAAGAGTAAGGCACACACAGGCAGAGTATGTTACACACAGACAGAGTATGTCACACACAGGCAGAGTATGTCACACACAGGTAGAGCAGGGCACACACAGGCAGAGTATGTCACACACAGGCAGAGTAGGGCACACATAGACAGAGTAGGGCATACACTGGCAGAGCAGGGCACACACAGGCAAAGTATTTCACACACGGACAGAGTATGTCACACACAGGCAGAGTGTGTCACACACAAGCAGAGTATTCCACACACAGGCAGAGTATGTCACACACAAGCCAAGCGGGGCACACACAGGCAGAGTGGAAAACACACAGGCAGAGTAGGGCACTTACAGGTAGAGTGGGGCACACACAGAAAGAGTAGGGCACACAAACTGAGCTGAATGAAGGCAGAATTGAACAGGAGACAGGGAAGACTACCAGGACCACTCTAAAATGTAGTACATACAGCGACACAGTGCTGGTGCCCCATTAGCATTTGGTATAAAGTGTGAACAAGTGAATAATGTGGGCAGTTTCAGTCTGGGTAACAGGTGTGAACAGTACAGGGCTTTAGGATGTGAACAACAAAGTTTTCACAGATGTTAACAATGCAGGGGCATCACAAGTGTGAACAAAACATGGGATTCGTGTGAATTTCAGGTTTATGAGGGACCAGTTAATATCTGTAGTGATATCATTTAAAGCTTACACATGGTAAGCAAACACAGCATGTAGGTGGGGGCTACACAAGGGGGGTCTGTCTATGTCAGGGCTGTCCATCTGGCATGAGGCCCACAGGCCGCCAGATGGATAGCCTTGAAATAGACTGTTCATATCTCCAAATATCACCACAATACAATAAACCTTTACTGTAGACATCAACAAAATGAGAGCTTTACTAATTCACATACATATTTTATTGTTCCAAGAAGTGCCTAAAAATGGAATGGCCACCATAACAGCCCAGTGTGTTAAACTGGAGCTCCCAGCATTCAACAATGGTCAAATGCATGGTGTCTGTGGACGGGTTGAAAGTGGTCTTTCAGCAACAGCAGCTGAAGGGCTGAAAGTTTGTAATAAATTTTGGTCACATTTCTAATCCTCAAGTAGAAAGTGCCTATTTAGAGATGTTGTGAGGATGTTAAAGGCATTGTGGGATGATGTAAGAATGCAGGGAGTGGAAAAATGTGTTTTTTTTTTACTTGGCATTCCTATGCTTCTGCTAGTTTATTTGGATATGCAGTATGAGAGATATACTGTATAGACATATGGTAGAGATATGAGGGTTCATGAGCATCAAGGTAGTGTGCAAAGTGCAAAACAAAGGGCTTAATCAAATATTTTTTTGCACTTTGTACATTGCCTCCATGCAGAAATGACTTGCAGACACCACCATAAATACAGTTTAGTAGTTCCATATTCATGAGAGGAGGGAGGACTTAGGCATACCTCCTTCTATTCAGACATGCAAGTTAGGGAGAAGCTGATGATGCAAGTGGCAAGTACAAGCCTGGGTTGTGCCAGTCAACACTCTTAACTGCACCTTATGTCAGATTGTTTTTTTACCAGCTGTGCTACATGCATGGGCATTATGGTGTTCACTTTGCACCTTTTGGTGCTCTTGCATTCTTTCCAGGGGCATAGTAAATGCCCCAACTGTGGTGCAAATTTGGTAACAATATTATCCACTTACAAACTGGAGATGCTGATTGTTTAGAATAAATTAAAAAATGTTGCAGTTAACTACATAATTTGTAAAGTAGCAACTTTTTCAATTAAAAATAATAATAATAATTTATATTTTCCTAAAATTAGGAAAGCATAGGCAGAGGATGGTATTTTACGCCTTCGTGGGAATAAATGCTATGTCTCTTTTAAGTAATATATTTATAAAAGCAGCAACACAGCTCCTAAAACTCTTTCATCATGCTAATATGTTCTCTTGTTGTATTATGTTAGACCTTGTTCCCTTGAGCATTGTGCCCAATACAAGAAAGAATGTTCATAGTCAGGGACCAGCATTTGCAAGTAAAGAAATACTTATTAACCGTTGGCAGTGCTATAATCTATGTGGTTGTAGCAGGTGGCTCAATATTAAATAACAAGGGGCTCTGAGAGACACTATGTGATAATAGATGAATTGCTTGCTCCACCCAATTTCCTCGTTAGCTTTCTCAGGGGCCAGCATTAAAAACGGTGCCCTGTTACAAGGCCCAAATGTCTGCATTGTCTTTATGAATTAGTCTGTTCTGTTTTTGCTGATGTTTTGCCATAATGCTAGTGATTAGTAGTAGTAGTAGTATAGGTATGGGACCTGTTATCATCATCATTTATTTATATAGCGCTGACAAGTTACGTAGTGCTTTACCTTAGTTATCCAGAACACTCGGTACCTGGGTTTTTCTGGATAAGGGCTCTTTTTGTAATTTGGATCTATTTACCTCATGTCTACTAGAAAATAATTTAAAGGGATCCTGTCAAAATGTATCTGTTAATAGTGCTGTTCCAGAAGAATTCTGCATTGAAATTCATTTCTCAAAAGAGCAAACAGATTTTTTTATATTTCATTTTGAAATCTGACATGGGGCTAGACATTTTGTCAATTTCCCAGCTGCCCCAAGTCATGTGACTTGTGCTCTGATAAATTTCAATTACTCTTTACTGCTGTACTGCAAGTTGGAGTGATATCACCCCCTCCTTTTCCACCACCCAGCAGCCTAATAAAAGAACAATGAGAAGGTAACCAGATAACAGCTCCCTAACACAAGATAACAGCTGCCTGGTAGATCATCTAAGAACAGCACTCAATAGTAAAACCCATGTCCCACTGTGTACTATTCAGTTACATTGAGAAGGAAAAACAACAGCCTGCCAGAAAGCAGTTCCCTCCTAAAGTGCTGGCACAAGTCACATGACTTGGGGCAGCTGAGAAATTGACAAAATGGCTAGCCCCATGTCAGATTTCAAAACTTTTTTGCTCTTTTGAGAAATGGATTTCAGTGCAGAAGTCTACTGGAGCAGCATATTAACTGATACGTTTTGAAAATAAAACATGTTTTCCCATGACAGTTTCCCTTTAAACATTAAATAATCCCAATAGACTGTGGTTGCTTCCAATAAAGATTAATTATATTTTAGTTTGGATCAGGTACAATGTATTGTTTTATTACAGAGAAAAATAGAATAACTTTTAAACATTTTAGGTTTTGATTACAATGGAGTCTATAGGAGATGCCCTTCCCATAATGCAAAGCTTACTGGATAATTGGATTCCAAATAATGGATCCTATACATGTACTGTGGTGTTTTAGTAGACACGCTAAAGTTTACTGACGTCAGAGTCACTTCTACATCTATTAGATCCTTTAGATCTATTTGATCCATCTATTGCATCCTTCTACATTAGAGTTGAATAAAACATTAAATGAATCCCAGCAATATTGGCTGTGTTATGTAAGTGTCTTTGACTTAATGTGAAAACAGTGTGGACTGTATTTTTTTAGACATATTACATTATGTAGGAGGAAACATTTACATGACAAGGCAATAGCTGATCCTGTGTTTTCTGAGGATGAACAAGTGAGAAGTTGCTCACAGGAGTTATTATAAAAATGTATCAGTAATAAGAAGAGAAACACAATTAAAAAGACAAGGCACTTTAACTAGCCCAGATCCCAGGAAATAGCATTCTTAAGATCCCAATAAACCTGTAACAAGAAACAGGCATTGGCTATTGAGCCACAGTGTAAATGAGCAGGGAGTACAGCGATTTTAATTATCCAAAAATTCCAGTAATTCAGCTACCTATATGGCTTGGGAATAAATCATCAGAGTCTGGATATCTGAGGTCCTGTGATTTATCTACACTTGCATTTGCAGCCAGTTGAGCTTTTTTTGACAAATTAAAATTTAGAATGTAAAAAATAAATTCTATAAAACAATTACAATTTCAAAAAAACTGCCAAGTTCATGTAGAACTCAAAGGAAGTTGTCTTGTTATAGACGAAATGTACATTTTTTTTATTCCAGTTTTTTAATTTATTCCCCCACCTTTTTATTCAATAAAATTTGTTATATTATGATTTTTTTTTAATAAATACACAAACATTCAATTTTTTTAAAGTAGAAAAAAACTCGAATTTTGATAAATAGGCCTCTTATCATAGAAGTAGATACAGTATAAAACATTGAATTTAGGGTTGATTAGATGTACATGGGAATTAGCCTGCTTGAAATGAATGAGAAGATGATACTGGTTGTTTTTTCATTTTACTAAGGTAGCTGTTGACTTAAACCTATTTGTACTTTGAAGCCTTTGAACCAGTTATGAGAAAATAGGGACAATGTTATTTATTTGTTTTAGACTGTAGGGGTCATTAAAAAGTAAAGGGCATTGTCTTAATGATGCTGTAAGCTATGGGGTATATTTTTTTAAATTTTTTTAGACAAAATTTGTTGTCCATAGCAATCAATTAGATCAATCTAACTACGTAACTAGCCTGTGATCATTAAAGGGCTACAGTTTATTTGTGCATACTATAAGTGCTTCAGAGAAAGTTTACAAAATAATTACATTGATTGGATGCATAGCACAAACCAATCAGCATATATACTCGGTAGGGGTGTTGTCTTTTTTGTATTTTCTTCTTTCTCGTTGTTTAGCCTTCTAATAATTTAATTCTCTACTTTGGTGTATAATGTTTGTTATTCTTTTCTCCCTATTCAATGAATATACAGTATGCTACATCCATGCTTATGAGCTGTACTGCTGAGCCATAAATATATAACCTGCAATTTAAAAAAAAAAAAAAAAAAAAAGAAGAGTAATAAGTAATAAATTAGTTACAGTGCTTAATAATATGTGACTAGTTGGAGGCTTAATGTACACAATCCTGCACTGCTTTTATTGGTTGATAAAAGTCTTAGTAGGATGTATAGTGCAAAGTTTAGGGTTTAAAAATAATGATCAAAAGAAAAGTAAAATGAAAACAGGTGACGCTGGAGAAGGTGAATAAAACAATGTTGAATCTGGTATCAGTAGCAAAAAAACAGTAAGAAAAGCACATCTCACTGTTATAGTATGAGATTCCTAAGTTAAGTACTCTTCGTTTTTATAGTCTCTCTTGGGAAAACTTTTGTAAGATACATTTCTTTTTGTCGAGTACAATTGGACTGATTGGTTTGTGCTATGCATCCACTCTAATGGATATAATGCAGGGTCCTAAAGTATTTATCTAAATGTTCTATCTGTCACTCCTCATTTAGTTGAAATAAGGAATTAAACCCAGGCATAGAGCTGCTGACAGCCTGCAAAAGCATTAGAAGGCTTGATATTAGATGCAGAAGCTTACTTACCGCTAATGATATCTTGAATCAGTCTCTCTGGCATTGTGGCTGACATCTTGAATAAGTCTCCAAGGAGCTGTTGGCCATCTTGGATTTCCTTGTGTGGGAATGTACCAGCCATCTTAGTTCCTCATCTGAAAGCATTTCAGAAGGATTGCCAATTCAGAGAACAGTGACTAAGGATTTTAGATACAACATATAGTGATTTTGCAACTATTCAAGTCCTTGACCAAGTCTTATATTTTGCTGGATTATGAATTCTACCATTACATTTTATTCTATAATATTTTTAGTTTAAACTCTAAAAATATTTTTTATTTAAGACGTATTACAAAAAAAATTAAAAACAGTGAAATGTGCTGTTTACATAAGTCTTCCATCCCTGGATTGTGGAAACTAAGTTTACACAAGTTAAAACTGCCCTCCTCCAGTAATTAGTTTAAGAGATGTAATAAACAATGCAAACAATTCAGCTGTCAATACGTTCACCCCACAACTCAATTAGCTACAATAGACACAGCTGCTGTCTTGTCTACTGATTTGCTGGTTTGGTTGAAGTCATCTCTGTCTCGAGCACAGATTCCTAATTTTTCAACTTATGTATGGATCTTGTGCACCACTGTGTATGCTCCATGATGAATGTGAAGAGATGTGAGTCTATCCCTAATGACCCATAACTAGGTGTCTGAGGAGATGTGTTTAAAAGTCTGAAGGGCAGCCATGAAGAGCATGCCAAATGGTACAAAGTCCAGGAGGGCACATTTGATTCCGTTTTTAGTAAGTGGAAGTTATATTAAACAATTCTCCACTACAAATGGTCACCCTCAAAACTCTCTAAGCAAACAAGGAGTTTTTTTTGAGAGAAGCAAGACAAAGGCAAGACAATAACTACTGTATGAAGAACTTACTGAGGTAGAGGTTAAGACTGGAACATAGGTGTACCAGTCAAGGATATCAAAAGTGTGTCATACCATTGGCCTGTATGGGAGAGTTGCATAAAAAAGTCACTAGGAACCATGTGAAATCATGTTTGGAATTTGCCAAAAAGAACTGGATAAACCCATGTGTGATGTGGGAAAAGGTAGAGTCTTCTTGTCAAAGCAATATGTGTAGTGCCAACACTGCCACACTTAAAAAAAATACCAGCATATCATAAATAAATTATATAATTTGGTAGCATCATGTAATGGGGCAAATTTCATAAAAAGGGACTGTGCATGTTGTGAAAATGGAAGGAAGGATGGGAGATGGAACATAGCGGGAAAAACTGAAAGCAAAACACAACAAATGTAAATATCCTAAAATGGTCCATATCTCAATCCAAATAAATCTGGATCAATTAAGGTGTACATGCATCATTTGACTAACCTTTGGCACCATGTAAAATGTGGTAAAATACATGCAAAAAATTATTTAAGTATTACATCACAAAACAAAACTTTACATCAAATTTTTCCTGAATGCATTTAGTCATAGGCTATGCCAAACTTGCATATAATCATCGCCTATGCCAAACAACTAAGTACTGTATGTATATACACAAAATAGTTAAACCTGTTATTGCTGCAAAGATGCTTTACAAATCCATTGTACATTTTTTTTAGTTTGATGCTTCAGAATAAAAATTGCACAGAGAACAACCGTTTCAGAGAGGGATTTGTTATTCAGTGAAATAAGGGGACAGGTCAAGGAATACTTCTGCAAGGCACTAACACCTTGATGCCTTAATTCATGGATTGTGTTAGTCATGTTCACCACTTGACTGTAATCCTTCATTGCATTTGTTATACAATATTATAGAGGCTGAACATGTAACAGATTTGAAATAAAATGCAGTCATTGGGATAGTTGTCCTGTAAACTAACATATTTTTAAAGTGGTAGTTCAACTTTCAGTTGACTTTTAGTATGTTATAAATTGAGTCATTCTTAGTAACTATATAATAGTTTCATAGTTTGTGAATTATTAGCCTATTTCTTTGGCTCTGACTATTTTCAGCTTTCAAATGGATGTCACTGACCCCTTTAAAGGGGGCCTGTCACCCCAAAATCATATTTTATCACATTAGTCAAGCCAAATGAACTTTAATTACTCTATATACATTATTTCAAACTTGTTTCCTTCAGTCTGGGAATTCAGAATTATAGCAAACAGGCAGGAGCCATTTTGTGAACACTGTTAAGGCAAGCCATGCATCATTTCAAAATCTTGTTTGAGCACCAGAATGGGGAACCCAATGTCTATCCCCATGCCCTGACTACACAATTAAATGGTTAAGAGAACAGGAGGAATGTGGGGAGAGCAGTGACATCTAGGAAGTTCTGAATGGAAAGTGAAAGTAATTGTCTGCCCGCCTCTTTGCCTAGGCATACAATATTTGATTGACAGCTGAGATTTTTCAATTAGCTTAAACCAGCTATGAATGCTTTAAAAAAATGAAATTGTATTTCATGTTTAATTTGAAAAGGACTTTTATTATACAGATTTTTGTGTCTGGGTGACAGGTGTACTTTAACCAAGAAATCATAGCTGTGGGGGGATTATTTTTTATCTTTCATCCCATACCTGTACCAGAGGAGAAACTCAGAAACATGTATGGGGCTGTATGTTCAGCAGACCAGAGCTGTTCAACTTAAGGCACATGGGCTGTATATACCCCTCTAAAACATTATTTTAGTCATATAGTCTGTTGTTGATCGGTATATATAGACTAGTATTTAAGGGACCTTCTGCCTCATATTGTAGGTTTTTTGTATTTACTTTTAAGAGCAGAAATCTGGGCTGAAGTTTTTATGTTTAAATTGCATACTGTATGCCTGCTGGGACTCCCAATAATGTATTTTGATCAGCTCTTCCCTCTGAATTCACCCAGGAACCTTAGGATATAACAGACAATTAGGAATTAGCTCTTGAGAGTTGGCTTGCTGCCGACTGTACTATCAGTATTAGTACAAATGCAAGTTCTCTTAACCTCCTCTTGGCATTTAGTCCATACATGTTTCAGGCGTAAACATCACAAAAGACCATTTTGTAGTATAATCATGTAGTATCTAGAATTTCCACAAAGCAGGAATAAAGCTGTGAGCAATGTTTTATTTCTTAATGTTAACCACTGTCTATGGAATTCTCATCTTGCTACCTTTGAAAACACATTGAATTCATTATCTCCTTTCACCTTCTTAAACAGAATACATTTACACAATTTTCTAAATTGAATGAAAGTGTTTCAAATGAAAAGAAATAAGCTGCACTGACTTACTGGAGAAAAAGCCTGCATGCACACTACAGGAAAGTCATATAGCGCAAGGCGCTCACAGGACTTTGTCAAGGTCTCAAGGCAGACCGAAACGCTGGAACAACAAATAAACTTTTTTGCCAT
>CM044443.1:48718875-48731136 GCA_024363595.1 Xenopus borealis
TTGGAAAGATCTTTTCCGAGAAAGATCGTAATTGTTACGTCTATGGCCAGCTTTAGGGGGTTATTTAATAAAATCCTAATTTATCTCATAATATTAATAAAACAAACCTTGACCAAACTCCCATGCCCAATTTTAGCTTATTTAGTAATTTAAAAAAAACTCTAATCTGATTGTGAAAAAATTTGATACAATCAAGTGAAAACTTGAATAGTATACATTTTTTGTTTTTGTTCCCCAAATTGCTTGATTTTTATGTGTGTTTTTTTCCTTAAACCCAGTGCAGACCATGATAACTTCAAATTGGGATAGGTGCCTCTCCCATTGGCTTATACGGTCTGAGTTGGTGGATTTTCATATTTGGGCTTTTCAGAGCATTGGGGTATAATAAGTCTTATCCTTGCCTGCTCCTTTGTTTATTACACAGGCAACTCTAACTAACTGCTACTATCACCTCAAAAAATATATAAACAAAAATAGACTGTTAAGGCTATAGTATATTTATTTACCATTGCAGAAGCATGTGCACCTGCTGCCTTTTGAAGTACAGTGTATTTTACTAGGCATAAATAATTAAATGGCAAATACGTAGCTTTTGCTTGCACCATTTAGCTCAGATGTGCCAATATTCTACTCTCCAGCTTTTGCAAACTACAGTCAGACACACAGAGATACTAATATCTAGGCACACTGTGTATATATATTGTGTATTCACTGCATTTTCAAATCAGAGGAGATTGTGTACTGTATTATATGTGCTGCTCATGCACCATGCATGGACATTACCAACCCACTTGGGAGTCAACAATTCAGCTCCCAAATGGAGATGGAAGCCTGCCAAACATGGGATAGGTTAAGAGAAGAGTGGATTTTAATAGAAGAGGAATGCCAAAAATGCAGAGCTTTCATCTTATACCTTAATGACCACTAGCAAATATGACACAAGTGATGAGGCCTCTCTGTATGATTGCGGTTATAGAATAAACAGCATTAAGTCAATAATGTGATTGCTTTTGATTGAATAGGTCAGTAGGAAAGTTATTACCCACTTTACAACCCATTAACAACCATGCGCACACAACAGGATCGGAGCTGCCAGTTCACAAAGTTGCTTACTTCAATACGGTTTTACATTATTTAACCCATAATTTGCTGGCTTACATATGTTTTACTGAATGGATATCTTTCTATATTTGGATAAACTTAAACATGCACACATTTATTTAATATGTAAATGCTACATACAATATTTATACAAACAAACTAAAGACTTTGGCTTTATTACAATTTCTGGGGGTCATATAATTATGTCCACCGGTGCCAAGGTACTTTGCTGTTGTAAGGTTTTACAGGAAAAGTGTTATAATTGTAGTGAAGATGCCAACCTGTATATAAGAGGCAACAGGGAGATAAGGCCTTCTTGGGAGTTTTACATGTAGCCAGCAGGTCAGGTATTTCTCAGAATACAATTATGTCATTTATAAAATAATATTGCATGGAGAACATACTGTAGATGTGAACAAAGTTCATAGATCACCTGATTGTACAAGCAAACAGTGCAATCTAATGGTGCAATGTCATTAATTTGTCATTTGATCTGTTTTGAGGCCTTTGCGCTCAGAGATCATGTTCGTAAAGAAACAATGTATTTATTACCTCCATGTATGTTTCTGACCCTCCATGTTTTTATCATGCGATATTACTTCACGGGTTTTCTTTCAGGTTTGTTTTCATCATTGGTACATCTGTGGCACTAGCTTTCAATGCTATGCTAAAGAGAGGGGTCAGCCGTTACCAGCTTTTGTACAAGTTAACTTGGAGGACTTGCATTCTTTTTGCAATTGGAGTTTTCTTTCTTAATTATGGACCAGCTGATGGGCCACGTAAGCAATGTTTTGATACTTTGAAATTTAATTCCTAATGCCCTATTTTGTGCTTCTCATTTAGAAGGTTTTCCAAGCAGTAGAACTGAAATAGCATTGAAGTAGATTTGTGTTATCCAAAATGTTAGCAGTAGCGGTAATATTAAAAGCACTGTCACATGGGTTCATGTTCATAATTTTAAGAGCCACAGATTTGTTAGCAATAACAGAAAGAGCCATGCACACTAGTGATGAGCAAATCGGTCCCTTTTCGCTTAGCTGAAAAATTAGCAAAACTACCATAAAATTTGAGAAGGTTTCTTGTCGCAAATATAGTATTTTGTCACAACAATTTTTAGTTTTTGAAGCAAACTACATTAGAGTCTATAGGCAGCTTTTTTTTTGCATTTTAGCTCAATACTTATGTGCCTTAGATTGTTAGAGGACCTCCTATCCACTATTCTACAGCTGTTTTTTTCAAAAGAAAAGGCTCCACTGTTGTCAGTTTCTTAAAAACTGTGGTTTTTGGCATTACCTCTGGTCGACTGGTAATGGCATCTTCTACTACTACTACTACACTACACTATTATGATGCTGTTTGTGCAAAATGTACCATCTCTAGTTTATATATTACTAATAGCTTACAAATACAGGCACAACTAATAATAAATCTGACCACCAACAGATAATATGGCGTGCTTTGTATCCCACATTAAAATGAATAAACAATATAATTATGTGTATGTCCTTATATAGACAGTGGGAGAGCTCAGATCCCTTTGGTTGATATGGAAGGAGGGAGGAAGGATATCTTGATGCATGTGTTTGTTGCACATGGATTTTTCCTTTCTTCATCGAAAAATGGAAGTTTGTTGTGAATCTGTACATGGCGAAATTTTTCCACTAATCCACACCCATATCAGCTGATCACTAATCACTTCTTATTAGTCTGAGGCGTACATAAGTTAACACTGGACCCTGTCTCCTCACACTGAATTTTTTTTATTGCCACAATAAACCCTCATCCCGGAACTGGCATAGGGAGTCACACTTGAGATGCCATTATTTAAATTAAATAATGCAAAAACATGTTCCCAAAATGTGCTTTTTTCCACAATTTACACCATGTTTAGCCTGGTCCTCTGAGAAATAAAATACTATGTTAGGACAATTCTGGTCTATGTGCTGCCCTAAGATGGCCTTGCTGATGCCAAAATTGCGTTCTCTGTATTGGAGCTGAAATTACTTTTTCATTTGCCAAGAGCAGTAGTGTGACTGCCTTTGGCTTCGGGAGGAGCCCTCAGCTACTCAGATGCCACCTGGACTTAAATGAGAGGTACAGGGCAGGAGTTCTGGCCAGCAATGGGGCACGACTGTAAGTAAAGTCTTTAAGGCCAAAGGTCACGGTACAGACGGGAGTAGGCAGATTTGTGGTCAGACAGGCAGGGTTGAGGCAGGCAGATAGCAAGAGTCATCAGGCAGGCAAAAGGGTCAAACCGTGATAATCAGAATAGTCAGACAGAAGATTTCCAGCACAGGTACAGGCACCAGGATTAAACCTATCACGGGCAATGAACCATACTGAAATGCCCCTTTAAATATTTAAAATTTGCGCCATTGTATGTGTTGATGCCAGCGCGCATGCACACACAAAAGCTGGAAGTGTGCGCCACGCACGCAGTATAGCTTCCAGCATTCTAGGGAGAAGCAAGGTGGGCGTCCCCGCCAATGGCACGCCAGGCATCCCCGCTGCAGCACTAGACTACCAGGGTAAGATTTTCTTACATTAATATCCAGAAAGCTCTGAAAGTAATGCAAATATTTAAAATTTATCTCCATTTTCAAATGTTAAAAAGTGATCTACATTTGTAATAATTTAACATTACCATATACCTGACCCCAAACTATGCTGCATGAATCCATATTGGTGGCAAAGCAATCTTTTTGGTTGTATTTGATATTTAAATGTTTTTAGTAGACTTAAGGTTTAGTGGTATAAAACTCACTGATTGCAATGGCAAAAATAAATTGGGATACTACAGCTGTAAATGACTCCTTGAAGCTGCATCTCGTGTCTCTGCAGAGTTGTCCTCAGTGTCCTGCCTCCTGCTCTTAACTGAGCACATTGATGCAGGAGGACCCTGAAGGTACTGCCACCTTGAAGGTTTAGGGTTCCCACAGTGCCAGGGTCAGTAGACACAGAGGACTTGCGCCTGAAGCATTAGCCTAAAGAACTGGACAAATTATGACATCCAAACACAAAAGATTTTCAGTGAAATTGCATCTAATTTGCATTGCAGAACACCATGCACATGCATTTGCAGCTCCAATTGCATCAGGTGCATTAACACCTCACGCTGCAATTACACTAGAATTGTGGGAACATATGCTACACTGAGATTGAAAAAACATGGCAACAAATGGCACTTGTAACCATAAATGATCCCTGTAAAGTATACCTAAAATGGAACCACACATGTTATCTGTTTATTATAAAAACCTTTTTCTGGCAGATTGGTTTAGCAGACATGTTGAATCTTTGCATGTGCTTACTATACATATGAATGGTAAAAGCAAGTAAGCACGTCATTCTTAACGTGGCAATGACCACTGGTGTTTGAAGGGTTAATTTTCGCACTTGCTAAATATGTTGTTAAGTGGTTTTAATAATTGGAAGTACCTAATGCACTTATTTTCCATGAAGAGGGATGCCTTTTATAACTTGGATGTAGTCCAAAATTCCTATGCAACTGGAATTGATTCTACATTGTACATGAAACCTGGGTGTTTTATGTGCAGATAGTTTGACCTTAAAGAGGAATATAACATTTTAAATGAAAATAAATAAGTTTTTTTTCACAATGAAAAAAAAAATCTGACCACATTTGCAATATACAAAAAGGTTAAAATGACTGTTGAAACAATGTAGCTAATGCCCTCCTATAGACTTTGATTCCCACAATACCATGCATACTTTTTCACGGGTCGGTTGAAGAATATGCCAGGTATTGTGGGAAATGGAGTCTTGTCTAAAGCACAGTTGTATTCTGCTACATTGTAGAGTCAAGACGAGCAGAGCAGGGATGCAGTGAGGCTGTGGCCACTTCTCATTACACAACCTGTTTATATTGTAATATATTGATAAATACCACTTATTTATCTCCTCATTCAATTCCAAATTTCCCCATTCTATTGCATTTTCATGAGATTCTTTTTTTAATGAAATTGAATATGGCTTGAAATGTCTTAGGGTCCTAAGTATATTGATATGAGTGTGCGCTGAGGATTTTCTGTCTGTATGAAGTCCATACTTACCCCTCCATTCCCTCCCTCAGATTCAGGCATGGGATTTCATGGGTGCCATTTTCAGCTGCTTCTGTAATCTTTGGAATGAGACAAGTGCTTTTGGCGCATGTGCAATTGTTGTGAAGTGGAGGATTGCCCCAATTGCACATGCGACAAAACACCAGTCTCATTCCAAAGATTACCAAAGCACCTGAAGATGGCACCTGTGAGGTCCGATGCCTGAATCTGCATGGAGGGGTAAGTATGGATTGCATGTATGCTTGCTTTTGAGCAGAAATAGCTGCCGAAAGGGAATCATGTACCCCAGACCAAATCTTTGAAAAATGCGCTAAAGAAGACCTAACAAAAGGAAGTCCCTCCAAGGAGGTAACTCCACCATTTGAGGAAAAGCTAGACAAGAATCTTTACACTTAGATCCCCACTGAATAACCTCCTCAGTTGCCCAGTCTATGTGGGGTTTGTGTACCTTTAACCAGGGTAACTCCAGAATTAAAGAAGAAGAACCATCAAAAATGTGAAAAGAGAATTCCTCAAAATGCATGTTGTTTATACACATGGACAACGCCATAGATTTTTGGGTTACCAGACCTGACCCAAGTGGGCTCTTATCAATTGCCAAAATTCTCATAGGTGGTGTAAGGGGAATATTATACTTTACTGTGAAGGACGCATCCAAGAAATTCCCCGCAGCCCCAGAATCCACAAAGGCCAGAGATTTTAACTGAATCCCCCAGGCCAGGACAAAAGGACAGGTACCAAATCCTTAGAGGTGGCCTCTTAGGACAATGGTTAAGGAAATGACACAGACCTTGGGATCTCCTTCGAGACTTCTCCTCAGGGGATAGATGAGCAACCACCAATTGCATGGGTTCCTCCTTAGAAGAGGTAATGAGGGAGCTGGTGGTTTGTAGGTACTACATAAAGTAGTAAAATATGCACCCCTTTCAGTCCTCTTTTCCCTTTGCCTTCTTTTAATTTGGATGGCTAACCTCATGAGGTCATCCAGAGTGAATGGAGGGGGATAGTTAACCAGGCTGTCTTTGTCAGGGTCACAAAGACCCACCAAGAAACAGCTACAACGAGATGTATCATTCCACCCCGTCGATGGAATTCCACGCAGTACTCCTGAGTTACTTTTTTCCCCTGGTGGCATTTATGAATCACAGAGTCGGCAGTGTTAGCACAATCCAGGTCAGGGCAGGGTCAGAAGAGGGACTTGTGGGTCATCTTGTAGTAAGTTACGTCCTCCTCACCAGTACGAAAATTGTGAGGGAAAAAACTGAATGGTACAATTTACATGCCTCTTGGGAAACAAAAAATGTACTCCTAACCCCACTAAACTTATCTGGAAAGGGGATTTTGGGTTCATGGGAACTACCTCTATTACCCAGAGTAGATGACGAGGAAGACCCCCAGGAGTTGCAGCTGAGGTTTGCTGAACTGCATCCAGCTTGTCAGAGAGAGAATGCAGACCTTGAACTATGTAGTCCTGCTTCCCCTCTTGTTCCTCCTGATGGAGTAGTGTAGAAATGAGCAGTTCAGTGGTCTGAGGAACAGCGGCGTCAATTTTATTCTTTCCCATGGGCTTATTGTAGTGTCACGACCGGCACCCTAAATCCAGAACTGATGCTATGCTCCCTGGTCTCAGTTATGGCTTCTGCCTCTAACAGCCGCCTTTAACCTTGGGAGGAGCCCGCAGCTAATCGGATGCCGTCAGGTCTATATAAGACAGGAGCCAGGCAGGGGTTCTGGACGAGCAAAGGGGCACAATTCCTTTACCAAGGATATTGGACAGAAGGCACACACACAGAAGGGCCAGACAGGGAAGTGTGGTGAGGAAGACCGACCAGTACAAACAGAGTTCAGGAAAAGTCAGACAGGCCAGGTCAGTGCAGTCAGAGAATGGTCATACAGGCTAAGATCAGGATTGGAGATCGTAGAATAGTCAGGCAGGCAAGGGTCAGGTTAGGAGAAACAGACAAAGGTCAATACCAGAATATCAAGTAGATTCACAAAGAATAAGAGCCCAGGAACTAAGGAAAACTATGCCCCCCAAACAATATAGGTCTCTATAAAAAGATATTGCATAAAACAACTCATATGTAAAACCTTTCTTCATGTAAATAAACCATTTTCATAATAATATACTTTTTTAGTAGCATGTGCCATTGGGTAATCATAAATAGAATATAGCCATTTTAAAAAATAAGGACGGCCTCCTGGGATCCTAGGATCCAACGGTGCACACAAACATACCAAACAAACTATAAAGTTAGGTCACACAAGCCAATTAACAGACAGAGTTGTGTCTTTTGCTTCAACACTTCTTCCTGTTACAGTTAGAGTTGAAATATTTCTGGTCAGGTGATCTCTGAGGCAGCACACAGACCATCACGAAATGGTGGTTCATAGCAAGAGATGTAAAAGGGCAATATTTACTTAAATATATATACCAGTTTGGTAAGATTATTTGATATGTCACTTAATTTGATATAAACTATCTGTTGCTCAAGTATTCATTTTCGGGGTATAGTTTTCCTTTAAACAACGTGCAATGTGATGCATACCCCTTTAAATACATTTGAATTTTGCTCCATCGCGCATTGATGCTAACGCTCCAGCGTATAAACCCAGAAGCACGCGTGCGCCATATAAGAACCGGTGCTGAAGGAGCAGGAAGAAACCACACGGCGTGCATTCCTGCCGGAAGCGTGGTGGGCGTCCCTGCCGGTCACTAGACCACCAGGGTGAGCAGGTCTTACAGGGGGTTATTTATTAAAGTCCAAATGGTGAAAACTCCAAAGAATTTAGTTTTTTCAATAGGAAAATCACATTTTTTGTGGGGAAAAAACTAGATTTATTATACTCCGATGCAGCAAAAAGCTTGAATCCAAAAATCGTCCATGTCAAACAGGTTAAGGTCCTTATAAGTCAATGGGAGAGTCACCTCTCCCAAATGTAAGCTATCGAAGTTTTCGAATGGTTTAGACCGAAAATCCGACTTTTTCAGTTTTCGGGCAAAAACTCGAAAAAATAACCTTATTCAGGAAAAAAAGCCTGAAAACTTGAGCAATTCGGGTTTTTGCTCAATTTTATTAAATTTTTCTTTGATCTGATTAATTCGGGTTATTTTATTAATAAATACGTTCAAATCGAGCATGGGAGTTAAGTCGTGGTTTTTTAAATTAAAATATGAAATAAATTCAGATTTTAGTAAATAACCCCCTATATGTATAAATTCAGTTCTGGAAGTCTTTAACAAAATACAGAATAGAAAATAAAAAAACTATAATGGTGGACTTAATTACTTAAAACTATGAAAGTACAATTTCAATTAAAACTGCACATGTGCATTTTATTCAATGCTATTGCCATTTATCGCTCAATCTGTCATTGTCTGTGGTGGCCACTGCAAGGCTTGAGCTGTTTTAGACATTATGCTGAATAGGTAAATGTTCAGAAAACTTAATCACCATAAATATTGACAGCACAATTATTACCACTGTAGGAAGCATTTTTGCTGCAATAGCATATAAATAAATGTATGTCCCTAATTCAATACGATAAGCTAATAACCTGCAAAAACTCTAAGTCAGGATTTCAGGGTCCGACAATATTTATAATGAAAACCTATCAGCACAAATACTATTCAATAAGAAAACAATGAAAGTATCATTTGTTTTATGCTTTCGCACAACATTTATTTTACAACCAAATCAAGGTTGAAATGGCAGGATGAGCATATGAATTAGATAAGAGGAAAGGTGCAGAATGTTAGTACAGAGTGAAATATTTTGGGGAGACCTCCCCTGTTTTCATACTAGCTGCTAACAGGCACCATAGTCTAACATTAAAAAATGAAATGTCTGTTTTAAGAATCTATAAATGCTCCTTCAGTAAAGTAATGTTTTGCCATTTAACAGGATCTGTTTTTGTGAAAATTAAACACTATTCTTAAAAGGCAAATATTCATTTATACTCTAAAATGTGTTACAAATATTGTACAGTATGTATTATTTTCCTTCTATGAATGTGATACAGACTCAGCATTAAAGGAGAAGGGAAAACTCCAATCCAAGGAGAGTGCCAAATGTTAGGGCATCCCCAAGGATTGGAATGACTTACCAGATACCCATGGTCGGTGCTCCTGTTAGTAGATAAAACGTCTGTTTTTTTAACACTACTGTGCATGCATTCCCGTGTGGTGAAAGAAGGAAGGAAGGAAGAGGAACGCTTGCTTTTAAGTGCCCTGGCCCTTGCAGTATTCTTATTAAAGAAGGGCTGACCCAGGGTATCAGGTAAGTCGTAACATTTGGCACACCCCCTGGATTGTAGTTTTAGTTCTGCTTTTAATAAGAAACCTCTGAACTCTACTGATAGCCTTCCCATAACATGGGATCAGACAATAATGGCTGAAAATAGAAAACTTCACTCATAGGCCCAAGTTTGCCTATAGCCTGTGCTAAGAGAGGCATCATAAACTGTTTAGCCACTACCATATGCAATGCACTATACTATTAAAGTAGTGGAGTGGAACACCAATGCCGTTTATCCTGTCAATCAGGACACATTTATTGCAGATCTCCCCTTTCTGTCCTTTGCTTTATTTTGTAATTTTCCAGATGCATCATGAAAGATAACAAAAAAGACTGATGATTTTGAAATGAATAATGGTAAAATTGATAATTATTATATCATTATTATATCAATCACTGATGCATATTACATGGATATTACATTTGCGCACTTATCTCCTGTACATTGACTTGTGAATTTGCAAAACAGCTAAAAATTTGCCAAACACATTGAAGTCGATTATTTTCTCACAACCAAACAAAATGTTTTTTAATACACATAGGTATGTTTTTTTTTTTTGCCGTCAAACTGAGTAATAGAAATAGAGGCTTTTCGTTTTTACTATATCCTTATCAGTAAAGGTCAGTTGAACAGATGGGTGTTTCTTGTGGATTTGTGTACTATACATCTGAAATCTAACTGGATGGAGAATCTTTTGCTGTTAATAGCAACTGATTTGGAATTGGAACTGAATCAGGAATAATGGAGCCTCGTACTTTGTTAGCAGTGCCCTACACTAAGAAGGCACTTGATTATCTGTACAAAAAATTGTGTTGTTATCCAGTCTTCTAGTTTTAATATTAATATTTATAATACAAATATTTAACATGAATGCATTAATAAATACAGACATTAATATTTTTCTGCCCGTATTATTCATTTTTTATACTTAATTAATCCTTGTCTTGTTTCTACCTTTCTAGATATTTTAACATATAAATTGTGTATCTCAGTCCGGGAAAGGGTCTGAAACTGCTCCAAAGTACTTTAACATTGTATCTTTATTTAATTCTCTACCAGAAAAGAGTTTATTGACTATTTGTCTCTGTGTGTCTGGTTAGAGAATGATTACTGCTCTCTACGTATCTTTAAAGGCCTTTTGGGAGAAAAGGAAAGTAAATGTGGAATGTGACCAGGAAGAGATGAATTGAAATGATTTTTTTAAATTGAACTCTTAAAAAGATTGTATGTACAAGTATGGCACCAGTTATCCAGAATGCTCAGGATGTGGGTTTTCCAGATAATGGATATTTCTGTAATTTGGATCATCATTCCTTAAATCTACTAGAATCACGTGAACGTTAAATAAACCCTGTTATGCTGTTGTGCTGTTGTTGGCTGTTGTGCTTAATTAATTATATTTTAGTTATGATCAAGTAAAAATTTTTGATTATTTGGATAAAATGGAGTCTATTGGAGATGGCCTTTCTGTAATTTGGATCTTTCTGGATACCAGGTTTCCGAATACCAAGTTTTTTTTACTCTCCTAAATTCAAATATACTCACAATTCGACTGGGAGGTTATTTAAGAAAAAATTTGAACGTCTAAAACTTGAAAACATATATTGCATTCAACTGCCGTTCAAAATCAGACTCCCAACTCCTGCAGGCAGAAAGACTGGAGAAACACAAATATTGAGAGGGGGATAGTGAATAGTAAATTGAATACTTTAGAAACAGTTCAGAATATTTAACTATAGCTTATCTATAGGGGTCATTTTCCCTAAATGCTTTGATCCATCCAACTCTACTTAAAGGGCAACTAAAGTCTAAAATAGAATAATGTTAGAAATGCTAAGGGGCAGATTTACTAAGGGTCGAATTTCGAATTAAAAAAAAAATTTGAAATTCGACCAGGGAATAGTGGGGGAAAAGTGGGGAATTAAAAAAATTTGAATTCGAATTTTTTAGCGCAATTCGATAGATCGAACGATCAAATAGGGAAAATTCGAACGATCGAATATTCGAATCGAATATTCAAACGATTTTTAGAGATCGACAGAATTTTTCAAATTCGATCTTAGGGAATGATCCCCATTTCGGTAGGTTTAATCTGGCGAAGTAGGTGATCGAATTAAATTTAAAGGGGAAGTATTCGACCATCGAATTTTTGAATATTCAAATAAAATTAAAATGGTTGAATTTGCCTAATTTGCATATTCGAAATTTGAATTTGAATCTTATTGAAAATTTGATCGAATATTCGAATCCCTCATGTGAATATATGTGAATTTAGTAAATCTACCCCTCAATATAAACGTGTAATTACTGCACCAGAAGCCTAATAAGACAAATGATTTATGCTTTCAAAGTTGGCCCAGGGAGCTGTCATCTCGTAACTTTGTTAAACAGCTTTGCAATACCAAGACTACGCACATGCTCAGTGTGGTCTGGGCTTCAGTTCGGAGGTTAAGCTTCGGGATCATCATAAATGATCAAAAGAGCACAAGTCAAATTATATCTGCCATAGAAGCCATTACAGAAGACTGATTAATAATCAGAATATACAGACTGCACTGGGTCTGTGGATACAAATCTCTACATAGTCACTGGATGCTCTACAGGGAAACAAACAAAGGTTCTCAAGTTCTGGGAAGTAAAGTGGGGGGCACCCCACCGCCATTTGAAATTATGATCATTTGCCTGCAGAGCAGATGTTTCCTATCCACAGCAATTAGAACTAGTAAAATGAAGGGAGAATTTCACTGCATTCAGTCAGGTTTATTATAAAAACAGTAAA
>CM044443.1:48733552-48758953 GCA_024363595.1 Xenopus borealis
GTTAATTTGAAGGTGAAACACCCCTTTAAAGAAAGTAAAAATGGGATTTTATTTTTTTGCCTTTACACCCCCTTTAAAACAGTGCTGATGAACACAGGCAGTCACAGGGTTTTTAATGTGGAAACGAGCAGATGCCTGCAGCATTTCTGCAAAAAAGGAAGGCAGTGTGCAAAGTGCACAATAGCTTTTTATACAAAACGGTCAGCTGTGCACAATACTAATTTGTAAAGTAATAACCACCTTACAAATAAAATCATGCTGTGAAATGCAAATTTGAATTCTTAGTTTAGCAAACTGTAATTCAATTTACAATGTTTATTATATTCCCAAAAGTGCTGAATCAGACTAAAGAGAGGAATTAACTCCACCTCTGTCCCTTAAGGCTGACATATAGTCAATAATAATTACCATATACTGTTAAGTGGCTGAATATGCAAAGTTAGAAAGAAAAATAGATGCAGACATACACACACACACATATATATATATATATATATAGTAATCCCCCTTCTTGTAGATTTATCAGTGCTGATAAAATACACAAACCACTTTGGAGATAATGCCTCTGCTGATAGGACACTCCACATCTTTACTACATTTACAGTGAGAAACCTTTTAGATTGATTAGGATGAAAGTGCCATTACTCTAGTCTCAAGTGATGTCCATATGCCCTTGATGAAACAATTTTAATTAAAGGTCTGCAGAGAGGTTATTGTATTAGCGTAAGATATATATGTATTTTTTTCTCCTTGTGGTTAAAAGTATTTTGGACAACCTTTTTCCAAAATTATGACTCCAACAAAGACACATCATTTGTATCATATCAACATAAGGAGAAATTGTGTATAGCTTGAAAGAAACAGATTGAGTTTAAAAAGAAACAAATGGATACATTTATGTATTTTGTCAAATTTATTTTGTGCAGAGAAGAAAAACTCAATATAATTGTATGCAAATAATACATTTGTTGCTCAGAAATATAGAACTTTGGGCAACAGTCGTTCTCTCACTTTGATCAGTAGCAACAGTAAACAGCAAACAACATGTTAGATAAACAGCGATATAGAAATGTTGCTTAACAAAATATGGGTCATTTATTAATAGGAAGGCACAATTAAAGTATGGGCACAATCCACAATTAAAGAATTGCTGCGAGACTCTGCATTGAAAGAGACCTGTGGCTACCCTCATTACTACAATGGTGCCTGCATTCAGTAGTACTTTTACATGAAAAGTAGGGGTAGACTCCCCCTCCATCCCCTAACTTGCACTTCATTCAGACAAGCAAGTTAGGGAGCAGCAGAGCTGTACAGACAAGCTACAGTCCTCAGCCAGATTGGGGGAAGCAGTGTGCCTGAATAAACTCTAAGAGGTGTGCTCTTGCACCCCTTAGTGCTCATGGTAAATGAGTTGTTATGAGCGACTCACATTGCCAAACATTTTGCAAAACGCATTAAAGTCAATATTGACGCACAGCAACTTTTTTCTCCCTCGAAATGCTTTAAAGCCAATTGAAGTTTTTTCTTGTGGAGACTTTTTTGTTGTTGCAAATTTTTTGTGGCTAATTTTTGAGAAAAATTTGCAGATAGCAAAATGCAGAATTTTGCAGCAAAGCCTGGAGAAAATATTCGCTTACGTTATTACTATAAATTATCCCTTACTTGCACTTTTGTAACCATACAAGGTATTTCAATGTATTTCTGCCATATATCTTTGTATGACATTTTCAAACTCATTTAAGTTGGACTTATCCTAATTAAATCCAGAGTTGCCGTTTCCAGTTTAAACTTTAGTTTTTTATACTAAAGTTAATCTACCATTATAGGATCTTAAGCAGGTGTTCTACACTGACTCTTACATAATGCAGTTTGGTCCATATAGCCCCTCATTCTGCAAAAGAGTTATGTTTCACCAGCTTTGACCTATTCCCATGACCTCTCCATGTTAGGTTTTTCTATGCCATTATAACCACCAAGACTTACTTTCTCTCTATCTCTTCTTTCACTGATTCTTAAATAATGAGTCAGCTAGGAATGCTTCTTATTTGACTTGCTACATGCATGTAATGTCAAAGAACATGTTTCGGACATCAGGAAGCATTGATGCTTTAATGTAAACAGATAAACTGTACATTCCCGTTAAGCACTGATGCATGGTTCCCTTTTTTGATGTTTCCCAGGGGCCTATTTTTGAAGCCTTGATTTTTTATGGACGAGTTTTTAAAAATTTGAAAATAAAACCTGTCAAGGTCATGTAGAATACAATGGCAGATATCCCTGAAGTTGTCTCTTGACATCTTGATCTGCGCTGGAAAATCCAATAAAGTCAGAGTTTTCGGGTGACAATTGGAAAATATTGTTCAGGTGGGAATTCATATGATTCTAATTGTCACATGATTTTGTTGCAACTTTTTCTTGCACCGACTTCTCCAAACTGATTTCTTGATGAATGAGTTCAATTTGTGAATGGGAGTTAGGTCAACTTTGTTTTAATATAGAAAATGAGACACATTTGAGTTTTAATAAATACTCACAGGATAGGTGCCTGGAAAACAGGAACATACTTTATCACAGTACAGGCAGGATTAACAAGGCAAGGCAGAAAGTAAGTACCGGCATAGGCAGGAATGATAAGGCAAAGAGGTATGGGCCTTATACAGGGAAAGTAAGTAAGCGGCACAGGCTGGAAAAGAAGATTGGCAAAAGTCCATGCCAAGACACAGGTAGGGTTACACAAGTTCAGTTCCAGTCAGGATGTCATTGGTCATGTAGGGTCTTCAACAGACTAAACCCACAGAATTCGGAAAATAGCTGAAGAATATTAAGTTCTAAATTAAATTATCACTTGAGCACACAAACTCCCTAGTATCAATCTTTATTATAACATTATTTCAAACTTACAGGAGTTCATTTATAAACATTGGGTACATTTGCATCTAGGCATTAACCCATAGCAACCATTAACTGCTTAGCCCCACAATCTATACCCTAGACTTGCACCAAAAGAATTGTGCCTTTATAGCTGTAGAAACTCAGTGTATGTACTGAAATACACTGGCATTGTGGGAAAAACATGGTAATTTGTGTCCAAAAATTGCACTTAAATCACTGAACTGCATTTGTAAACAATCCTTCTAGACCAACTTTCTTGTTGCTAACACATAATACTTTTCTTTGCCCAGAGAACTCAGCGAGCTCCTTTTGTTATCGGTGCCAATTTCAAGATTCACAAGCGTTACCCTTGGGCACCACGGGGGTTGCGGCACTGGCATCATGACGCTGTTCTTGGCAAAAAAAAATTGAATTTAAAAGATGTCCAGGACGCCAGTTCAATGCCTGATTTGATTGGTCTCAAATATTGGTGTTCCTGGGTATTCCTAAATAATTTACTAATTGTTCTCTGGACTATCTGCCCCTTGATATTGACTTTGATCCTGTGCTGCCTGTCTGTGTACTTTTGCCTGAACCTGGCTACATATTTTTCTTAACCCTTTGGCTATTGCAAATCAGATTTGGACCCCATGTCTTCCTCCTTGCTCTGGACACCCCACTACTAGACCCGTAAGGCCCATGACATTATAATCGGGCCATGGACCCCACTGTGGAAGCTCCATTTGAACTAGAAAGATTGCTTTGGGGTTTGGCCACTCACATGGAAGCTTATGAATCCCTGCACAATTGCAATGGGCAAGTGCTTGAGGCTCATCTACCGGATGTCATCGGTCTCACCAGTTATGAGAAATCCTACCACAGCAGCTGCTTCTCCCACAACTTCATCAACAATCCTCCCCCACTTCACTATAATGGGGATCCTCAGGTCTGCAGAGGCTTCGTAACCTAGTGTCATATTCAGTTCGAGATTCAATCCCTGTAGTTCTCCAATGAGCAGGCTAAGGTGGCGTATGTGATGACCAGATTGGAGGTAAGAATCTTTGATGCCAAGGCTTTCCTTCAATCCTTTAGAGCTGTTTTTGATGCTCTGGGTCATGTCGCTAATGCCTCTTCCCATCTCCTACAGATCTGGCAAGGGAACCGCAGAGCCTGTAAGTGCACAATTGACTTTAGAACTTTGATGGCAGAAGCTAATTGGAACAATGAGGCTTATGGAGCTTTGGTCCTTTGACACCCAGATCCTCAACAACCCTTCTTCATCAAAGTAGATGATTCAGAAATTGGGGCCAGTGCTATTCTCTCCCAAAGAAATGTTGCAGATGGGAAATTACACCCATGTGCGTATTTTTCTAAGAAATTTTCCCCTGCTGAACAAAATTTTGATATTCTGAATTGCGAAATACTGGCAGTGAAACTTGCTCTCGAGGAGTGGCATCATATCTAGGAAGGTGCCACTCACCCCGTTACAATCTACACTGAGCACAAAAACTTCATACAGACTCTTAAGAGACAAAATCCCCAGCAGACTATTTAGGCTCTCTTCTTTAGGTTCAACTTTGTTCTCACTTATCATCCCTTTGTGTAATACTCTAGGTGACATAGTTAGGCTGAAAAAAGACACACGTCCATCAAGTTCAACCTTTTAACTTTTTTTTAACCTGCCTAACTGCTAGGTATTGATCTCCAATTCTTCAAGGCATACTGTCCTCAATCCATTTGAGCAGCAGAGAGGGTAAATCAAGCCTTGGAATAGTTCCTGAGAAATTGCATTTCCCTCTGCCAAGGTGATTGGGCTGAGCTCCTTCCTTGGCCAAAGTTTGCACATAACAACGCATGACTGGGAAGTCACCATTCCTCACTGTATATGGTCAGCATCCTCAAGCTTTTCCTCAAGATTCCCTTCTGTTGGACATTCCTGCTGTGGATGATCATATGGCCAAATGGCCGCCATGTGGTCTGCAACCAAAGCAAACTGGAAAAAATTATCTCTCATTCACAAAGACTTTGCCAATCAAAAATAGAGATCATCTTCCCCCGTGTAAAATAGGGGACAAAGTATGGTTGTCAGCAAGGAACATTCATCTTAAAATTCCTTCTCCCAAGTTGGGCTCCAGATTTGTTGGTCCTTTCCCCATTACAGAGATCATTAATCCTGTGGCAGACCGACGTCAACTCCCTTAAGAGATGCAAATCCCAAATGTGTTCCACGTGTCCTTGGTGAAACCGGCAATCTCCAAATCTCTCTTCTGACCTGTCTCCCCTTCTCTGTCACTGTCAACAGTCAACAGGAATATGAAGTGGAAAAAATTCTGGACTCCAGATTCTCCAGGGGGGTTTTCAATGCCTTATTAAATGGAAGGGCTTTGGTTCAGAAGAATGTTCCTGGGAGAGGCATACAGATATTCATGCCCCTTGGTTAATGCATATCTTCTTTAGGCAATTACCCCCAGAGGGATTGAACTTGATGTTCTCTTTTTCAACCTGATTTAACTATGTAATTATTACACTGCACTTGGCGTGAAAATTTTCAATAAAAAGACACACAGGACCCCGGTTCAATGCCCGATTATAAGTCATAAATATTGGTGTTCCTGGGTGTTCCTAAATTATTTACTAATTGTTGTCTGGACTTTCTGACCCTTGCCATCAACTTGATCCAGTGCTGCCTGCTTGTGAACTTTTGCCTGAACCTGACCACATATATTTCTTACCCTTTGGCTACTGCGAATCAGATTTGAACCCTTGGGCTTCCTCCTTGGTCCAGACTCCCCTGCTACTGGAGCCTTAAGGCCCCTGACACCTGTCCTATATTAATATCCCTTTTACCTACTTTAATATACAGGTAATGGATCTGTTATCCAGAAACCCATTATCCAGAAAGCTCAAGATTTTTAAAAAATATTTCCTTTTTCTCTGTAATTATAAAACAGTACCTTATACTTGATCCAAACTAAGATATACTTAATCCATAGTGGATGCAAAATAATTGTATTATGTTTAATTAATGCTAAATTATTTTTAATAGACTTAAAGGGGTTGTTCAGCTTCCAAATACTTTTTTCAATTCAGTTGCTTTTAGATTGTTCCTCAGAAATAAAGACTTTTTTCTATTACTTTACATTATTTATTTTTTACTGTTGTTTCAAAGTTCTAAGTTTAAAGTTTGAATGTCCGTGTCTCTGGTGTTTGAGTCTGACAATTTAATAATTCAGGTGCAGACTCTAAATTGTTACAATTTTGAAACATTTATTAGCAACTATTGTATCAATTCTAACAGCTGCCTGCTCAACAGGGACAAAGATAACAAATGTATTAACTAAATGTATCCTTTTAGAATAGTTTACAGAGTCAACAAACCCCCCTTCTCAAAGCTGCTTTAGAAGGTGAAAAAGTACACTGTATATTTCAATATTAGATGGTCACACGTAGAAAAAGGAAAGTCCTTGGAAAATGTTGTTGTTTCTGAAAACAACTACTTGTTTGAAGGTGAACAACCCCTTTAAGGTATGGAGAATGAAATTATAGAAACACCCCTTATCCAGAAAACCACAGGTCCCAAGCATTCTGGATAACAGGTCCCACACCTGTATACAGTATATTCAAAACATACAGTAACTATATGATATTTCTTTTGAAGAAGGCCTTTTAGACAAACACTCTCAAAAGAAATATTTATTTTTCCATTTTTCACAGTCAAATTTTTTTTTCACTTACCACGTTGTTACACAATTGCCAGAAGAAACACAATTGCCTTTGTGCAAGCATGAAATATATGTAATTCAACATCCTACAAGAAAGGTCATTTTACAGTTTTACACAGAAAAAAATCTGACGCCCTCAAGTAGGCCTTACAAAATGTAAAACTGCAATGCACAATTTTCATTCCTTTAATGCACCTTAATACATCACCCATAGTAGCAGTCTTGCTAAATAGTTAAAATGCAACATGTAGTGGCAATTGTCTGAAAAAACTAATGTGTCATAAATGCCAGATAATGACTTTCTCCTATAAAAGAACATACTGTATTCAATTGATCATCTAAAAGTAATGTCATGAACATTACATTAGGCATTGCCATGGGTAAAGCACAACTGCCACAATGGACATAAGAAGCTTCTAGAACGCTGGAATATGGACATGAAAGAGAATGAATTAAAAGAAAGCTCAGTAATCCATTAATGGGAGCACTAAAGGGAATACTTGCTGTTATTAAAATAACAAAGGTGCTGGAAAGCACTCTGATTAATCCTGGATCCATTCTCCCTGTAATAATGACCATTGCACTTTAATGTACAGTATAGCAACTTAAAAGCATGTTACCCTTATATGACACAAATCCTATACCATGAGTGAGACTCAGATTACCTAAGACTACCAGTAATAGTCAGTTTAACTCTTTCTACAGCAATGACTGACATTCTTACTATGCAGATATTCTTTAATGTTTGTTTGCAATTACAGGCTCCTTCTTTTCCCATATTCCTACCAAACGCTTTGAGAAAAATATTGAGACATAAATTACTGAAATATAATTTATACAGAAGACCAATGGATCCCTGGATCATTTAAATTAGAATAAGAGTATAAGAAGAAGTATCATTGCTATTATTTTCTTACCTGAACAAGGGCCCAATACAATTATAATATGTGCCATAAAGACCAAGGGAATTGCTGCTGCTTTTGGGAAGAAATAATAATTTAAATCAATTTTTGTTAAGGTTTATCAACACTTTTTAAAACTCCTTGGGGATGTCCAGCCCAAGACCTGATTTTTTAAGCATAGCTAGGCCAATTAGTATTGGCACCTAAGGCAATACGACTTGGCTCATCCTACAATGACACAGCAGCACTTCTTAGCAAGAGCTCCTTAGTAGGTTGGGCCACATAATGTAATTAGAAGCTAAATTAAATACAAACCAATTACCTGCCAGTGTGTTTTTTTGTGAAGGAAATTGGATCATGCAGAGAAAACACAAACATGAAAAGAATATTCAAACCCCATGCAGATAGTTTCCTGGTTGGATATAACCCAGTAGGTAAAGTAGTAATTAGAAAAGAGCTTGTGCAGACAAATGATGATGTTTAACTAAGATAGTTCTGCACCAGAATAGACCTAAAAAAGCATCAGATAGGCCTAGTCAAAAGCAAAGCAACAATATAAAGAATCATAACAGTTAGGGCAGAGACACGCTGTGATTTGGGGAGATTTGTCGCTGAGTGACTATTCTCCCAGAACTGCCTTTCCTTGCCTTCCCATCGGCTAGAATATGCAGCAGGGTCGGACTGGGCTGGCAGGACACTGGGAAAAAAACCCGGAGGGCGCCCGGCTTTACATAGTGCGCGCCTGTGCAGGATGGGGAGGCGGCACCTGGGGGGGTCTGGAGGGGTCCCAGGACAGCAGCCCCAACCTTGAAAGCCAGCATGGGAGGGTGGATGAAAAGGAAAATGTTAAAAGTTCCCTTACCAGTGTAAGAAATCTTCCCTGTTTAGTCCCGGTTTGACTACAAGTCTCGAGCAGCAGCTGTGAAGAAAAGAAGAGGACATGTGATCGTGGCAAGGGGGTATAAAAAAACGGTTCAAGGTAGGCTTACCTGTCAGCCTTTGAAGATCGTCCAAGGAAGAACATCGCCGTCATGCTCTCCAGATTTGTATTCACGCTGATTTTGTTAGATTGATATGCAATGTATGTTAAAAATAAATAAATAAAAACAAATTAAAATTGTCGCAGCATGGAGGAAAATTAATTGGTAATTGAGTAATTCGTTTCCTGGACAAAAACAATTGAAATGCGGAACTATATGTGGGTAAGTGGCCCAATGAAGGAATTAGGCTGGCTAAATAAAGTATACGTTATGTTTTGGAAGCCGAGGATGAGCAGAATGTGCTTTATTAGCAGGTTCATTCAGCCATTACACATCAACAGTTTGAATTCTAATTCTTTTAAGTATAGAAAGTACAGTGTAAGCACAGTATACTCTTGTACACAGTGACACCTACAGGCACCTTGCACAAACCCCACAGTATACTAATTAATAAGGTTTGTAATAAAAATAGTTTTTTAACAAATATGCTGCAGCCATTTTCCAACAAAGCAAGTTGTCAAGTGTGTTATCGGTTATTTTTCTTTAATACAGCATACCTTTCCCATGAAAATCACCGGCAGGATGGCACTCGGTTCTCTTTGTTTAGGGAAGTCGGCGAAGTTGACTCACGAGAAAACAAAGCACTTTGAGTGCCATCCCACTAGTGATTTTCATTCTAGCCTATGGAAAGCCAGGGGAGGCAATTCGGATTAGTCGCCCCAAAGAAGAGGAGATTTGTCGCTGGCGAATAATCTCCAAGATTGCAACGTGTGTCCCTGCCTTAGTGTTAATTCACATGGAGCTACTAGTAGCAGCTACTTGTCACAGCTACAACATAAGATTTTTAGTTTATTTTAAGTGTGTTTATTAGATTTTCACCTATTTATAAATATGGTTCTAAAAATCCCATAGGAAAGAATAGAAAATGGGTGGGGGTTTTTTACGGCGAGCTGTAATGTAACATTTTGATCAATCTGCCCCTTAAGGTCAAGAAAATGTGGAAATTTTTTTATCTCAATGTCTATTTCAATCAAAAAAAATGTACATATGCATTGCAATGCATAGAATTCTTTTGGAATTCTTTTGGAATTCTTTTTGCAATTTTGTATATATTTCATAACCAAGCAGGATTACATACGAGATAGGATCTATTGGCTTGTAATTTGTTTGTAAATTGAAACATATACATTGCTTATTAAATGCATCATGACAGATTTTTATTTTAACATAGTATTTATTTTTAACTTTCTGTGCTCTGCAACACATGCCAGAGGAGAATGGGGCATGTGGTTTATTAAAGGGCAAGGAAAGTGTAAAATAGAATAAGGCTAGAAATGCTGTATTTAGTATACTAAACATAAACTTACTGCACCACAATCCCAATCAAACAAATTATTTATGCTTTCAAAGTTGGCCACAGGGGGCTGTCATCTTGTAACTTTGTTAAAAATATTTGTCTGCCTCTGGCCCTGCATATGCTCAGTGTGATCTGTGCTGCTTAGGGATCGTCATAAATGATCAAAAAACAAAGCTGCTTGAGTTCTGCATGGCTGGTAAGTAAGGCAGGGGCCACCCCTGCTGTTCATAAGTATGATTGTTTCCCTGTCAGAAGTTAGGGACCGTCTAACAATTCCTATTTTTTTTCCTAATTGCACTGCATACAGTCAGGATTCTTATAAAAATGGTACACATTTTTTAATTAAAGTATAATGGAAATATATTTATTTTTTATTAAAGAAAAGTAAAAATGGGATTTTATTTCTTTGCCTTTCCTTGCCCTTTAAAGCTAAATGCTAAAAAAAAAAAGCCAAGCATACCCTAATACATTACTGTAATAGTCTCTGGTTGTAACTGTGAGTTGTATGTAAGTCGGCTGTATGTAACTCGAGGACTCCCTGTAATTTATTTGTTATCTATATAAGGTTGAATTTGATGGACGTGTGTCTTTTTTCAGCCTAACATACTATGTTACTATATTACTATGTATAAGTTGCGAAACCTGAAAACTTGAATTCGCTGAGTTTTTGGCAACAACATCTGAAAAAAACTCGAACACAATGATGGATATTACCGTCTTTTATTGATTCCTACATGACCTTGACAGGTTTTAAATGTTGAATTTTCAGATTCAAGCTATTTTGAGGGTTCGGGGTATAATACATCTAGAAAAAGTTAAGTTTAAAAAAAAAGAAAAATTTCAAACTTGAAAAATCAAATTTTCATGGAAAACACAACTTGATCCTTAATAAATCTGCCCCTCAAACTCTACTCTATATTTAGCTACTTTTATCCTTTGATATTGTATAAATCATTACATTTTGGGTCATATTTATTATGCTGTGTAAGTGGAAAACAAAATTCATCGTAAAACGGTATATAAAGCTGTGTAAGCCATGACTGTAAGCCATGAGAACGCCAGATTTACCATTGTTATTTAACATTGCTTCCGGCAGAAGTCACTCTAAGAAAAAACACAAAAAACAAGCCTGGCGATTTGTGGTATATTATTCTGTTGTTTTTACTCAGCATAATAAAAATGCCCCTTTGTATAACATTTCATTTTGCAAAACAACTTTTCTGTATAAAATATTTGTTATGTATCTTCTTTTAATATTGATCCTTGAAAATGTAAAATCCTTCATTGTTCCATGTTATGTGCTCTTGAAAAAACTCTTGGTTTTGATCTCTAACAATCCTCTAGCTATCAGGAAATGTACTCCCACAAATTCAGCTATTGTATACTACTAAAGCACAGCTTGTTCTTTAACTGTACATTTTGCTTCATCTGTTTCTCTTATTCACTCTTCTTTACCTTCATTTAACATTGTTTTTTAAAATTTAAATCTTCACAAATGTACATACCATGCCCATCGACTGTTTTCTTACTTTTCGGAAAAGTTCAGAAAAGAGTTATTGGTCCTAGCATTTCATTAAAAATAAAATCAAGGTTTCATTTCAGAAATAATCTGGTAGTTTGTTCATAAGTAGATAGTTTTCTTTAGTTTTGTTTTCTCACCTAAATTATCTTGTTGGGTCTAGTGTCCTGGAGCTGGGCTCGGATACCTGGGGTTCTTCAGCGTCTTGGTTTCACCTATTTTGTCATTGCACTTCTACACACATGTTTCAGTAAGGTGCAGCTTGGCACTGGGGAGGTGAGTTTTTGCAAAACAGTGTACTGTACGTATCTAATCTAGAAATTGTGATGTAGAGAAAAAAAGAATTTAGTAAATAAATATAAATTTCATTGTGACAGTAAGGGGCAGATTTACTAAATTCACATGAATTCACATGAGTGATTCGAAATTCGAATTTTCAAAAAGATTCAAATTTCGAATATGCAAATTAGGCAAATTCGACCATCGAATAGTCCAATTCGAATAATTTTACAAGATTACAAATACAGGTATGGGATCTATTATCTGAAAACTTGTTATCGATAAAGCTTTGAAGGCAATCTCCCATAGACTCCATGAATTCAATTTGTTTAAAAAAGGTCTCTGTAATAATAAAACAGTTCATTGTACTTGATCCAAACTAAGATATAATTGATCCTTATTGGTAAAAGAACAGTTCTATTAAGTTTAATTAATGTTTAAATAATTTTTTAGCAGACATGAGGTATAGTTATCCAAATTACACCAGGTCCCAAACATTCTGGATAACTGCTCATACCTGTATAAAATGTATTGGTTACATTTGTAAAGAAACCTTTGAGTCATTTGATCCAACATACTTAAGCTTGTAGTATAATATAAAGATTAAAGGAAAAGTAAATGTTTTTCTTTATCTTTCTGTAAATTTGCTCTAAACAGCCCCCCAGATTAATGTACCTTAGTCCCTGCTGCAAGTCTGCTCTGGTTTCTGTGTTATCAGCAGCTTGTTTCCCCTTCTTCCTGGTGCAGAGTGAAGCCCAGCCCCTTAGTTTACTGAGCAGTCCATTTGCTGCTGTTCCACAATAGAGAGGAAGAGGGAGCCAGTGTGTGCATTAGTAAGCTAGTTTCCCCCAGCAAAAGGAGCTGAACACACTGGTCTCTGCTATGTCATAGTATGCAAATGATATCCTGGACTAGTCCAAGAGATAAGGTCAGCTCAGAAAGCTAAGGGGCAGGGCTTCACTCTGCACCAGGAAGAAGGGGAAACAAGCTGCTGATAACACAGAAACCAGAGCAGACTTGCAGCAGGGACTAAGGTACATTAATTTGAGGGGCTGTTTAGAGCAAATTTAGAGATAGAAAAAAAAAAGGTTTACTTGTTCTTTAAGTGCCTTGCAGTGCTGGGGTCCTGCGTTCAACTCATGGGTTCTCTTAGGTACTTGGGTTTGTTGGTTTTGTATGTTCTCCTATGGGTTTTCTCTAGATACTCCTAAAAAATACATAGAGGCTAATTGTCTGGCTTCTCATAAATTGACACTATTGTGTATGAATGTGATAGAGGGATAAATTGTAAGCTCCTCCACTGGGGCAGAGACTAATGTGAATGATGGATATGTTAAGTCATGTGTAAATGTGTTGGTGCTAAATAAATAGTGTATTAGCAGGGATATATGGGGTTGGGGTTCCTGCCTTGCATGGCTAATTAGACAACATAGACAACAAAAAGAGGCAGCAGGGATCAATTGCATATCAACAAAAAAAGGTTGATAGTTTAGAGTGCTAGTTAAAAACAGCTATAAAAGTGTGTTGATTTAGTAATGGTAAGAACGAAAGAAGAAGATTTATATTGATGACTATTTGATGAATATGTTGGATCAATACATTCAAGAGAATTGGTGCTACATATAAAAAGGGGTTTAGTGGATGGATATATTGTTTATATCCCTCTTCTCTTCCTCTTTTGAGAAGGTTCCTCCCACTTCTGCCTTTTAACTCTATACAAACTCTGCCCTTAACCCCCAACTGTGACTACTAGGCTACGACCATATATACGACCAATGCGTATGCTTGTGGATCCGAAGTATTTCAGATAAAAGAAAGCGTATATGGTTTAAACTGATTTGTACCTAGTAATGAGTTGTGATCAGTCCTTTTTTCTTTATTTGAGAAATAATTATTTATTTAATAAGAAGTTCAAATAATTGCTTAAATGGAAGTAATTATTGCTAGATAGTATGAACAAAAGGGGGACTTACATTTTGGAATAACAATGGTGCATAAACTATAGATGTGTGACAACCACTGTTCTTGTCACTGGGGAAAAACTGAGATTTGATGTAGAGGTATGGGATCTGCTATCCAGAATGCTCAGACCTAGGGTTTTCTGGATAACAGGTCTTTCTGTAATTTGGAGCTGCATGCCGTATATAAGTTCTAGAAAATCATGTAAAGTTTAAATAGGTCCAATAAGGATTTATTACATCTTAGTTTGGATCAAGTATAAGACAATATGTTTTTATTACAGAGAAAATTAGAATAATGTGAAAACATTTGGATTATTTGCATAAAATGGAGTCTTCCCATAATTTGGAGCATTCTGAATAATGTATTTCTAGATAACAGATCCCATACTTACTTATAACACCAGTATGGGGTCCATGTTATATATCAACCCAGTGGGCATGTGACCGATCCATAATACTTGACATTGGAGCCAATCACTTTGAGCCTCCTGCTGTTATGAGTAATGATGTCACATGACATTCCTTGTCTGCCTTAAGCATCATTTATATGAGAAATATTACTGTAATGTAATTGGTTTGCAGGTTGCCGTGTACAAAAATATGTCCTAATAATACCTATTCCCAAATGCTTTCATAAAAATGCAGAATGAAGAATTTTTGCCAATTTAAGTCTTCCAGCTGCAGTTTCAGTGCTGGGTGTGCAAGACATCATGTAATTGCTTGTTGCTCAGAATGGCTGTTGTTAAAAACAAGCAGGAGTCATCCTGCTGACCAGTATAAAAGAAGGAAAGGCTTTAAATATTGATGTTGAAACTAACTCTCTGTAAAGTGGCCCAAAGTGCTTCTCTGACTATTTATCATCTTGTCTATGCAGAGCCGTCAGTGGAGTGCTGCTGTAAGGGATATTGTCCTGTACTGGCCAGAATGGATCTTTATCATAGCATTGGAGACAATCTCTCTGTGTCTAACCTTTCTGCTTCCAGTGCCTGGGTGTCCCACGTAAGACGATTTATAAAACAATATGTCCTTTCTTTATAAGACATACAAAATTCATAGGGTACATTCTGTTTACACTGGTTGACCCTGTCTACAACATATATGGCAAAATCATACAATATGATATAACAATATTATAGAAAAGGATTAAACATAATAAATATAAAACATCATAGCAATGCAACAAATGGCTGCCCTGACAACCCTGCTTACAACATAAGGTATCAAGTACCAGGTTCACAATACATATTGCTCCTGCAAAATGTCACAGCAAATGTCAAAGCGCCACCCACATGCCACATCTTTCATGGTACCAGGATGCTACTCACAGACAGAAGCAAATGTTTGGTATAAATGGAAGACTCCTTGAATAGATTTGCACTGCAGTGAATGCAAAAAAGTAGGTGTAAGATGCATATTCACTCCTTTTTTGCACCATGTCCCAATTAGCCCTCAATAAAATATTTAAAGATTGAAAAAAACACCTTTTGCACTAGAGGTCTGGTACTTACCATTCCATAACTACAGGCCTTCCATCAAATACATAAATTGTTGTGCTCAATATTTCCTGCTAAATGAAACAAATAGTCAAAATGATATATGATAACAGAAGCATGGCAATTGTATTACATTTTCAACTGATTAAAAACTTCTGATCCATGTTACTTGTTTTATTTTAATTATAATGATTGTTTATATGTATTGCTTATGCTGGTTGAAGCATGGCTGCAAGACTTTGGCTTCATAATAGTTTATTCTTTAGGGTACTTTTTAGTTGCATGTGGGATTGCTGTTAGTATGTACCCCTTACACTGTGCTACAGTCAGCCATGGCCTGGGCATACATTTTCCAAGTAAAGTTGACTTTGCTTAAACCACTGCCCTCAGCTGTCACTTTTATTGTGGAACCAGTGGCAAAATTTGTCAGCAACTCCGTCCCTGCCCACTCCCTGCTACCTGCCTGCCCCTGTCCCACACCCTGTCCCCTGCTCCACACCTACAGGTTGGAGAGCGGCTGGACAACTATAGAAGAAGCAGGTTTTTGTTAGTAAAGCAAAACACTTACAATTTAAATCAGTTTAAGGGTGCCAATGCCTTGGGTGACAAATGTCCCATAAATACTTCTACACTGGCAATAATTGAAATCGCCTGTGGAGATTTCCCACCCGCAGTAGCAAATATTTGTCATGGATGACAAATCTCCCCATTAGCCATGGCTATTGGAGGCATATAGCACAGGTACTATTGTCTCTTTCAAATTCATGATGCCATATTCTGTTATTTGTTTATCGGCTAATGTTTTCAAATGTTCCTTAGTATAAACAATGTGCACAATGTAAGGCATCTTGGTTGTAATTCCTTAGAGGTTACTTGGGCCCTGGAGGGATAGGTGACCATGGACAGTACCCAAACTGCACTGGAGGAGCAGCAGGATATATTGACAAGTGGCTGCTTGGAGAAGAACATATCTATCAAAATCCAACTTGTAAGGTAATGTTTTGTTGTCTTCATTATTTTGATAGACTTCAGTTATGTAATTTATATATTGTGTTTCTTGTTGCAGTATTTGTGTTATAGGGTTCATAACATCAAAATATTGTTGCTAGTAAAGGGCGAACAGAGGCCGGTGAAACGGAGTCTATCCCTCTTCACCAAAGCAAAACTTCATATCTTTATTAATTTTGTAGAATTTTTAAAGTTTACCCATGCATACATATGCCATCCAGACATAGGGAAGCTCAGCCTTCTAGGTAAGGGGGCAAAGGATTCTTGACGTGCAGGACATGACATGCATGACATGAAGGTTCATTCTCTCATTGTTTGTCTTTTAGGAGCTATATAAAACAACACAGCCTTTTGACCCTGAGGGAATACTTGGCACCATCAACTCCGCAGTAATGGCATTTTTTGGATTGCAGGTACAGGTTTGTTCAGATGGCCTTAAGGTTATGGCAGGGGGTCGACAAAGCATTTCCAGTTGCATTCCTTCTGGCATTAAAGGGATTCTGTCATGGGAAAACATGTTGTGTTAGGGATCTGCTATCTGGTTACCTCCCCATTGTTCTGTTGTTAGGCTGCTGGGTGGGGGAACGGGAGGGTAGTGATATCACTCCAACTTGCAGTACAGCAGTAAAGAGTGATTGAAGTTTATCAGAGCACAAGTCACATGATTTGGGGCAGCTGGGAAATTGACAATATGTCTAGCCCCATGACAGATTTCAAAATTAAATATAAAAAAATCTGTTTGCTCTTTTGAGAAATGGATTTCAAGAATTCTTCTGGAACAGCACTATTAACTGATGCATTTTGACAGAATCCCTTTAATGTAATTTGCCACTGGTAAAACATATGGAATGGAATTTGTTATCCAGAAGCCCGTTATCCAGACTATCCAAATTTAAAAAAAAATGATTTCCTATTTCTCTGTAATAATAAAACAGCACCTTGTACTAAGATATAATTAATCCTTATTGGAGACAAACCCAGCCTACTGGGTTTATTTAATGTTTACATGATTTTTTAGTAGACTTAAGATACGAAAGTTTGCATTACGGAAAGATCCGCTTATCCTGAAAACCCCAGGTCTGGAGCATTCTGGATAATATGTACCAAAAATCATACCAAAACAGTCCTTTGTTCAGCATCAGATTTAGTCAAATCCTTACACTGCATTCTGACGTCGGCAAAAGAAAAAAGCCTGGCCCAGATGAAAATATTTCCATCTTTGAATGTCACAAAAGTATGAAAAGTCCAAAGTGCTTTTATATCACATAAACAGTAACAGGACATATATTATTACTATTATTTTATTTATATAGTGCTGACATACTGCAAAGTGCCAGGGCTGCCGTCAGAAACTTTGGGGCCCATACACGTTATTTATAGGGCACAAGCACACAGTACCAGCATTTTTGGCCAAACCCCTTGTGGGTGCTATGTAAACATCTTATGTTACTCTAAAATAAGCAGTTCATATAAAGAGGTCCATTAATTAATGTCATTAATTAATTAACAGTCACTTCATTGGGGGTCAGTAGAGTTTACCCTAAGTTTAAACCCTACCCATCTGCCTGCCCCTGTCACACCACACTTCCTACTTTTGCTAGATGCAAAAGTTATGTAAGTTTCTAAAAAAGTAATTTCAGTTACATAAATTGTATATGTTTAGGGGCCAAATGATTTTGTTGTGGGCCCAGTAACTAGTTATTTCACTGTTGGGAAGTTCATGCAGGAGATGCAAATAAAATATTTTCTGTGCCCATTTTGTTATTGCTTACCCCCTTCATAAACAGCTGCTTATCCAGTTGGGTGACAATTAATACACAGTATATTACAATTCATGTCATTATCCAGCAAAGAGTAGGTTAAATATCAAAAATGTGTTTCCGCTTTTCTCTAACCAGAGCCACTAATAGCCTTGAAACATCCTGTTTTCTCAGCTTTCTTGCCCAGCATGTGATAAAATCCCATAGATTGGTCAGTAATGTGATTTTCCAAGAAATAGGTGAGAGGAGATGCTAATTGTTTGTCTTAATTATTGCTGGTGACTTTTGCATCCTTGGTCAATAAAGTGAGGGAGCAGAATGTGTGTTTCTCCATATGTTTTTTTAATCACCACCCTGCATTAGCTTTATCACCTTTTAGGATAATCTTCAGAGATGTTTATCACCTCTGGATACCAGTTATTTAAATTGACCCTTACAGCTATCACAGAAGTGAGTTTTTTTTTCTTTTGTGGATTTTAACACTTTCCATAACATGGAGGTCAACAGTAACTTGAAAAGCAGAATATTGTAGTCCTTTCAGGTTCCCATCATCTTTAACAAATTTTAATCACAATGACTAATTTATAACATATTTTAGGGCTTTTTTTTGTAGGACTTTGTTTAAAAGCTGTTGCTGAATAATGGAAAGGAATCATCCATTGGACATTATTTAGCCTCAAGAACTCTTTTGCATTATTTCATTTTGAAAAATTAGAAATTAGAAAAATAGAAATTAGAAAATTAATTTCCCCTTATAATCAGAGTCAGACTGGGCCATCAGGACACTGAGAAAAAACCTGGTGAGTCTGACCAACCCAGACCTGCTCCTCTCCTAGAACCTTGTGCGTTGCCCCCTGACCTCCCACCCGGCTCCAATTGCTGCTGTAAGAAGAGGGAATAAGGAATGCATGGTGCAGCTGCGGGAGCTTGGGTGGTGGCCTGTGGGGTGTGCTTGGGAGAGGTGCATGGAGAGGGTTTGTGGCCTCTTAAGCAGCAGCCCAGGTGGGCCCGGTCCCCCAAGTCCAATGCTGGCCCTCTTGCAGGAAATTCTTTAGATAAATACATACATTACATTTTTCTTAATGGGGTCATTGCATTGATCCAAATGAGCTTTTGCAGGCACTTAACTTTTAGTATTGTGTCAGAATTCAAAGGCAAGTTGCAACTGGTCTTCATTTATTTATATATATATATATATACACAGTGTATATATATATATATATATATATATATATATATTTGGGTTTTTTTCTGCAGCTTTCATGTTAGGGGATTAATCTGTGATCTGGTAGCTAGTGTTTCAGTATCATAGCAACCAGGGAGCCAACATTTTACATAATTAGTAATGGGCCTTAGGGCTAAACTCCACCAGCGCCTTTGTTGGATGTAATTGCATGGGTCAAAATATAATGGGACTGATCTGTGTAAACTGTCATGTGTAAACTACATGAAACTTTTGCCATTGACATGACACACCTCTTGGATGGGAACACAGCATGCCCGGTTTATAACCGATGAGTTGAAAGGTGTGGTTCACTTTTTAGTTAACTTTTAGTATGTTATAGAATGGTCATTGATAAGCAACTTTTCATTTGGTCTTCATTATTTATTTGTTATAGTTTTTTGATTATTTACATTTTTTGTCGGACTCTTTCCAGTTTTCAAATATGGGTTGCGGACCATATATAAAAAAATGCTCAGTAAAGCTACAAATGTTTTGTTATTGGTGCTTTTATTACTATTCTTTCTATTAATGCCCTCTCTTTTTCATATTCCAGTCTCTAATTTGAATCAGTGCATAGTCTGCTAAAATTGCAAATAATAAAAAATTAAAAATTAAAAGTGCAAATTGTCTCATAATATAACTCTCTACCTCATATTAAAAGTTAGCTCAAAGGTGAACAACCCCTGTTTTTATTTCTCATTGAAATACATTGAGTGTCAGATGTAAATACATGAACAAAAGACTCCATCTGACATTATCTGATCTGACATTACAATTACAGCTGTGGGGCTGATTTCATAGCATCCTACAAAATCTTGTGCTGTTTGCATGGTGTTGCATAGCAAGATCAGATGAAATCCATCCCACAAAATCTTCTCTAAATCTTCCATGTAGTTTTAACCTTAGAAGGAAAATAAACAACAACTCAGAATAACTATAGCGTTAAAGTCTCACAGACAATCTGTATTTTGGTTGCCTTGGTCAGTGACTCAAGCTATGAGAATAGACCAAAGAAAACAATACTGGTTTATGAATATCACTCTAGTTTTCATAATGTGTTGTATTGTTAAAGGGGAACACTAGTGAAAATAAAAATTTTATACAAGCTTCATCACAATGAAATATGGCATATTCTAAATATAATCAATTAAATATTCTGAACCGTTTCTAAAGAATTCAAGTTACTCTTCACTACACCCCTCCCCACATCTGCATTTCTCCAGTCTTTCTCCAGTCTTTCTTCATACAGCAGTTGATTTTGAATGACAGTTGAATCCAATATATATTTACGGGGCTCCTTTTGCCTAGAAGATGTATTAGAGATCACTCTATTAAAATCACCAAACATCCTATCTCTCTACATGCAGAATTTGTGCCAAAGGCAGTTACTTTGTTAGATTTTTGTTTGATTTGGAATCAGCTAAACTCTAATACATATATAGTCTAATATATAAGATATATTGAATCTAGCTGTCAGTGAAAATCTGTCCCCCAACGCTTTCATGAAGACAGAATGAAGAGACACAGTTGCTGAGAGAAGGATTCTGAACATAAACTTGATTATTTGAGCAAATTTATGGATCTTTTAATTTTCATGATGATTCCCCTCTAAGGAGACCTACTATCCATTGTCTCAAACTGCTGTCTGTTTGTCTGATCCACTGAGCAGTTAAAAGTCCATAAGTCTGATAAAAAGAATCCCAAACTAAAAAAGGAATGTATATTTATTGCCATAGAAAGTCCAGGTTTTATTAGAACACAGAACAATAAAACAGTCTTTGTTAGTGTTATTTTTTGCTGATAAAAAGGAATCCCAAACAAAAAAGGAATGTATATTTATTCCTGTAGGAATTCTACATACTTAATTTTTAACAGATGATTCAAGTCTGAAAATAAAATAACTACGGGTTTGCATGTTACGCCTGAAGGCAAATGTAAACGCAATCATTTCTCTGGTCTTGGAATAGGTTCTGTCTTCTTATATTAATGTCTGCTTTACAGGTGAGCAAGGACTTGAATTTTCCCTAAAGTGTGTTGGACTTTGCAGATATTTTATTAGTGCTGAATCTGACACTTTCTATTGTAACCTTTTCCACAATACATTACCCTGATTTACAGGTCCAAATTGGCTGTTACAACTTAGAGTTCCAGGGATGCAGTTCAGCAAAGTTCAGTACAAACCCACATGAATAAAAAAAACTAATTACATTGCATAATAAAAATGTTAAACCTGTATGGATAACAGAAAACTAATAGCTATCATAGTACAGAAGTGATCAGAAAGTTTATAAAAGAGTGAAGTTAGAGGTTGCCACAGTCCTCTAGAGTGAAATTATGCCACTCTCCAATCATTTCCATGAGATTTTGAACGGCTTATTTATCAAAGGATGAACTTTCACTTTCACCCATTGACAAATACTCTATGGCAGGGATCCGCAACCTTTTGAGGCCGTGAGCAACATTCAGAAGAAAAAGGAGTTTGGGAGCAACACAAGCATGAAAAATGTTTTTGGGGTGCCAAATAAGTGCTGTGATTGGCCATTTGGGAGCCCCTATGTTGACTGGCAACATGTATTGAGGCTCTGTTTGGCAGTACACCTGGTTCTTATACAACCAAAACCTTCCTCCAAGCCTGGAATTAAAAAATAAGCTCATGCTATAAATACTCTAAATACTCCCATAGAAATGAATGGAGAGTGGCAAAATTTCACTCTAGAGGACTGTGGAGATCTCACTTCACTCTTTGATAAATATACCACATAGTGAGGTTTGAAGGAGTTGTTCATCTTTCAAACACGTTTTTCAGTTGTTAAGATAAGAACTGTATAAACGTATGAATCATATAGGTGACCCCCTCCTTCCAGAGCTGCTTTAGAAAGAAGGTGAAAATGAAGCTTCAATATTAGAAAAATGAACACAAATAGAGAAATCTGAAACCAACTAAACTGAAAAAAGTGTTGAAAGATCCCCTTTAAACCTGAATATGTTTCATAATGTTTCATAGTAGCATCAAAATCATACACACCCTAAAGTGTAAAAATAGATTTTTATTATTTGCAGAGATGTTGGTCAAAGGAAATTTGAAGAAGACTACTACCATGTGTAGGGATCCTTTAATACATAATTTTTCTTAGACAAACATTACTGTATGTTGGTGGCCCCTGGTATTTTGGAATCATCTCCTCAGGTTTTCCCCCATTGCTACTGTACCTTCTCAACTGTCATGGTCTCCACTAATGCTGCTATGAGCAGACCATTCTACTTCTACCAGTCTTGCAAGTTAAAGGTATCGCTGACCCCTTTTGTATATGAGTGTTTAAACCATTTTTGGTTTGAATATAATAAACATTTTAGGAGTTGTAGCGTGCCCTTTTATCGGTACTACGTTGTTTTCATTGTCTAGTGGGTGAAGAAAGGTAATGCCATTAGACAGTAATGACAGTAGAAGAAAAAAGTATATCTACCAAGGGTGGCAAAGAAGGTGTGTACTACAAAAGTAACTACTCTCTTATACATGGACTTTATTCCATAACGTTTAAGAGAAAAATTCACACTGTGCAATACTCAGAACAGTAAGAAGTATTTAATATAGAGCTTTTAAAGATATTTTATTATTAAAGATTTTTCCCCTTAAATATTTTTCTGCTTTCTCTACTATAGTTGCAGACATTGTTTGTTGTCTGACTTGATTTGACCTGTGAGCAGTGATGGGCGAATCTCCCGCGATTCGCTTCGCCTAAAGATTCGCGAATTTCTAGAGAAATTCGCGAATCGGCGAAAAATTCTCGAAACGAGTCGCGGGAGATTTTGACGCGTCGCGTCAAAAACGACGTGCGACTCGTTTTTTAGGCGAAATTTCGCTGGTGATTCGCGAATTTATTTGCCAGCAGCGAATCGCGGGAATTCGCCGCGAATTCGGCCCTGGCGAATAAATTCGCCCATCACTACCTGTGAGTTGTTTATTGGACATTTTCTTTCCTTGACCTCAGTTTTGTTAGATTCTACTGAACTATGCCACTAGATACATTTAATAGCTTGTCACATTTCCCTGACTGCAGCTCAGTTTGGATAACCTCCTCTCTTTTTATTTATTTAAATGCTTAAAGCAGCTGAGTGCAGAAGGGATTACCCTAAAACAGAGACAACTGCATTGGACAGAAGTGCATATAAAATGTCTGAGATTATGGGCAAATGCTTGAGGTTTAGTACAACTCCACTGAGAATAGTGTCAATAAATCTACAGGACTGAGTATTGGGATCTAAACATTGAGCAAGTTGGGTTGGAGTAGTTAGCAGGATGACACAGGTCAAGCCACAATGGATGGAGTGATGACAAAGCAGTGGGCTCCAGTCAGTGAGACTGTTCCTCTACCATGGATAAGGTTGTAGTAGAAGAGTACAACAACATTGTAAAGATATTGCCAATGCTATAACTAAAGCATACATGTACACTGGTATTTTTAGAAACACTTTCAGATGAATCATAGAGAGCGAAAAAAAAATATGCCCAATACTCAATATTATTCAGAGATGCAATTGCTTTGCTCCCATACATAGGCTCAAATGCTGCTGACTTCGCTAAGAGATTGAACTAGCTACCATAATTGGGCCATGTACAGCCAGATTGCAGTTTTTTCTTGTCAGCACAAATATTCATTCCCAGAGTGGTTGGCCACAAACTTTGTCAGCTCACAAATGCCTCCTTTTTGGTATAATCCAACACAGCATGATGTCTGTTGACATTATCGTTGACTCCTCTCTCTCTCCTTCTCTGATCATATTAACGCCACTGTCAAAACCTGTCACTTTTTCTCATGTAATATTGCCAAAATCCATCCCTTCCTTTCACCTGTTACAGCCAAGACACTCATGCATGCTCTCATCCTATCCTGACTAGATTACTGCAATCTTCTACTAACTCCCATCTCTCCCCTCCACAGTCTGTATTAAACCCTGCTGCCAGAATTTTTCTCCTCTCACCCAAAAGAGTACAGGCCCCTCCCCTGTTGAAGTCATTATCATGGCTTCCTATAAAATAAAGAATATCTTAAAAACTCCACCTCATAACCTTTAAAGCCCTCCATTCCTTTGCACCTAACTCCACCTCCTCTCTTGTTTCTCTATATGTTCCTGGCCGTAAACTCCGCACCTCTCAGAGCAACCCCCCACTAATACTGCTGTTTCCCGTGTCAAACCCTTCTCTCTTGCGGCTCCTTATATTTTGAATGCTAATCCTGAATCTCTCTGGAGAGAATCCTCCTTCAATGTTTTTAAAATGAAACTCAAAGACTACCTCTGGGAGCACCTGGATAACACTTGAACTGGGAACTGGCACTTATATGACAGTGTCACCCACTGTAAATTACAGCATTTTAATACCCCTCCGAATTGTGTCTGTATGTTACCTTCTCTTTTAGACTGTAAGCCCCACGGGGTAGGGTCCTCCATCCTTGGAGTTATATTTTATATTTATGTAAATTGTATTTCTATTGTTGTTACTTAATAATGCAGTAAACCCTTGTTTGTTACTACTAATTTATTGTTGCTGTACAGTTTTTTGAACTCAAGGAACGCTATACAAATAAAAATATTCATACATGATCCAGAAAGGGTAAATAGTCCAGTAGTTTGGCATGTTACATGACATTATAAGAGGGACATGGTCAGCTGGTCACAGTAGTTTTTCTCGTAGCTTGTAAATGGAATGATCTAAATTTATTCTAGATTAGGTTTGAAGAACAGTGCTGCAGCATCTAGTGGTCTGCTAATTATAATACCATGTGCTGAGTAAAGCATCTTTGTGTAACCTTGGAATGCCACGCCAGCCAATTTAGGAATGGACTCAAAGTCCCTGTTTGCACTGGTATTGAATACTATATGTACTTTAAATGATAAACAACTTCCTTATTTAAAATCTAGCTTTTTAGACATTGTCACAGATATAAGAACTTGTTCCCTTTTGCTGAAACTCTGCATGTTGCTGTAGAACGTTCATTTTTATCTGAACCCTCTCTTTCACATGTGTCCTACTTCATTATTCTAGATTGCTGACTCTGATTGCAGTTATAAAATTACATGTTGGCATTTTAAATAAATAGAACATGACACACACAATTATATTACAAGAGAGTACAGTTTGTTCTGCAGTAAATTTTGAATGGAACACAAAGTATATTAAGCATATATCAGTGTTTAACCATTTGGGTGCTAGCCTGTATCATCTTATGCCATTATGCTGTTGAATGCAGAAATAAACAATATTATAATTATTTATTTTAAGTTAATACAGCTTGTAGGTTTTTTAAATGAGTTTATAGAGTTTAA
>CM044443.1:48772818-48794032 GCA_024363595.1 Xenopus borealis
GCAAAAGAATAAGAAATCAGGAAGGGGGCAAATAGTTTTTCACACCACTGTACATCATACACATCAGTCCCTTACAATCTATCACATACACACACATTGCACTACAATGTTGCCTTATAATTTAAATCAGACAACAATAACTTATATGAAAGAAAATTCATATTGAATGTATTTAGAATGTAAAAAGTTATGTAAGTGGCTCAGTAGAAAACCAGCATACCCACTTGCTCCACCATCTAGATGTACAAATCTTTTCTACAAATGCCAGAGGCATAATGATTTATGCCTATATAAATTATTCACTGGCAGCTGTGAGTTGATCCTGCCATGTAAGGGGAAGCACATGGGTGATAGATAAATGACCACATACACATCCCTTGCTTGGCCATCATTCCTGAGGCACAATAAGGAGGAAACATGGTGCAATGAGCAATATAATGAGTGTTATATACTGTGCTAAATGTGATCCAAAAGTGAAACCGACAATCACACTTTTCCCTGCACTAGGAATTGGTCAGTGGTAAGAATATTGCATCCTGATGGGTTAAAATTTGAACCATTTTTTATGCCAGTAGTTGAGCCTACTCCTTTCTAAAGGAGTTCTATTTTTGTAGTCTTTGCTGTACAGCATTGTAAGTCCCGATAATTGTAATACATTATTACAAATTTATTTCGTGCAGATGAGGTTTCTTTTTTTTTTACACTTTTAGACTATTTATACAGTAGACTGGAAACTGAATAGTATGTGCTACAATTACTTTGTTGCTCCCTACAGCAGGCTTTATAAGGTTATGATGTGTAAGTAGGATTGGTGTAGCATGGGTGCTAATAACACACTACTTTGTGCCATGATGTCACACTGAGTTGGCACATTTTTTTCATATATATTTATTTTTTTATTTGTTAACAAGCTAAAAATGTCTCTAGGAAACTAGCCAGGTCACTTCCCAGGTCTTTTTTTCACCAAACAAAACTGGTTTCTGGTCTCCTGTCTATTCCACTTTTCATCTCTGATTTGAGAAATCTAAGCCACACTTTAGCTTAGAATGGTCTTAAAGGGGCTACACAGACCAATAAAAGCTGTAGAAAGACAAAGTTGGCAGCTTATTGGCCAGTCTATGGGGCTCTTTGATGGACTTCCTCGACAAATATTTGGTCAAAACCCAATCATATGTTGACTGTGCAGGCTTAAAGATCCCATCTGATTGAGTTCCACATTGGTTTGTTGATTTGGTCCTTGGTCGCACCACTTACATTCCTGGTCTTGTGATCTGATAAATGGCCCCTAGGGCCAACAATTGGATCAACCCAATATTGCCCAAGGCTGGCATATCGGTGCAAGATCCAGACTGTTTGGCGACCTCACCAAACTAGCTGAATCTGACCATGTTTACACCTTGTAGCATTATGTTATATCTGGCTCCTTTTGCAGCATCCATAAAATCTTTCTTCAAAGGAAGCTTGCCCCCCTGGTTCTCCTCCTCCTTTGGTAAAGTCTAGGAAAGAAAGCAGTAGTGAGCCCTATGGGTTCAGGCCAAAGATGTTCAAGTAGCTAAAAAAAAACCAGGAGATTCTTTTGCCATGCTTTTCCAGCAATGATAATTAGTGATGGGCGAAACGGCCGCGTTTCGCTTTGCCGAAAAATTCGCGAATTTCCAGAGAAATTCGCGAATTTTTTGCCGATTAGCGCGTCGTTTTTGACGCGCGACTCGTTTTTGCGCAGCGAATTTTTGTTGGCGAATTTTTTTGGCCGTTTCGCGAATTTAGTGCTCCTGTGGGCTTATCCATTAGGCACTTGTGCTTGTGGAATTTTTGGTACTAGATGGACACTGCATAAATATGAACTCTTTTAAGCCTTTTGTACATTTGCATATTGAAAATATACTCTATAAAATACTCTATTTCCGGGGTTTATCTAAACATGTTCAGTAAAATATATTAGTATAGGTAATTTGAGACATTCATATTTATTCACGCGAGTAGGAAAAGCCATGATTGCTTTTATATGAAAATCCCATCTACAGATTCTAATTAAACATTGTTGTCAAGCTGCCACAATTTCATGAAAAATTATAGAATGTTTGCTTGAATTTATTGAGCAATAATATTTGAGATACGTTGACATGTGATTAAAATGTTCTGTAGCTCTTATTCTGTCGTGACTGAACAGTTCACCATTACATGAACCTTAATATCATAGATTAACCCATTCTTTCTTTGCATCTACCGTATATCATTGGTCTTCATTTTTAATTTTTTAATGCTTACTTTATTTGCCTTTCTTTCTTTTCAAGTTTCAGTTTAAATGAGTAGTTCACCTTTAAATTAACTTTAGTATGGTGTAGACTAGAGAGTGATAATCTGAGCTAATTTTCAATTGCTTTACATTTTTGCGTTATTTTACTTTTTTATTCAGCAGCTCTCCAGTTTGAATTTACAATTTCTGATTGTAGTGTCCAAATTACCCTAGCAACAATGCATGATTTGAATAAGACACTGGAACATGAGTATGAGAGGGCCTGTAGCAGTAACAATACATTTGTAGCCTTACAGAACACTGGTTTTTAGATGGGTCAGTGATCCCCATTTAAAAGCTGGAAAGAATCAGAAGACAAATAATTCACAACCTATAAAAAAAGAAAAATGAAGGCCAATTGAAAAGTTGCTTAGAATTAGCCATTTTATACCAGACTAAACTTTAACTTCAAGGTGAACAACCCCTTTAAAGAGGAACTGTCACCCTAAGAAATAATTCTAAATCCATTTCTATTGTTTTTATTAGTTCATGTATACTATATATGATTTGAATCTTGTTTTATTCAGTCTTGGAATACATAATCAAAGCTAGCAAGACGCTATAATTTTGTGGACATTGTTGTTGTGTGCGTGGGAGGGCATACTCTAGGACCATGTGGCTTTGAGGCATTGAAGATGGAAATCCAGTCCTGTTTGCACCCTTTAAATTTCTTTTATTCCAACCTGTTTATTAATGATAAAAACTTTTATAACCCTAACAACCTTAACAAAATATTACAAGGCACTCTCTATTACTGATCTGTATATACCAATTCTTTCTGTTTTTATCTATTTCACATTTGAACAGACATTATTTTAAAAATGTTGCACTGTCTTCCCTAAAACACAATCCTTAAAATTACCTCAAAGCACCCAATTTTCAGAGGCTATAGTCTCCTGAACTTCTCAGGCCTAGTTCTTTATGAATGCTTATGCCAGACATTAGGTGCAAGGCTCCCTTATGACAGTGGGCAGACATTTTATAATTGAGCTCTAATGAATAAACATATAAAGGCAAGTAATTATAAGACATATGTAAAGTCAGTATACTATTGTATGTATGGTATTGTGGACTTTAACAACTATCTGCAAAGGCTTGTGGTTAGAATGGTCAATCAAATCCATAAGACTGGGATTGCAGCAGAATAATTATCTTAGAATAATGAACCAAACTAAAGTCTATACTGTTGTTTTATAACTAAAGACCAGGGTTCAAAAAATCACAGTGGACTGCATTGCACAAGTAGCTTACAAATAACTGTAGCCCCTGCTAATCTATAGCATTGCAATTTTCTTTTAATTATAGTTTTTAAAAAGTTGCTAAATATTTGAACACAACGCCACATCTACACAACAAACAATAGGTGGATAACTGCAATAAGGTGCCTTTCTGCTTCATTCAGAATCTTTGTAATAACTTCTGATCATTTTCTTCATTATTATCTGTATGACAGCAAAATTAATCCAATCTGGTTTTAAATTAAGAGCAGGAGATGTGTAGTTTGAGAAGGTATTGATTCCATAGAACTGAGATGAATAGCCCAAACTGCATTTTCATTACAATGTATTTTTCTTATAAACAAAGTTAAAGGGAAATCAATGAGTTGCACAAGTTTGCAGAGCAAATCTCATAAAACCAAGGGTAATTTTTTTTTGCTTCCTGGATATTCATTTTTGTTTCTGAACTGTCTAGCTTTTAGTAAAGAATGATGATAGAGATTATTAGACAATAACTGCTCATGGGAAAAGTGCTGCTGTTTAACCATTTTTATTATGTAAAATGGGGCCAGCAGAGCCCTGGTTTTTCATGCAAAGAATTTTACTGCAACAATTGTAACCCCCTAGGTTGTAATGTGAAGAATACCATCTCCCAATGTAAAATGTGGTGCAATTGATATAGGTGTTTAACAGAAACTACTAAATGCAATAACTGCCATCTACTAACTGAAGTTCAGTAGCTTCTATCTTCATTTGAGTTGGGCCTGTGGAGTTACATAGTTAAATTGGGTTGAAATAAAGTCCATCAAGTTCAACCCCTCCAAATGAAAACCCAGCATCCATATACACACTCTTCCATACCTTCACATAAAATATATATACCCATATCTATACTAACTATAGAATTTAGTATCATGTTAGCCTTTGATATTATGTCCACAACCTCACTGTGACGAACCACCTACGTTGCATCAAATGAAAGTCCTTTTCTTCTAGTCTGAAGGGGTGGCCTCTGGTACAGTGATCCTCTTCATAGGTAAACAGGTCCCCTGCTATTTGTCTATAATGTCCTCTAATGTATTTGTAAAGTGTAATCATGTCACCTTGCAAGTGCCTTTTTTCCAGAGAAACCCCAACCATGACAGTCTACCCTCATCATTTTTCTTCCATCCCTCTAACCAGTTTAGTTGCACATCCGTGCACACTCTCCAGCTCATTTATATAACAAGGTCTGGAGTCCAAAATTGCATTGCATATTCCAGGTGAGGCCTTACCAGGTGACGTAACACAAGGAAAAGCAAGATGAGTTTGCATAAGAATGGCACTATTGTCCCAGTAGGGGATAATAACAGTACATGACCAGCAGGTATGCAGAAAGGTGCCCAGTGCTAGTTGACATTTGCAGCACAGGTTATCAGGGGTCAGACCCATATTATACAAGTGTACGGTGTGTAGTGCAGCCTGCGTATTATCTAGTGTTGGATAAATATGTCTGCACTACTAATCACTGTGGAAACAAAGGTAACGGTTATATCGTCCCAGACCAGTCATCAATATCTAGCATAGGAATGTCCTGTACTCCCTTAGGGTAGTGGCAGACAGGGAGATTAGTCACCCAGCAACTATCTAACTAATCTTCCCAAATGCCTTCCCGCTGGCAAGAATACAAATTTCCGGCGGGATGGCATACATTTCCGAAGTTGCTTCAGAAACTCTAATTTCACATTTTGATTAATCTGCCCCAAAGACTCAATATCTATTTTAATGCACATTGTGTGCACCTTTGTGCCACTGCTTTGTGCCACAGCTGCATCCATTAAAGCAGTGGTTCTCAACCTTCCTAATGTTGCGACCCTTTAATACAGTTCCTCATGTTGTGGTGACCCCCAACCATAAAATGTTAAAATATTTTCGTTGCCTGCTGAGAGCGGATTGTTAGGAAAGTATAGGAGACCGCGTGGCTGCATAAAAGTTTTTTTTATGTGCGTAGTGCAGCAAAAAATATTTGCCACACCCATTTTGTGGCCACACCCAAATTACCATGTTAATTTTACAAATTTTAAATGGGCAGGGAGAGCTGTATGGCAGTCCCTACTAAGGGGATATAGAAAGTTGTAGTGCAACTGGCTTCCCTACACAGGTTACTGAACTACAACTCCCAGCACCAACACCCGGATAGCTACAACCTTGCCCCAGGGCTAGTAGGGAGAGAGATGAACCTGCACCTGGAACCCCTTAAGGGACCCCTGTGAAAGGTTAATTCGACCCCTAAAGGGGTCCCGACCCCCAGGTTGAGAACCACTGCATTAAAGTATCTGTTTATCTATATTTTAGGCATGCACCAAATCCTGAATTTGCATGAATCCAAGCCTCTTTTAGCAAGATGAGGATTCATCCAAACCAAACCCTATACAACAGTAATTATTTGTTCTATTAACTAGGTTAGCACACTGTTCTTGACTGGGCATTCCAGTCTTTAAAATATAGATTTCTACACATTCATATTATACATGTGCATGTTTCAAAAACACATAGGCCTCTACGTCATGCCTTTAAAGTAAGTTTTAATCTTTGTCACATTTGATTGCTATTATAGAATCCATCTGATGGTAAATATTCTTTTCATAATTTTGGATCACTGTGCCACTACAGTAGTTTTGAAACTTTCTTTTCTAGGCTCCAGTCATTTCGCAGTTTTTCAAAAATCTTTGTGACTTCCAATGCTGGGGTTCCTCCCCAGTGATGTTTTGACTGCTTTCCAAAAAAAAAAAAAAAAAAAGAAATTCCTTCTTGACTCAGACCAGTCCCTGGATCAACTTGTACTATGTGGTTTGTATCTATTGTGGTTTGGAATTTCATCTTATAACAATGATGCACAAATACATGGACTTTTCTACACATATAAGTAAAAAAATGGCACTTTGCACCACAACTCTAACATTGTGCCACTTTTATATATTATCTTATCCTCTCTCTATATAGTACTACACAGGGAGAATTGAAAAAAATAAAAAAATTCGAATTTCGAAGTATCGTCTCTTTAAAATCCTTTGAATCGACACTTTGCCACCTTAAAGCTGCCGAATTGGAATTTTAGCCTATGGGGGGCCTCCTAGAACCTGTACTAGGAATTCGAATGATTTTGCACAAAATCCTTCGAATCGTTTGAATCAAACGATGCATTCGAACAATTTGAAGGATTTCAATTTGATCGAATAACTGACCTATTTGGTCCATTGTTGATTTGATGGTCGAATTTCAAAGTTTTTTTCGACCATTAGTAAATCTACCCCTACATCTACTAAAATATCATTATATAAAATAGGATTGTTTTGCCTCCAATGAGGATCATTTATATCGTAAATGGAATCAAGTTCAAGGACCTGTTTTATTAAAAAAAGGAATTAAACTTGATTAAACTGGATAAAGGGTTCCTGGATAATGGATCTCATACCTATACAAAGCTCTGGGTAGCCTTTATAGGCTTTATTCCATTCTGTATCCCGCAACAGTCCATGTAGTCCCAGTGTGGGATCTGTGAACAGATAAACTCCAATATCTCCCAAAACAGCAGCTAAGGGCACAATCATTAGTAGACCACCAGTTGCCCACACACTGACTAGTCCTACAAACTCCAGTAGAGCACAGAACAAGTTCCTTCTTAAGACCAAGCTAAAACAACCATAGGCAATGGACACTCTTTCAGTTTATTAACTTTACCCTGTACCCCAGGGGCACTAGTGCAGTTTCCTCCAATGGGGCAACACACAGTCGAAAGTACTATATGTGCTCTATCACTAGAATCCTCATTCAGCATAATATTACTATGAAAATTGGTGCCATCTTGAAGTGCTCCAGAGACTCAAGCTCATTTGTTTTTAGAGATTTTGTGCAATAAGTTGTAGCTCTTGGAAGCCCTTAAGAGGAAATATTTTGTATTATTATTAACAGCATGATGAAACATACTCCTGGGACATTAACCCCAAGACATTTTCCCCAAACAAATAGGACATATAAACAAGCATGGCTAGGAGCTAATTACCAACATGTCTACTGCTACAAAACAGGCAATGTAAAACAACAGAAGCCCAGACTTGAGAGAATGATTTAATGATTGTATTGATTTGTTAATGCTTTTTCTTATCACTTGGGGCTATGTCAGAAGTGCTGTTTTCTCTCCATAGCTTTTTCCAGAAGAAACAAAAACAAGAAAAAGTTAAGTGCAGCTTTTCAAAACAGAAGGTTTTTAGCTCATGGACCTTTTGGTCACCCCAACAGGCATGCAACTGCAAAATATCAGGTGTGACATACCCTTTGTGTGTTGTACAGAGATCTACAATTCTCTGACATATAATATTTGAGTTTCTGGGCTACTATCCGGTATTATATTACTACCAAGTCTGTAATAATAAAAATGTCTTAAGAGGGTATACTGAGCCCACTCTTAAAATAACTTTTTACAGCTCAACTTTTTTATACTTTGATGTAAATTGTTGTCACTGCACTGAATTTATGTATTGATTAAAAGCACTAGTGCAAAGTTCCCAAAGACAGTTGTGTGAAATTTACCACTTGCATCTTCTGTATAGCTGTACTTGGCACCACACAGACCCTTCCTTCCTGCCTCCTGTCCTGAATTGAATGTAGTTGTGCTTATTGACAGGGGAATATTGGACCTACTGCCACCTCTGAAGCACGTGGTAGAGGTATTTTATGCAAAGTGGAATTTTGAGTGAAATCACCATGTGTTTATCCCACAATGCTGCACGTTTTCCCCAGAATGCCTGCACAATTGCAGGAAAACCTGGAACTAAATTTATGTATCTTGTATTATACTTGCATTCAGGGCAATTTTAAGGTCTTGGTGGGCCCTGGGCAAAGAGCCAACAAGTGGGCCCCCCATAAACAGCTGCGCGCAATAAAATTTTTCGAATCCGGTCCCGCCTCCCCTTCCATCTCCCTCCCTGTGTGCGTCCCCTCCCTCCTTTTGTGTGTCCCCTCACTTCATCTTCTGTCCTCTCTGTTTCCCTCCCTCCATCTTCCCCCCTGTGTGCATCCCTTCCCTCCAGCTTCCTCCCTCCCTGTTCCCCTCCTTCCGTCTTCCTCACTGTGCGCATCTCCTCCCTCCGTCTCTCTCCCTGCGTCTCGCCCGCCCCCCGGCGCAGTGGGCACATTTGCATTGTTAAAGCGTCCCTGCTTGCATTATCAGTGCTGCACTCTGTTCTTCTTTAGTAGGTTGATTTTTTGCCATCACAGTGTCAGGGCTAAATGACCCAGGACGGTTGGAGTAGGTAAGGACCAAGGAGAAGCACCTATATTTGTGCATTGAACCGGTCTCTCTGGAGTAATTTTATTTCATTTTGGCAAGTCGAAACCTAGTATGACGATATCAATCAGCAGTAGTGATGGGCAAATCTATCCCGTTTAACTTTGCCGAAAAATGTGTGAATTTCCATCGAAATTCGCGAATTGACGAAAAATTTGCGAAACAAGTCGAGGCACGTTTCCAACGCGCGGCGCATAATTTTCGGGGCGCAACTCGTTTTTTTTTTAGCCAGTGAATTTTCTCTGGCGTTTTTCACATTTATTCCCCAGCGGCGAATCGCGGGAATTCGCCGTGAATTCGTGCCTGGTGAATAAATTCGACCATCACTAATCAGCAGCTATGGGCACCACCATCTTGGGTCAGAATTGGAACACTCCACAAAGGAGTGATCCCAACACACAGTTCTAAACTGCAATGAGATGCATGATGTTTTCCTGTATTGTACATAGTGTATTGAGAAAGGCTTTTTTTTTTTAAGTGAGTCTGTTTTAGGTTGTACTACCCCTTGTACTCATTTTCTTACAAAAAAAATGACAATTCTTTGGGAAAAAAAATTTGCATAAAGGGAGACTGGAAAAAAGTGTCCATATGTAAATTTTTCATTACCATCTGAAGCCTATTGAAACCCTGAATACTGCTAAGCTGTGATTTAGCTTTCTTGGATGTGCACAAAAAAAAAACTCCCTATGTTTCTGTGCTGTGATTACATTTCCATCCTTCGATGTAACATTGTTATACAAAAACACTCTGATCTTATTCTCCAGGGCTAATGGGTAACAGCTTTTAGTTGATTTTTTCTCCCCCTGACTGGATGATGATACATTTAGACCAATGTTCCCATGTTCCTTTTGTAGGGCCATTAACTGCTCAATTAGAGTATTAGCCTATTTTTAGTGAAGAGAAGAGCCACCTCCTTATCAGATTGGAAGGAAGGATAATTGTATTTGGCCCATCTATGGACTTTAGCTGTCCTGGGAATTTTTTCACAAGTCTGGAGGATGCTGGTAATCCTGTCTCTTGTACAATTAACCTCTTCACTACAAATGCTGGCATACCACTTCAGATATTCCTGTGGTATGTAAGGGATTCACTTCTATCCTGTGTATCATACCGCTGGAAACCTCTTTTCCGAAAGAAAAATTTGAGTTGCATCTCCAGTCACTTGCAGTCTCAGCCTTTGAAAATCTTTGAAATGTCCTTTATCTGTCAATACAGGCAGAAATTCAATTTATAGTTTATTTTCCCTCAATATGAAAATCCATGTGCATCCAGGTTCTGGCTGTGCTCTGCATCAGGAGATAGAAAATCTGGCATGAAGTGCAGAACCCGGGACCAGCAGGTTCAAGGAAGCCCTTTATAAACATGGAAAGCATTGTATTAGCCTCCCATGCATATAGTTACTTAGCCCTATTGTCTTGCTGTATTTTAATATTTCTTATCATTTGGCAAGGCAGTCCCTTAGTGGGGAAAGTGTAAGCTAGTGCAAGATACCACACAGCAGGTTTTTAAGACCATCCTGTATAAAATGTGGATATACCTCACATCATTAAATGGCACATCAATCAGGTGCTAAACTGCATGAATTCTGTTGCCATTAGCAATTAATCCAGAATGTGTAATTTAGAGAATCTAGTTATAAAATGAAAGCATTGGTTGCTACTGGCAACTGCTCTTAGCACCCATATAAGTAAATTAGCTCCCCAGCATCAGTTGGTACAGTGGCTCCCAACTTTAAATAGTAAAATGTATTAAATGAAAGGGACCCCCAGCATTTCTTTATACAGTGGTTCCCTGCTTTAAAGGGGACTTGTCCCCCTAAGAAATAATTAAAAATTCCTTTACATCAAGTTAGCTGAGCAATATAAACTTTACTTACACTATATTTATTATTTAAATTTTGTTTCCTTCAGTCTTGGAATTACAAAATCACAGAAAGCAGACGGCAGCCATTTTGCTTGCACTGTTATTAAGACAAATTTTGTATCACCCCAAAATGTTGTGTATGCACCAGAAAGGGGGACTTAATGCCAAATGAAAGTAAATGCCACTGGCGTAGAGGCGAGGCATGTTATATTTGATTGACAGCTCAGATATTGAAACACCTTTATAACAAGTAGGGATGCTTTAATGAAGAAAATAATTTAAGTTCCATGTTTAATTTATAAAGGTTTTTCATTATACAACTTTTTATGTGTGGGTGACAGGTCTGCTTTAAATGGTACAGTGACCAATTCTGCAAACTCCCCAATAATCTGAAAACACAGGCAATGATCACCAAAATTCTTTCATTTGCAGGCACCTCAGCACATAAAGCTAATTTACCTTCAAGGAAAGCTGTGCTCCCACTGTTTACTTTATTCCTCTGCTGTGCCCCTAATGTTCATTTTCCTGTCCTCCCATTGATTACATTTCATCCAAATGTTCTATTTTCAGCTGCTGTGTCCACAGGCGTGCTCATGTCCCTGTGATGTGCACATACACAGTATGCATACAATACTTTCTAGCCCAGTTAGTCACTGTATAGATGGATACAGTTACTTAAAGAGTTGTGGTTAGAGTATCTGGTTATTAGGGGAAGAAATATAACAGAACTAAAAGTAACCTTGGGTGCTGATTTTTTTCAGCAGTCTTTTATATCTATCTATCTATCTATCTATCTATCTATCTATCTATCTATATATATATATGCACATTCTATACAGTATGCTAAATATATTTGTTGGGGAGCTGAGATCTTGCCTTAAAATAGTCCTGGAATAGGCTACACACCAGCCTGCATGTGCATACAGGTATATAATATAGCATGTAGCATATACTACTGTGAGACAATCCTGCCTGCTCAATGACTGTTGTATAGTATGGGGACATCGAAGGGGATTAACTCTGATACTTGATGCACAGTAATTGAAGCATTTATTTTCAATCCAGAGAACTGGCACTTCAGTGCTGCAAAGACCAGTGTTTCTTGTCTTGGATATATGGAATTATCATTCTGAATTGTAAGTCATGCTGTTCAGATAAAGGATGCATTTATAGGAAGGACAACACAAGAAACAGACCATGAAGTGGTCAGCTGAGAAGATTAATGGTGAACTTTCAAAAGCCCAGTTCAGTAGAAACACAGACAAGGCCATGTGACTAGCAACTGAGAAAAATCAAGTGAACAGTGACATATAAATAAATGTTCATTTTAGAAAAGAACATTTTGTGACATTTATAGCTATTAATGCAAATTTCAACCTAACTTACTAGAACTTCTTGTATGGTACAAGCCAGTGCTCTTAGTACTCCCTACCTCCAGCTCCCGAGGGTATAATTACTAAAACGAAAATAATTTGAAGGCGATTGGAGCAGGTCAGATAATATCACAACGTGGAACAATGTTTTCTCACAGAAGCAATTATAAGCTCAATTTGAATACCTTTATCACTGTATGTGCATCTCTACAGTTTATTACTTTGGGTTAATAAAGGGGTGGTTCACTTTTTACTTTCAGTATTATGTAGACATTCACATCATCATTTATCTTTTTGTTCTGGGACTATGCTGCAAAACTACAGAAAGGATCTTAAATATGAATACTTAAATTGTCTACATTATTATGGTATAAGTGGCCATCCTCTGAAAATACCTTGGAGAAAGTAAAATAGGGTCAAGGGTTTTTCAAGCCATCCTCTTTGCTACACTGCTGTGGTTTGTATACCTAAATCAGTATGCCCAAAAGGATTGAACTACTTCTGTAGCAAGTAGAATGTAAAGATGCTATTAGAGGGCAGATTTTAAAGATAATAAAGTGAAACATCTTAGCCTTTGGTAACCAGATGAATACACCGGTCAGTTTGTGGTGCTGTATTAGTGTAGCTAGAAGAAAAGAATATTAACATAATCCAATTTTGCAGCTCTTTATACCTCAGACTAGATAACACTGTTAGAAACTAGAAAAACGCATGGACAGCATAAACAGCTTGTGGTACCCCTTGTAGGAACAAATGGGCTATTAACATTCTTAAAGAACTGCAGCATTACTAAGTAGCTAAGAAACTATGATTATAGCAGTCCTCTGAAAACCTGTTATCCAGAAAACTCTGAATTATGGAAAGACAGTCTCCAAGAGACTCCATTTTATCCAAATAATCCAAATCTTTTAAAATGATTTCCTTGTTCTCTGTAATAATACAGTAGCTTGTACTAAGATATAATTAATCGTCATTGGAGGCAAACCCAGCCTATTGGGTTTATTTAATGTTTACATGATTTTCTTGTAGACTTATGGTATAAAGAGCCAAATTATGAAAAGATCCGTTTTCCACTGTGAATTTTTTCCACAGTTTCACAACAAGATGTGTAGATGGCGAAATGCGGAATTTTCCCAATCACTGCAAATATTCTTTAAAACATTATTATATGTTTATCACTAGTAAGTTTAAAGGAGTGATTTCTATCTGGAATTGAATTTTGAGATCATCTTTTCTCATCAAATTGAATCTGGTCCTTTATTTGAGGAAGACACAAATTTCTCATCTATTACAGCTCACTATATATATATAAATATATATATATATATATATATATATAGGCAGTGGTTCAACGGCACTCACCATTCCATGATTAAGGCTGGGTGCTAACCAAAATGTAATAACATAGTAGCAATGATGAAAGCACTCACAGCAAATTTCTTCAATATTTACTTAAAAGGTTTCTTTATTGCACGTTCTTATCTACGCGTTTCAACCCACACAGGGTCGTCATCAGGATATATATAATATATATTTCTGTAAGGGTCACTGGCCTAAAGATTTGAAGATTTAATTATAGCATAGCACAAAGAGATAAAATGGAATCGAAACTGAGCATGCATTGACCATGCCATTCATAAAAGATACTCGCTCCTATACATGCTCCTTGTGAGTATCTGTGGAGTGAGCCAATGCACTTTGAAAAAGAGACAGGATGTGGCTTGAAACGGAACTGTATCTTTTGGTCGTAGCCATGCAACAATAAAGGCTTTTTAGTCTACAAGATGGTGCTGTCAGCTGTTGAAAATTCTTGATATATCAGTTGGATTGTGTCCACCATTGGAATGTGCAATGAAAAACCAGAGGAGTGTGTACTGACTTGAATATTCCTTGAGCCAAAGTTCCCTCCCAGCCTGGTCTGATGAATTCCATGCAAGTGCATTTACTGATGCAAAGGAAGGCAAAGTTTAGGTAAATTACCAAATTATGAATGCAAAGAGCTAAAATGGAGGTGAAATCAAGCACATATTGTCCATGCATAAAAGATACTCACGCCTTGTGAGTACCTGGGGAGTTAGCCAATGCACCCTCTCAGCCTAGTCTGATGAATTACATGCAAGTGCATGTGTTGATGCAAGGGAAGGCAGGGCTTAAAGGGGTGGTTCACCTTCAAGTTAACTTTTAGTATATTGGATAAGGGCCAATTCTAAGAAACTTTTCAATTGGTCTTCATTATCTATTTTTTATAGTTTTTTAATGATTTGCAATTTTCTTCTGTTTCTTTCCAGCTTTCAAATGGGGGTCACTGACACCATCTAAAAACAAATTCTCTGTAAGGCTACAAATGTATTGCTATTGCCACTTTTTATTACTTATCATTCTATTCAGTGCATCTCCTATTCATATTCCAGTCTCTTATTCAAATCAATGCAGGGTTGCTAGGGTAATTTGTACCCTAGAAACCAAATTGCTGACACTGCAAACTAGAGAGCTGTTGAATAAAAAGCTAAATAACTATAAAACCACAAACAATAAAAAATTAAAACCAATTGCAAATTGTCTCAGAACATCACTCTCTACATTATACTAAAAGTTAACTCAAAGGTGAACAACCCCTTTAAGTAAATTATGAAATTATGAATGCAAAGCAAAGTACTGTACAAAGAGCTAAAATGGAGGCGGAACCATGCCATGCATGAAAGATACTTGCTTCTATACATGCTCCTTGTAAGTACCTGTGGAGTGAGCCAATGCATCCTCGCAGCCTGGTCTGATGAATTACATGCAAGTGCACTTACTGATGCAAGAGAAGGTAGAGTTTAGGTAAAAGCAATATCCAACAACAGTAATCAAGCCGCAGCATACAGGACAGGTAAAAATGATCAGGCAAAGGCAAGTAGCAAAACTAACAGTGCAGTTCAGCTCACCTCTGGGAGCACAGATTTCATTGATAGGATTGTTATATGAATAGTCCAGAACACTTAGCTAGTGATGAAGGAAATTATTCCCTAGACATGGATTAGTGGAGAAATTACGACATTGGTGAATATTTTTGGAAAATTTCAGCATGAAAAATGTTGCCACAAAAAAAGTTGCCTGAGCTAAACATCCCTTGACCCCAATGTATTTTGTACAAAGACAGTCACAGCAAAAAAATGTCTATTAAATTAAATACTTTTTGCACACAAGAAGTTGCCTCAAAATTTTCACAGTTGTAGCAAATGTTCCTGTGGTTTTGGAATTTTTGGCTCATCACTACTCATAGCCTTTCTTTATAGCACAATGCCCAAAGAGGGACAATACATTACACTACTACACTCTATAGAAAATGTTATCTGGTGTGTGTATAGTATGATTCAGTTTGTGTTTAGAAAATTATATTTGTAATCATAAAACTGTCAGTACAAAATACAAAATGCATACCATGTTAAAATACACTGCATACAAATCACAGTTTATAATGCATAAGATGAAACCCATGGGCTAAGTGCTGGTAGGACCTTTGGTAGCCGTAACATGATAAACAAATGCTTTGGTTCTGTTTTAGTCACTTTTTATCAACAAATTACAGTTAAATGGGTTCAGAACACTTCTTCTGTTTAGTAAAAGCACACTTCTTTGTCACACTGGATGTAAGATGTTTAAGCAGTATTGACATATACATTTAATAATACTGACATAATTTATGTTTTATGTTCTGATTTCCAGGCTGGGAAAATTATCCTGATTTACCGTAAATCCCCACTCAGCATTCTTAAGAGATTCTTATGTTGGGCCATATTATTGGTGAGTTACTCTTTCTTCATGTCATCATGCTTAATAAAAAGATTTTCTGTATGTTTCCCTATGAAGCTATATTCTCTAGTTAGCATTTCATTTCATCTTTATATATCTAAAGGAAGCATCAGTGGCAACAAAGATTGATGGTTTTATGTGTTGGGTTCCATTTTTATGTATAGGAATAATAGGTACAACACTCAATATTCACAGATTGTTAATCCATATTAAGATATAGATAGTTTAGCAATGCCCTCGAATAGCTCAGACTTTTTAAAATTATCTTTTCTTTTTTATAATCTTAGCATTGAGGTTGATATCAGATAGGGACATTTCCTGAAGCTATGATAGTAATGATGCCTTTAGACAAAGTAACAAGCATAAGCAAACCATTAAATTAAATGGTCCATTAGACACTGCTTAGAAATAAGGGCATCTGCATATACAAAACTTGAAATGGAAAAAGCAAATTGTAGTGTCTATGCTTATATACTATTTAGTATACCCATGCTTGTGTTATTTTGAAATATAATTTATTCTGCATGTGGAGATGCTATCATACTTTATAGGGTTTCTATGACTTTTATTTTGAAGACAAATGATGTGTTGCCGAGCTTTTCTATCTGATTAAAATCACAGGTCTGCCATTTCTGGAAGATGAGCTGTTCACTGCTCATTTTGGTGAAAAATTACCAATCCTGGTGCAAAGTTGTATTTCAGACTTATACTCTTGCATTTCCATTTTTTTTTAGCATTATGCAACTCAGAAATGACAGAACTATAATTTCAACCAGATGCAAGAGCTCTGCAACATAACAATTTGCAAAAAAAGGAAACCCCAAACTATTCTTCAACCCCAAATCAGAGTTATTTATAATGAGACTCTTTTCAGCTTTGCTATATAATGCTTTATCTGCTTTTTGCACAGATAAAGGGGAAATGTTATTGCGGAAAACACACCGCTAATCTGTAATGTAGTGTTAATGTAGTGGAATCTGAAAACTACTTTGTGCAGAAGTGCAGAAAAGGGATTGCCCTAGGGCAGTGCTGACTCTTTTCCAGTGGACTGGATCAACTTTTTGGCATATTTGAATGGAACGATTCAGTAAAATACTGGGCATTTTACAGAATTGTGTAGAAAACTGGGTAAAAAGCAAATTGCAAAAATATAAAAAATGACTAATGTAGTTTGTTAGCCAAAAATGTCATCAGTAAAGCTTGGTGTGACTGGATGTCTAACAGAACAGAACACAGCTTCCTGGTTTTCAGCTCTCTTTCAGTGACTTTAAATAGGCCACATGGGACATAAATGTTCAGTGAGTTTGCAACTGATCCTTAGCATGCAGGGCAAATTCAAAAGAAATCAGTTATGATCCATGTGCACCCCTCAAGTCATTCTCTTGATGTGTTGTCCTAGAATACAAATGCATACCTCCATATATCTGAATATTTTAAATACAGGACAATATTGGCCATGCCTAATGCAGAACCACTCTTCTGTAGGCTGCACGCTTTTGGTGGCCAGCAGGAATAGGTCTGTCCCAACTAAATCAGGACCATTGGAAAGTATGAATATGGCAGTATGTGAGACTAGGGGGCAAATTTACAAAAATTCCCCAAAATGCCTAGCATTCGATAGTCGAATCGTTTTAGGCTATCACTTTGCTCGATATTTGATTTCTCAATGAATTTGTATGATCGGATGCCGATCGTTCGATTTCACGAAAAAAAACTTACTTTTTCCTTCAAGCCTCCAAAAAATTTGTACGATTTGAATGATCGAAGCGTTCGATCGTACGAATGGTATTCGAGCAGGACTAAGCAAAAGAAGCCTATGGGGGGGGTTCCCATAGGCTTCTATTGGTATTCGGTAGGTTCAATCGGGCGAAGTAGGCATTCAAAGGATTTAAAAATTTTAAATCCTTCGATCATCGAATGATCGAATTATCGAATATCCGATCATCTATTATCTATTCGATAATTCGGTATTCGATGATCGAAGAGGCCAAATTTTGCATATTCGAATATCCGAAAAAAATCGGAATTCGATTGAACTTCAATCCATTCAAATTTTTCAGATTTGAAATAGAATCACTCAATTTTTTCAGGTAAGTGCCTGACTGATGCAGATCCCGATATATAAAATGGACATCTGTCATTGACTTCCACATGACCTCGGCAGGTTTGAGATGGCAGATTTTTGGATTTGGACTTTTAGAAACTTCTAGTATAATAAATCTCTTCTTTTTAGGTTTTTTTTTCTTGGTTTAGTGAATAACTCCCCAAAGTGTCAAGTATTTCAGGCCCATAAAAAAATGTGAAACCAGGGCCAGAACTAGGGGTAGGCAAAGAAGACAGGCGCCTTGGGCGCAGAGCTGGTGGGGCACCAGGCTGAAGCTGTAAATAGCTAAAATCTGAAAATACACCATCTAAAACCTGTTGAGGTCATGTAGAAGGTCATGGCAGAGATCCATTGAATCATTTGAAGATGTTAATAGCCTTCCTGATAGTTTTTCAGTGGATTTTGCTTGAAAACTCAATCAATTTGAATAACTAGAATTTTTTTCACCAAAAACTCAATCAATTCGACTCTTCAAGTTTTACACTAATTCAAGTTTTTTAGATTCAAGTTTTTCCTTAAATTAGAAATGATTTGAGTTTATTCAAGGTCTAAAAACATTCACAAAGGTCTAAAATTGAACCTTTGATAAATAACCCCCTTTAACTTGAAAAACTTGATAAAAAAAATGTGTTTTTATGAATTTTTCAAGTTCATAGGCTTAAAATCCTCAAATGTATTGAGTTTTCAAGTGAAAACAAGCTTCAAACAACCCAAAACACCCAAAAAATCATGAAGGCAAAAAACATCTTCAAAAGGGACCACTGCCATTGTCTTTTAAATTAATTTGACAGATTTCAGCTGGATCATTTTTGCTTTCTGATTCTTTGCTGCTTTGGGGAATAATAAATCTCTAGAAATTCGAGGTTTTTTTTTTAATGAAAAAAATCTAATTTTTAGAGAAAACAAAAGTCGAACTTTAATAAATAGACCCCTAAAAGTTTAAATATTATATATTTAGATATATAGTGAGAGACAATGTATGCAGAGGCACAATGGCACAGATATGTGTATAGGTGCTGGTGGTGCTAGTGGTTTGCACCTCTCCCTGTTGCACCTGTGATTTCCCACATATATTAAAAAGTGTATTGTTGTGTGAGGAATCAAATATCCTGATAAGTCACATTGGGTGTAGAATGTGTGCGGGTATTACCAGGAAATGAAAATACCTGTGTGTTTTGCTTAATTATGTGTATATATTGGAGTATTTCATGCATCAAACAAATGCCCATTGTAAGGGATTAGGCGTAACTGCAGGATTTCTAAGGGCCTGCAATGTTGCAGGCATTAGAGCCCCATAGAATAAAGAATTGTGCCTAGCCCTCCTAGCACTGCTACTGTACTGTTTGTCCTGTGCCTGATGAAGAGCACCTAGCTGTCAGATGTTCCTGCTCTTCCTGTATGCAATGCTACAATGTCCTCAAGGTTGTACCTCAAGGTACAATCGGGCATGTCAAATTGTTTTAATTTTTTTGCCCTCTCTACTGTGCCCCATTTTGGTAAATAAGCCCTGTCATACAGTATATACAGTACCACAACATAGATTAAAATTGCACTTTAACAGTAAACTCATTCTATTTTCTATGTAACTGCATTGGAATAACGGCGTATTTACAAATTCTTACTCATATTTTTCTTATCAATGCATCAATTTCATGTTTATTATGTAACATCAGTGCATTGTCATATGGAGCAGTCATGTATTTCTGATAACATCACAGGTTTCCCTGTAAAACTCTCTAGGGTCACAGTCCCTTCACTTTGCTGCTTGAAGGGGGTTAATTCAAAGGAAGTATAAATAAAGCATTCAAACACCATTTGCCAGTACTCATGGATATCACTGTTCTCTGCTTACATGTGTTTCTGTAAATGCTTTTAAGTAAAGTGTCTTTTACTACATTTCACTCACTTTCTAATTGCTAGCGTGAATCAAGATGTCTTGCATGTTTTCTCTCTATTCCTGTTACAGTGATATGTTTATTTCGTGCTTGGCGGGCCACCATTTTTATCCTGTATTAAAATTAAAGGGGAAGTTTTAATTAAATACTGAACACTGGTTTGATATTTAAAAGTTACTTCCAGTGCTACCAACCCCAGCTAGCATCTATTTTATAGACGATGAATAGTACAACAATGTATGTAGATACCACATATATTAAATTATGTTTTGGAAGGAAGCAAAATAGAAAGGTAAATCATATAACAAAAAGAATATATTTCAAAGACCAGTTTTTTTGCAGAAATGTTATGCATGTATCCCATTGTTTATTTCCAGATATCCCCCTCACAATACAATGCAGTTGAGAAGATAAAAGTGAAATATTTGAATTTAGCCCAGTATCTGTATTTCCTAACTTTTCTCTAGTTCAGATGCAGCCCTAAGGGAATAGCGTAATTGTTATCTGTGGCATGGGAATGAGATATGAGTTGGGAAGGGATTTTGGTGGTTTGAGAGGTAGTAGCAAAATCCTAGACTGATTGCCTATTCTGCAGTATTATGGCTATGATTCATACATAGATAAATGGCAAACAAGAACAATTTGTCTAATACATCAAGACATTACTGCTGTATTTGGCTATGACATACAATAAAAGTACAGGGTTCGGTAAACTTTGCATTTTGTAAAAAATTATCCACTTATCTTTTAAATGGATCTTAGATTTCTGGGACATCTATTTATTATATTACCTCAAAGCAGCCTACAGTGGTCCCTGCTGGTTACCTCCAAAAACTCCAATGCCCCCTGTGCCCTGTAAATTATAGAGGAAATCGGTTACCTGTGTAGTCCTCACTCCTCAGATATAAAAGGCTACATTTGTATTATTGTTTTGTTTGTATATGTCCAGATTTTTCAGCATTGCTGGCTATTCCATTGCTATGATAAATATGTTGTAATAATAAGAATCAATACAGGACTTTAATAAGAAAGGAGGCTCATGATAGATTGAAATTGATTGTCTTAAAGGGTTAAAAGGCGCAAAATGACATCCTGTGAAAATAAACAAGATACCTGCCATATCCCATTCCATGTTACTGTAAATTGCCCAGTGGATTTATGACAGCGCTAGGCAACACAAGCTATTGATCAGCAGACAAAGGGCTCCATTTTTCTAGGATTAATCAAGTCCAGTGTTTGATATTCAGCCTCCAAACTGTAAAGGAGAACCAAAACCTGCAGGATCATAAATAGCCAAGTTGGCAGACAAGGTAGAGGTTAGAAATCTATGTAATGTAATTTCCCA
>CM044443.1:48811683-48823019 GCA_024363595.1 Xenopus borealis
CAAACAATCCATGTTTTATTTAAAGGGAAAGGGTTTTTTAGAGAACCTCTATGTGAATTTCTGTAGGTGGAACTGTTTTATTGTTGTGCTCTACAAAGTGGATCACTGTGGAAGTGTGTTTTACAAAAAAGGACAAGGTAGGGCTTTTTTTTAGTAGGAATATTCTTTGAGTTTGAAAATTAATAGCCACATGAAGTAGGAGGAGTGGTTTGCAGCAGGGTTGTCCAGATTGTAAATGTTTAATGTCTGATGTTTAGTATTTCTTTCCTAGGCAGACAAATGTCATACAGTTTCTCTCCTGCCGTATGATAAATATACAAATCTAGGAACCCTCCTTCATCAGTAGTCTTGGGGTTGGCCAGCCAGAATTGAATGAAGTTTGGAGGCCACAGAAGTAGAAATGGGGACTTGTGTCTGCATAATAAATAATGTAGACAACATTATTCCCATTAGTTGTGCTCTACCCATAAGTCCCTTTAATTGATGGTACATAGGCACCCTTTCATACAACTGGCAGGTAGACTGGACAATTGAATGGAGCCTGAGGGTTGCCATCTGGCCAGTAAAAATGATGGTTGATCCCAATGTTATTAATAGGAATTATTTTTTTCCAGAAAATGTGGCAACTCTAATAATAAATACACACGCAATGTAGAATTTTCATAATAGAAAAACAAGACTTTGCTGGCTGAACACCTTTCTGTGTTGTATAATTTATCCAAATAGAAAATTGTAGCCTTTGGCATTACAACATTTTTTTTGTCTTTATCATTTATCATACCACTCATGTACCCTTCAGCCTGCATCATCAATAACAAAAATGCTGGCTATTCAAGGTTATTTGTCAAAAATATGTTTTAGAGCTTTGCTCACCTAATATTTTTGCTCTCCATAGAGACAGCGTGTAACAAACCTTGTCTTGTGGATTCTAAAGTTCATCCATTCTCATATACGTCTAGCTTAAGAACATTTGCCAAACTTGTCATTCAATGACACTCACCCTCAATATATATTTCCTTTCTTTATTACTGTGTTTGATAGATTTGCATCTTTAGCAGCTGTTGCTAGGGAAACATAACATACCACAATTTCAATTTGTTAAATTAAAAGACCAGATGTTTAGCGCATCACATGTTGTGTTCCAGAATGACATCTTTGGAACTGTGTATCAGATTTGCTTCTTACACTGTGATAAAGGTTTCCAGATGGGTTATCACTATAGTTGTTTTTAAGGAATCTGCTGCAGTATCTGTGTGGTAACACAGCAAAATGTGAAAACAATAATAATCAACACAAGTATCAAACCAGGGATTTCAAATTCATGTCCATTCGTCTGAAAATGGAATGACACCACAATCTAAATAACATTATAACAGTACCTATCAGACCACAGTGGTACAGATATGGGACCTGATATCTAAAATGCTCGGGACCTGGAGTCTTTCCATAATTTGGATCTGTATATTATCCCAATAGGATATTTGATTATAATGGAGCCTATGGGAGATTGCCATACCATCATTCTGAATACTGCATTTCCAGATAACTGATCCCATACCTGTATAATAACAAGCTGTACATTTAACAGTGCAGAAGGATCAATTTTGCACCTGGTCATTTACCCAGATATTTTACTGATCCAATGCCATCTATGTAAGTGCTGCTAGAATAAGAGACAGATGCTAGTGGATTGGCTAAATATGACATGACATGAACATAGAATGTCTACCCTCTTCTAGTGCACTTCTATAACATTTCATCTATTGTACGTCATGGATGCCGAAAAGTTAAGGGATTGTACACCTTTGAGTTAAATTTTAGTATGATGTAGTGCTATTCTGAGACCATTTCCAATTGTTTTTCATTTTTTATTATTTGTGGTTTCTAAGTTATTAAGTTTTTTATTCAGCAGCTCTCCAATTTGCAGTTTCAGCAAAGGTCCAAATTACCCTAGCAACCATGCATTGATTTGAATAAGAGACTACAATATGAATAGAAGTGAAGCTGAATAGAAAGATGAGTAATAAAAAGTAGCAATAACAATTATATTTGTAGTCCTACAGAACATTTGTTTTTAGATAAAAAAATTGCATAGAATTATCCATTCCATAACATACTAAAAATTTACTTAAAGGTGAGCCACCCCTTTAACTGCAACTCAATTATTCTCCTGAAAAACTGATTCTCAGAGTTGGAAGTATTTTACAAACAGGATTTAGAATGGTTTACATTTAGAGATCTATTGCCAGGTCTGAACTGAGTATTAAAATAGGCACTGGCATTTCAGGTACACAGAGGCCCACTCAGCCCACACACAGAGGCCCAAATAGCTCCAACAGCCCACTAAATACTGACTTTCTATGGGACCTTATAGTAGCCCCCTTATAGCAGATTGCCAGTCCGGGCCTGTCTATTGCTAATCCCTCCAACTGTTTTCTAAACAACTGTATTATTTTATTATTGTTTATTGTATCCTTTACCAGCCTGCAACTGAAAATACTTCACTGACACCAAAAACAGATGCATTTGAAGGGTTCAGTTGTATTGTTATTCTTTTTTTTTTTACTTTCTTTTTATTGGATTTTTTACATTTTCTTTTACAATACCACATTCATTGTACAATCAGTAAGCTTTTGTTTATTCGTATAAGTGATATGGTTATAAGGCGTTTGTCAGTTTCAAAGACAAAATCCTCCATATAATAAGCAGCCAACTCAAACTAGACAAAAAAAGTCTACAAACCAAAACAAAACAGAAAAGTAATGAACAATAGTTCTTCCCTGGGCATGTTCTTTACTGAAGTATCTCCCCCCTGAAGTAACCCTTTTTTATCTGGATCCCTTTCCGTTTGATCATGATCGCTAAGGTGAGAAAGTGATTGATCCTGACCAGGTGAGTTCCAGACATACCCTTATACAGTCTGAATAGAGTCCCAGACCACCCAGATCCTGCCAAAACCCTCCACGGTATCACCATGGAGTGAGGTCAAATATCCCATTCTCCTAATAAAGCGCACTCTATCCAGAAAGTCTGTTTCGGATGGGGGTGGACGCTCTTCCATTTCCCCACAATTGCACACCTCGACGACGTAAGTAAGGTATTAACTAACTTGTGGATACACACAACATGTTTCGGGCCAAGGCCGTTTATCAAGGGCACTTCATAAAAGGCATTGGCCCAAAACATGTTGTGTGTATCCACTCCCCAATAAATAAAATAGCAGACTAAGTTTGTTGCTTTGGATTTGTCCTACACAACATATCTTATTCAAACTAACCTATTTGGGCTTTCACTGCAGGATAACCTGTGGGACAAGCCACTAAAGATAATTTGGTAAGCTACCAATATCTTCAATTTGGATAATTAAGCCCTAAAACAATGTAAATATAAAAAATTATAAAAAAAATACTACTACCTAATAAAAGGTAATTATAAGGTAAAGACAACATGCTTCTTATGTCATTAAAAACATTAAAACCCAGGCATAAACTTTCGACTTGCCACTGTTTAACTAATACAGTCTTGACTTGCAGGGCCTACAGTAAAGTTAGCGACATATGGGGCTATAAGTGACTTAAGGTGGCCATACACTGGCAGACAAAAGCTGCCGACAGACTAATTCGGCAGTTTATTGGCCTGTGCGTGGGGCCGACAGGCTTGCCTGATTGATATCTGGCTGAAAATTGGCCAGAAGTCGATAGGAACGGGACTAAAAATCCTGGCGGATTGCACTGCATCTGTTTGTTGATGCGATCTTGCGATCCGACCACCAGTACCTCCTCCGTTGGGCCCATAAGGTTTGTGATTGGGTTTTGTGATAAGGGTTATGGTCTTAAATGTCCTTATTTTCCAGTTAGCAATGTTGACCTAGCTTTTTGAGCAATTATTTTGTATCACTGTTTGTGTACACATAAGATGTGTTGTGGCTGCTTGAAAGATTGCTATGGTTGTTGTTCTGTAAAATTGAGGTTTCACTGTATATCACTATAACAGAACACAACATAACCATAGAGTCATGTGTACTGTGCCATAGATAGCAAGTTGATGCACAAATACTGTAAAAGGCTTTAGTAAAAAATGAAACGTCTATCAAGTTCTGATTTTTGATATCCATATGATACCTGCCAGTTCATGTTGCTTTGGTGTGTGTCATTAGTATCTGTTTAAACTGAGAACAAGATCAGACCTTAGACTACCTGATAATGGTTAGGTACAGACATGCTAACAATCGGGTTCATAGCCCCGTGGAAGGAAAGAGGTTAAACAATGCATTAATGCAAGGCCTAATCAATGAAAACACTTATGATTACAGTATGGACATCTGTCCCTTTGGTCTGTCATGCTGACAGCAGTATACTCATCCTTGCTTCTGTGTATTGACCCACTGGTCGTCTTTTTGCATTTCCACAGGGGATTATCTCGGCCATCTTAACCAAGTGCACAAGGGACGAAGGATTTATTCCCGTCAATAAAAACCTTTGGTAAGTGCTTCAGAGGCCAATTGGAATGATTGTTTCAACTAAGCATGATAATTCTTCATTGGTGACTTCCATCCATTACACATATTAACAGTTTTCCGCATTAACCCCTAAAATGCTAGAGGGGATACAACAATGTAAGACACTCCAAAGGTATCTCCTTTAACTAGAGCTTTCATGCTTGCTCTCTCTTGCTCTTATTTTTATTGCAGTGGAAACACATACCGGGTTATGTCTTGTCTATTACAAAAACCCATAACACTGCACTTCTCTTGGAGAATAATAAGGCTTTTAAACCTGCATTGTGGTTTTTAATGAGAAATTACTGAAAAAAAATATTATTATTTATTCACATCTGGGGCATTGTTTGTGTCACTTACCAATGTTTTTCTGATGTATTCCCCTTTCCTGATGTATCTTGGTTGGGCAGGTGGGGGTGGACTGTAAATTGGGCTGTTTTACAGTATTTTAGTTTCAGGACTGATGAGCTATGGAAATGCACTTTCTTGGCTCATACCACAAAGAATTAACAATTGCTTATAAGTTACAAAACAATATTAACTCTATTGCCAGTCTATAAAAATGTCAATCATTTACTTTATTAAAGGGGATGTAAACCCTAAAATATAATTTTGTCTAACTAAAGAAAATGGTGTGAAAATGATTTGCAAATTGCTGCTACTGAAAGCAGTATCTCTGCCCTTTTTCTTTTATCTACTTGGGCAGTTCTGACTATTTGAAACAGATACTATAAAGCCAATGTTCAACATATCCATTATGAAAAATTAAGAGCCAGAATGATTTTACAGCAAGGGTGTGGGATCTATTATCCAGACCTGAGGTTTTCCCAAATAAAGGTTTTCCATAATTTGGATCACCATTAGTCTGCTCAACATAATTTAAACATTAAATAAACCCAAAAGGATTGTTTTGCTACCAATATGGATTTATGCAGCTTAGTAATATTCAAATACAAGGTATGGTTTTACTTTCTTTTTTTGACAAGAAGACTATTTCTGACTATTTGAAACAAAGTAGCTGAAGCCAGCTGATTACCATACCTATGAAGAAACTTGCAAAGCTACATTACTTCAAGAAATTGAGCAGTCATTGCAGAAGGCACCAAAAAAGCATCATAAAGCGACATCTAACGTCTCATATTAAAGGGGTTTAGAGGGGTGTAGAGAGTGATGTTCTGAGACACTTTGCAGTTGGTTTTCATTATTTATTTGTGTTTTTGACTTATTTATTTTTGTATTCAGCCGCTCTTCATTTTGCAGTTTCAGCAATCTGGTTGCTAGAGTCCGAATTACCCTAGCAACAATGTACTGATTTGAATAAGAGATAGGAATATGAGTAGGAGAGGGCCTGAATAGAAAGATCAGTTATAAAAAGTAGCAATAACAATACATTTGTAGCCTTATAGAGCATTTGTTTTTATATGGGGTCAGTGACCCCCATTTGAAAGCTGGAAAGAATCAGAAGAAGCAAATAATTTAAAAACTATAAAAAAAGAACATTTGCTTAGAATTAGCCATTCTATGACATACTAAACGTTAACTTAAAGGTGAACTACCTCTTGTAAGATCTTTTGGCAGGGCCTTTATTACCTCATGTAATGGTTATTGGTTGTTTTGTATATTTTCTTGTTTAAAGTATACACTCATTTTTTTTGTTATGCTGCCATTTTATAAATACATGTTAATAGTAGCAGTAGGCGTCCAAGGCAACCTGACCGGCCATGGTGCCAGCTGAGTGCTCATGCAATTGCACAAAAAATACTTGCGACAGTTGGGGAGAGACGGGACCCTGCTTGGGGTAAGCGACAGAGCAGGTACATGCCTGTCGCCCCACCAGCTTTGCGCCCTAGGCGCATGCCAACTCTGGCTTCCCCTAGTTCCGGCCCAGAATAGTAATAATAATAATAATAGCAAATAACTAGTCTAGGTATGCACTTTGGGATTCACTCACACTATACAGTATATACACAATATAAAATGCATCATACAAGTCTGACTTAAATAATAATCAGCCATGTAGCATCAATTACAAGGACAGATAATTTTTCTGTTGAATGAAACCTAGGAGGCCAGGTTGGCTTTTATAAAAACAACTGCCATAGAAGATTCCTGCTATCAATTTTATAACCTTTGATTTGACTGCATTTCAGCTAGTTGCATGTACACTATAAAGCCAATGTTCAACATATCCATTATGAAAAATTAAGAGTCAGACTGATTTTACAGTAAGGGTGTGGGATCTATTATCCAAACCTGAGGTTTTCCCAAATAAGGGTTTTCCATAATTTGGATCACCATTAGTCTGCTTAACATAATTTAAACATTAAATAAACCCAATAGGATTGTTTTGCTACCAATATGGATTTATGCAGCTTAGTAACATTCAAATACAAGGTATGGCTTTACTTTTTTTCTTTTGGGAAAAAGAAAATTATAAAAAAAATAACTTATTTGCTAAAAATAAACGACCAGTAATTCAGCTTTCTGGATTTTGGGTTTCTGGATAAACTATTGAATCAAATATATATTTTGTTACTGTTCAATATCTTATTCTCAAACCTAGAGTATTAACATTAACTTGGTTCTCCCTTTTCTGCATCTACTCTTCTGGGAAGGCTTTCCACTATGTTGGAATAGTTTTGGTGGGATTTGTTTCCATGAAGCCACATTAATGAATTTGCTGACCATCCAAGTTTATCCATACCAATCTCTGCAAACCAAAATGTACTTTTCTTTTGTGCATGGAGATGTTATTGTGCAAGATTATTCCCCAACTGTTGCCAAAAAGTAGAGAAGTACAGAATTGTAGTATGTAACCATAAAGAAGAAGGAAAGTGCCAAATGTTAAGGCACCACCAAGAATTGTAATGGCTCACCTGATACCCTAGGCCAGACCTGTGGCCCTTGCAAGCAAACAATCCTCTTCTTCCCTTCTTTTTTCAGAATCCAATAGCATATGCATGTGCAGTAGAGTGAAAAAGCCATCTTTTAATTCTACTGCATGCCCCCACACAAAGAAAGAAGGAAGAAAGAAATCACTCACTCAAAAGTACCCTTGGGTGGCACAGTTTTCTGTTAACAGGAGCACTAGCCTGGGGTATAAGGTATTTAAGTATATAAGTATAATAAGTTTAAGTTTATGTCATTGGGGGGTGCCCTAACTTTTGGCATCCCTTTTGGAGTGGAGCTTTCCTTCTCCTTTAAATTTTGCTTTTAGTGGTCCCAGGTCCCTAACCCAAACTATATAAAACAGCCATAGACCAGTATTCCTTCTCTACCAAATTTCATTGTTGGGATCATGTATTTAGGCAAGTAACACTCTCTTGTTATCTGCCAAAGCCAGACTGACAGTTGGTGAGATGTCATTCATCATTGCAGAGAAGCATTTCCAGTGCTCCAGTTGTGGTGACATTTACACCACTCCAGCCAAAGTGTGGCATTCCATATGGTAATGGTTTGCTTGCCTCTGATAACCCATGAAAGCCCTTTGCTTTCTAGAAATAATTCTCACGATTGACATTAGTTCCAGTGATAATTTGAGTGTTCCAACTGAAGGTATGTAATTTTAAATTGCAGGGTCAACCTGTGCCCAAATTAATGCTATTTCCACTTTGTTGCAGTCATGGCTGCTATTTGTGGGGGACACAGGGTAGTCCAGTCAGGGGCAACATGATAGAGGAACCAAGAGACACCAAGACCATGATTAGTTGGCTGTGAAGGAGCTGGCTCTTGTGGTAAAGTGGCTGAAAATTGGTTGGGTGGTAGCTAAATTCTGGCCATAAGGGGGAGGACAGGTGGACCAATGGAGTGGTCAGGCGAGTACTTTATAGTTAATTAGTAATTTTTTTATCATTGGGCCCCATTCTACTTATTTGGAATTGCCCTCCACTAAGAGGCTTAGGAAAATGTTGGGGCCAGATGGGGCCAGTTGCAGTGGTGATATTACTCTGCAGTTCTGTACTTTGTACCACTTTAAGATTTGAGCCCTAATATCTGTATTTATATTTTAACCAATTAATCATTTCCTGATGAATCACTGATGAAATCATATTCTTTCTGTTATTTAAAATGTCTATTAAATATTAATTCCATGGAAAAAAAATGAAATGTGTAATAGACAGCAGAATGAATGTCTTTATTATTCCCATTTAATAATTTATACTACTTTGATTACAATGTAGCAGGAAAATGATGCTCGTTTTACTGCATACATCAATTCCCTTACCGATGCAAACAGATAAAGATCTAGGGTATTGGGCTATGCACTCTGCGCCACACTTGTCACATGTCATAAATTTACTACCCTCTTCTTTAATGTCTGGGCCTTCTCCAGGGATTATTGATCCCATTTACCTCACAGAAACCTATTATGTGGACTGTGTAAAAAGGATGGGTTCTTTTAAAGTTGTGCAAGAGCGGGTTCATGGTATAATGTTACAGGGGGAGGCAGAGATGGGAGAGATAAGTGAAACAATTCAGCTTAAAAATATGGCTGGAGTTATTCCAGAAAAAAATTCTAAAAATGTACAGACCCTTTTGTTTTGGACTCCTGTTTAGCAAACCACCTACATTTATATTTGACAAACTCTTAGGTGAAAGATTAAGAAGTGGGGATTGGGCCAAAAAGAATGGTTTATAAGGAAATGAAGTTTTCTCTAATGTTGTATATGTGTTGGCATGAGATTAAGGAGAAGATGGAAACTCGTGACTGTCGCCCGAAGCAGAGGAGGACTGATTTTCCATGAATTGCCAGGTGTGCTACCACCCTTAAAGGAAAACTATACCCCCCAAAATGAATACTTGAGCAACAGGTAGTTTATATCATATTAAGTGGCATATTGAAGAATCTTACCACACTGGAATTTTCCCTATTCGATCGTTCGATCGATCGAATTGTGCTAAAAAAATTCGAATTTTTTTAACTCCCCACTATTCCTTCACTTTTCACAGACCACAGAAACTTCCAAATAGGATAGGGATTTCTCCCTTTGACTTATACACAACTTTGAAAGGTCTGATTTTCGGATTCAGACTTTTTGTAGTAACGGGCTTCAATGAATCCCAAACAAATTGCACCAAAAACCAGACTTTACTAGTTAACTCCCTTAAAGTTACCCTGAATGGCTTTTTGCAGCCCAGGCACAGTCAGAGTAAGGCAGGAGAGAGAAGCCTATCAGGACCATGCAAGTAACCATTCATGACCAATGAACAGTACATTAGTGTTTAAGTTGTGAGTAGGTGATCCTTGCAGAGGTTACAGTCTAAAGGTGGCCATACACGGGCCGATAAAAGCTGCCGACAGACTTATCGGCCCGTGTGGGGGGCCCTCCGACAGGCTTCCCCGATCGGTATCTGCCCGAAATTTGGCCAGATGTTGATCAGGCAGGATTAAAAATCCTGTCGGATCGCGGCCGCATCTGTTCGTTGATGCGGTCCCGTGATCCGCCCACCAATTTCTGTGCCATTCTGATCCGATTGTTGGGCCCTAGGGCCCACGATCGGATCATCCTGATATTGCCCACCTCAAGGTGGATCTCTACGTGTATGGCCACCTTAAGTCTGAGGTATGGACAATGCAGGGGCTAAAGGTGGCTTAACACATCACAATTACAATCTTTCCTGCAACCATTTGTCATGCGAAAGATCGTTCATACAGTATGTGCTGCAAACTTTAAGAGCAGAATTGTCATATATGCAGATAGATGCAATAGAATTCTACCTCTACCTGATGATTCAGTGTTAACACTTCAAAGGCACCCAATAAAGATTTTCTAAAAGTTTTCTGTCTATTGTGGCTACCAAAATTCAAGGCCTTTGCTGATGTCAGTCTCCCATCATACGTGCATTGAAAGTCATATGAGCTTCACACAATAATAATGGTGTGTGAATGGCCACCTTTAGGGCTCCTACACATGGGCGTTTTTGACCTGCGCTCCCCTGCGTTGTGTTTGACTGCGTTCAGCCGCAGGGGTGCGCAGGTCTAGATGCACCTCATTTTGTTCAATGAGGTTGTACCCACGAGACGCATGTAAGCGCCGAACGCAGATTCAGACGCAACATGCTGCATTTTTCCTGCGTTCGGCGCTTACATGCGTTCGTGTGAGTACAGCCCCATTGAAAATAATTGAGTGCGTCTATACCTGCGCTCCCCTGCGTTTGAACGCAGCAAAACGCAACGCAGGGGAGCGCAGGTAAAAACGCCCGTGTGTAGGAGCCCTTACAATGTGAATATAAGCTGTGAACAAGACAATCCCTTATACTGATACCTTTTAAAGCTCACACAAGGTAAGTAGTCAAATCAGCCAGACTTTCATTTGTGGCCACATGGGCCACCAGTTGGACAGCACTTCATTAGACAATTTTTATAGCAGTCACAGTGACAATTAATATATTCTGGGCAGCTGAGAATGGTCTGTCTCAAGTAAGGTTGAAAAAGGACACACGTTCATCAAGTTCAAACTTTTAAGTCTATATATGACCTACCTGACTGCTAGTTGATCCAGAGGAAGGCATATGAAGCCTCAGAGGGGTGAAAAATCCTGAATTCAAGATCAGACCATTTCCTGGATCAATTTGTTCAATGAGCTATCTTTTATAACCCTGTATTCCCTTATATGCTAAAAAAAAAACATCCAACCCCTTCTTAAAGCTATGTCATGTATCAACTGATTTGGGGAGATAATTCCATATCTTCACAGCACTCACTATAAAAAACCCCCATCTGAATATGTATCCAGAACCTCCTTTCTTCTAATTCGAATGGGTGCCCATGTAACATAGTAAAGGTGGCCATACACGGGCAGATAAAAGCTGCTGACAGACTGTGTCGGCAGCTTAT
>CM044443.1:48836688-48854357 GCA_024363595.1 Xenopus borealis
CATTCTTTAATTTAACCAGTAACCTTCTGTGTGGCACTGTATTAAATGCTTTAGCAAAGTCTACATAAATCACATCCACTGCCATCCCAGAATCAAGGTCCCTGCTTACATTCTCATAAAAATAAATTAAGTTAGTCTGGCCAGATCTATTATGCATAAAACCATGCTGGCACAAACTCATAGTATTGTTATTTGCTATGAAGTCCAGTATCCTATCCTTTATTAATCCTCCGAAAAGCTTTCCTATGTCAGACTAACTGGCCTATAATTTTGAGGCTGAGAATGGGATCCCTTTTTGAATAGCAGCACCACATTAGCAATTTGGCAGTCTCTCGGAACCATGTCATGTCAGACCTCAGTGAATCCTGAAAAATTAAGTAGAGAGGTTTGGCAATCACAGAGCTAAGCTCGCTAAGTACCCTGGGATGAATCCATCTAGCCCTGGACCTTTGTTTATCTTAACATGTTCTAGTCTTGTGGTGTTTATAAGTCTCTTTTGAATTTCATCATGTGTGAACCATGTATTAGATGTATTATTAGAATTGGGACTATTAATAAGGAAACCTTCATTAGCTGGTTCCTCATTTGTGTACTTGGCATAGTATAGTAAGGATTCTCTAACTTTCTTCCAGCATACCTGTTATTCTTATTTATAAGTGAACCAATCATCTGGGTTGCTACATTTCCAGTGTTATGCAGTAAATATGCAACTACTGAATAGCAGCATAGCGTATAATTGACAGGGTTATGGTGTTTACCATATTTACTACAAAAATGATCAAAATGATAAATGTAAAATAAATAGTGAAAAAAGATGATTTTCTGCCAATTCAAAACATCACCTAGATAAGGTATTAATAGAATACAGTCCTCAAGTTTGAGAGATTTCCCCAGCGGAAAAGTAGAACTAGGACTGGTATTTGCAAAGACCCTATAAATATATAAACATTGAAGGAAAATTCCAAGCACATATCTGAGCCAGCACTGGACGCCCTACATAATGCTGATTCCCAAGAGAAGACATCTTAAACAAATAGGTTTTATGAGGGATTTCTTAAGTCCTAGTGTACTTTGCCTCCACTAGTTCATTTATATTGCTAAACCATATGCAAATGATGGAAAATTATTTTTAGAACATATATACAGTTGTTTGGAAAAATAAATCCGTTTGTCTAGTGACCATTGGCTACGATATTTTTCTGCATGTTGAGCTGGTCAGAAAAACTCCATTGACATGACTCTGCATTCTAGGTCTCATATGACTGTAAGTTTTACAAAGGTTAATGATAATGCAACTGCAACTGATTGCTTACTTGTAAATGATTCCCCAACTGAAAGGTAACTAGGGGCAAACTTTCCTTGGTCCAGTAACTGCAACCATCAGCAGACTGATTTAATAGCCTTACATAGCAAGAAAAATGAAAGTAATTATAGAATTGTTTTTAGTGTATTACAGGACACATTTTTACCAGTTTCTACACAGCACTGTTTATCATATTCCACACCAAACTCCATCAACTCTCATAGTCTAGGCAGACTTACTTGTATAATTGGGGGTTGTGCAGTCTAGTAACTTGATGGTTGTTATGGGTGACTAGACCAGCAGCAAATTCTGACCATTTTACTACATAATCCCCATATTCAGGTGCATTTTTGCCATGATGAATGTGAGAACCTTGCCTCAGGTAGCACTATTTCAAGGGCTGCAAATAGTTGATCCAGTCCATTTTTCAGGAGATTTGGCTGTTTTAGTGCAGACAAAGTGCCCCCCCCCTTGTACGCATCCAAGCCCTGGAGATGTAGGAACAGTGGGGAAATAGGTGTATGCTGCCTCAGGCAGTCCTGAAGTGCCCCTACCAATACCTGAATCTTTCCATTTCTATGAATTTTTTATCATATGTCATTCCCACCTAATAACATATTTTTCCAATTTGTTGCTTAGTTTAAATATATTTAAATATATCTTAAAAATATCAGTTGTGGTAAGGATGTTGATTTAAGCAGGTGAAAAAGGTTAGCAATAACATGTTAGCTCTACTTTCAGCAAATGATTCATGAACTTCCCTGAAATGTTAGTACATCAAAATCAACATAATTCACCTTGTCTTATGTTCTTTCTAAAAACCTGAAAAATTGTACAATCAAAAACATGAACTATTCTGGGCCACACTAATTACTTTAAAGATTGCTTGCTACCCGTGATATGCATACATTTATTTTATCTTACCTCATTCACAGTCCATTTCATGCACTGACATCAGTACTTGGAACTGTGGAGTTTTTAATCAGTCAGGCTGAATACCTTCATGACTCACCCTGTCTTTCCTTAGTCATTGTATGACATCATCATTAAACTTGTTATGTTATGCTATTTTCTTATAGTCTGTAATGCTAGTCTGTAATGCCCTGATAAGTCCACTCTGGATTATTCTTATTGGCCTTTTGTCACTCAAGAGAAAGAGAAACTATGCTATTAAAATCTCCGCAAAGTCAAATTTATTTTTAAAACAAAGCCCCCTCCCTCAATTTTTGGCAGTGCCTGCTATTGGCTTATAACATAATAACACCATAAGTATCAGACCATCACAGATAAAAAGAAATTATCATGGGAGCAGGTGTGACTTTAACTCGTGTGTCTCCCAGCACACACTGCAAAATGCTTTTTTTCATGAATCATGATGCACAAGGTTAGTTTATCTGATACATCTGCAGTTCCCTCACCAATCACAGGTGCAGATTTTTTAAATTGTCCTGTAAAGTGACCCTTGATCTAATCCTGCTTGACCTTCCCCCCGCAGGCCCTTAAGCAGTTTAATCAAATTAATTCATAACAGTTTTCTAGTGAATAAATTATTCACATTATCAGACATAATTTACAGCTGGAGCTTTACATTTAGTTTTTGAGGTTATTTGTTTGGTCAAAAATTAATTTCACTGGTTAAAAAATTTTTTTTCAAGTTTTTCAAGCACTTCGGCAGCTTTTTTTTGGCGAAGTAAAAAAATCAAAGTATTGATTTTGACTGAAGCGCACAAATCACATGACTGGGGGCACCTGGGAAAGTGACAAGATGTCACTTATGCCCCACTTGTGCCCCATGTGAGATTTCAAAAGTAAATATAAAAAGATCAGTTATCTCTTTTGAAAAACAGATTTCAGTTCAAAAGTCTGCTGGAGCAGTACTGAGGCATTTTGAAAAAAACATTTTCATATTTTCCCATGGCAGTATCCCTTTGAGTACACAAATGGAGCAACACTTCACTGCTTCTACATAAAACTAGTCTTTCTATATAAAATAATACTATCCCTGTCCCCTATAAGGTACAAACTTCCATCTCATTAAACAGAATTACAGGTAAGTAACTACTACACAAACAAGTATCAAACTGTAATCTGTATGGACTCTGCTTTTTATTGTGGTAATGCATTTAATTGTAGACAGCATCCATGCCCAGATGGATGGGAATCCGAACATTCACTGAGCTGGGTGTAAGTATTTTTATTTACTGTTGTGCAATAAATATAAGTGATGAACTTAATGCAAGCAGAGAAAGTTCTATAATGTGATTACAGATTTACTGCTGTTCTTCTGTACGAAAAACTACATTGTAATACATAGTTACTGTAACTGAAGGGATTGTTTCCAGTCAATAATGAGTGTCCCCTTTAATTAGATTAAAGGGGCTTTGATAAAAAGTGCTGCAATATACAAGAAGTATACATGTGAAGACCAAGCTTAGCATGCTTAGAGGGAGCTCTTACAGTATGCATGTATATATGTATATTTTTATTTGTATTTTATGTGCTCCTTGAGGGCAAAGCACTGTACAGCATCAATAAATTAGTAGTAACAAATAAGGGTTCACTGCATTAATAAGTAACAATAAGAGCATTATTAGAAATACAATTCACATAAATATAAAGTATAATTACACAGTGTCAAGGAGACAAAAGGATGGAGGACCCCACCCCGTGGGGCTTACAGTCTAAATGGGAGGGTAACTTAAAGACACAACTCGGAGGGGTATTAAAGTGCTGTAATTTACAGTGGGTGACACTTTCATATAAGTGCCAGTTCCCAGTAATAGTGTTATCCAGGTGCTCCCAGAGGTAGAAGGAGGATTTAGGAATGGCATTACAAATATAATTAGCAGCAAGAGAGAAGGGTTTGACATGGGAAACAGCAGTAGTAGTGGGGGGTTGCTCTGAGAGCAGCGGAGGTTATGGCCAGGAACATATAGAGGAACAAGAGATGTGATGTAGTTAGGTGCAAAAAACTGAAAGGCTTTAAAGGCTATGAAGAGGAGTTTATAAGTTATTCTTATTTTATAGGAAGCCATGATAAGGACTTCAACAGGGAAGGGGCCTGTACTCTTTTGAATGAGAGGAGGATAACTCTGGCAGGAGACTGTAGAGGTAGAGATGGGAGTTTGGGAGACCAGTTAGTAGAAGGTTACAGTAATCTATAGGATAGGATGAGAGTATACATGAGCGTCTTGGCTGTAGCAGGTGAAAGGAAGGGACGGCTTTTGGCAATATAATAAACATAAGAAAAAGTGACAGGTTTTCACAGTGACGGTAATATGATCAGAGAAGGAGAGAGAGGAGTCCAATATTAACCCCAGACAGTGTGGCGAATTGACCGGGTTAATGAGCATGCCATCAATAGAGATAGTAAAAAGGGGAGTAGGACCAGGCTTAGGTAGAAAGATGGTTAGTTCAGTTTTTGTTAGGTTGAGTTTGAGGTGGCGCTGGTTCATCTAGTTGGAGATTGCTAGGAGACAGTTAGAGATTTGAGCCTCTGTTTCAGCTGTTAATGTATATACTGTAACTTATTTCTCACTGATGCTGAGAGTGTGGGTGCATATCTTATTGGAAAATATTACTTTTCTTGAGCACAAATTACATACTGCCTGTTAATCCATATATTAGTTCTTAATGTGTTAATTTGCATAATGTGCTTAGCAGATGTTTAACATGCACATTTTACATACACATTTTATATATCTGATTTCTAGCAACAGTGTTTGTGTAGTTCTGTAGAAAGATATGACCCATGTAATTTGGAGATCTTATGCAACAGAACATTGGCTACTTTGATCCATGATGTTACCAAACTGATGTTTTCAGGCTATTGTCCTCTACTTCCCCCAACATCATCACTTTAGATACAGGGAATATGTAATTGAAGTCTACAACAGATGACGGGTTTACATTTACCAACCTTTGTATTCAGTTCTGATTAAGGCCAGAAATCATGTATCAACAGTAGGAGAGTGTAATATGTAGAACCAGATTCCAGACTAAGGCCCCTTGAAGAACCTTTCCAAATATAATTATAATAATAATTATAATTTATTTATAATTATAATCTATTAATAAGATCAGAAAGCCAAATTAAAAACAGCAGTCTGAGTTCTAGACGTGACAAAGAAAATAAATGTATCACAAACATTTGAGAGTAAGTTAACTTTTAGAATGATGTAGGAAGTGATATTCTGAGACAATTTGCAATTGGTTTTAATATTGTATTATTTGTTGTTTTTGAGTTATTTAGCTTTTTTCAGTAGCATTTTAGTTTGCAGTGCCATCCATCTGGTTGATAGGGTCCAAATTATCCTAACAACCATGCATTGATTTTAATGAGAATATTGAATATTAATAGGGGAGGGTCTGAATTTAAAGATTAGTAATAAAAAGTAGCAATAACAATAAATGTGTATCTTTACAGAGAAATTGTTTTCAGACGGGGTCAGTGACCCCCCTTTGAAAGCTAGAAAGAGTCAGGAGAAGAAGGGAAATAGTTCATACTATAACTATAAGAAATACAGTGAATAATGCAGACCAGTTTAAAAGTTGCTTAGAATTGGCCATTCTATAAAATACTAAGGGGCAGATTTACTAAGGGTCGAATTCAAGATTTAATTAACTCTCGAATCCGCATCACATTTTTATCAAATTAAAACCCCAAATTTCGAATTTGAGGGGTTTTAACGTAATTTGACTTATCGAACAATCAAATATGAAGAATTCGATCAATCGATAAAATCATTCGAAACGAACGATAGACCGATTTTAACGATAGACCGATTTTAACCATTCGATTTTTTTATTCGATCAAAAAAACTTGGGAAAATCCTATGGGAGCTTTCCATTGGGTTATATAGCAATTCGGTAGGTTTAATTGTTGTATCAAAATTTTTTTAAAGAGCCAGTACTCTTTGACAATGGAATTAAAATTTTCGTATTTGGTCAATTCGAATCGAATTTTGGGCTATTCGTTAGTAGAATTTTTCATATTGGATGGTCAAATTAGCCAAAAGAAATTTGAAATTAGAATTTTTTTCCATTCGAATCCTTCACACAAATTTAGTAAATCTGCCCCTAAAAGTTAACCTGATGGTGAAACGCCCCTTTAATGTTGATTTTAGCATAAGTGTAATTGTTACCTCTGCACGTGGGTATTTTTGTCTTTCCATTTCATAGTTTTCATATACAATTGCTGAAATATGTAACATGCACAAGGATTTAACATATAACAGGTACTGTATAAACTATCAGTATGGCTGATGTATTTGCCCTGAAACCATGGAGAGATAGGGGTATTAACGCCAAAATCCTTTGACTTTGGATAGGTTACCAGCTGGTGGTTTACAGTGTTAGTTCCAAAAGTTAGTCCCAAATTTCCATGCTGTATACATAGAAAATTTAAATGTATGTAAAAAATATCCATCATTCATATTTTTGACTTATAGACACTTTAAATGACATATAGAACTCTTGAAGTGAAATGAAATGTTGATATTGATACTTGATACAAACTTCAATGGGAATCAAAATAAGTAACCCACATCTTATGATTGGTAAATGAATATTGACCCATCAGTACCTACAGTATACATAGATAACAAAGTATACAACAAAGTATAACCTTTTTATTGACATTTTAAGAGAAGTAAAAAAATTTTCATGGCTGGGACATGCATGATAACAATACAGGGTGATTGAACATATGAAAATCAATTAAGGTAAGCCCTCTGGCCATATATATAAGCTATTTCATATTGTAAGTCCCAGTCTTAGGTGTATAATATGTATTGGCTAAGGAAGTATATACTTAAGAATTTAATTGTACCCAGGGAGCCAAAGTAATGTGCGGCTCCATCACACATCTGAGTTTTTCCTTATGGATTTTCCTTCTAGTGTTTTGATTACAATACATTGTTGGCAGTGGTTTTAGTCACTGCAGCTCTGCAGGCTAATGTTGAAAGATTACCTCTATGTTCACATGAAATATCTGGAATGCTGGAAATAATCCCAGTCATATAAAAAGTAAGAGATTTGAGGTTAGTGCTGCAGCATGAATTATTTTAGTAAATACCATATATTAGGCCAAAGAACCTACACCCCTGTGTTAGGTTTAGAATTTTTATTTATATTTTCAAATAAATACAGTATCTTTTCTATTAGTCTAGATAAGATGTAGTTCAGGCTGAAAAAGTATTGGGTAAATACTCCAAATTTTTTCCTTTTGTTGCTGTAAAATACATATGGGAGAGGAGAAAGCTGTCCAGCAATTATTCCCCAAAATCATATTTAGAATATTTTCTGGAGTATTCTCTTTTTTCCTTTTGTGAAGCATTTACATTCCTGGTGGGTATTTGAATCCAAACAGACATGAAAAAACATCATCTCTATATATTGATATTTTCTTCTTTTGCAAAAAAAAAAAACATATGTGGGGGGAATGTTTTATTGGTCGCAAATGCACAATAAATGTTAAAATTTTGTTTGCACTGTGCCCCTCACGCAATAGTAGGATAGCGTTTGTAAATTTTATAGTTTGCGATAATGAGCAGTGCATTTAATAAAACTTTTTAATGAAAAACTTGTTGTTTGCTCCAAAAGTTTGAGTCCACCTTCAAGCATGTTTTAAAAGTGCACAATTAAGATTTGTAATGCAATACAAGCCTAATAAAGAATATTACATTGCAACATGCTAATTTTTATTCACAAATTTGTTCTCTTTGCAAATTTTATAACATTGCCCCCCTTACTGTTTTCAGAATCCATGCTGGTCATTAAATTGTTTTTACAGCCCTGAGAGTAGAGTGCCTATTTAACAGTGACACTCTATTCCATGGACAGGCTATTAGCAGAACAGAAAGGATGTGACAACAGCTGAAAGGGGACAATTTCCTCTGTTCCACTTCATGGCCTGTACCTGGTTCCATTTCTCCCACTCTAAGCAGATAGATCTATCCCATTATTGTCAATTTATTTAACTACATTTAACAGGGTAATTTCTTGGATACTTTTTTTTCACAGCTTTTCTTTTATGTGCTCATTTCCTTCAGTGCTCTACAAATTTTGTCATTCCTTAACCTTCTTACTTTATAGCTTATTCTCCTGACTAATAACTTTGGTATCAGCACTTTCTCTTGAGTAAAATTTTAAATAGAAATTATTTTAATGCAAAAGATTAACCATGTTTTTGTTAACATGTTAACAGGATCAATTTTTCTATTAGTATTCGATCAGTGTTGTCCTTCATTTGCATTAAACACATAGGATAGCATCAACATGGAATCAAAAGTATGCCTGTAACACTATTGTCAAGTTCTTGTGGCGCTGGTGTAAATCCTGCTCAGAACAAGACTTTCAGACAATTGATCTCTTGTTTCAATTCCTTAGTCTCTCCTTCCCAACCCCTTCATCTACTTCACTCATTGCTCCAGATAGGAAAATACATTGTTCTGCGTAATGCTTCTAGCTATTCATCTCCCTCACTGAACACTTCTCAGTCTCTTCAGTGCTTGTTATCCCATGATTAAAAAGGAAGTTCTAAAACATGTGAGAGATTGCAATCAAATGTTGCAAGTGATATTTAAAATGGCGTCTCTGCACATGTTTAGCACTGCTTCATAGTCATAATGCTCACAATGTAAAATCATTCACTGGTGAATATTACATTGTGCATTATCGCTAAGCAAAGGTTTAGTGTTAACATCTGCTCTGTAGTTTTGTTAAATATTTTGTCACAAAAAATGCTTTGCGATTGCAAAATTTTATTACAAACACTGTGAATGTTCAAACGCCATTTGGTTACAAACTTTGTGATGAAGTTATTTAGGTTTGTAATGAGTCGAAATTCAAAATCAATTAAAGGATACACTAATCAGTTCTATATTGAAAAAAGCTCTCTTAATACCACAAATGTTGGCAACTCTATTCTATGGGGCAGCTTTATCAAGGCTCGAATAGTTAAAGGAAAACTATACCCCGAAAATGAATTTTTGAGCAACAGATATTGCCCTTTTACATCTCTTGCCTTGAACCACCATTTCGTGATGGTCTGTGTGCTGCCTCAGAGATCACCTGACCAGAAATATTTCAACTCTAACTGTAAAGGGAAGAAGTGTTGAAGCAAAAGACAGAACTCTGTCTGTTAATTGGCTTGTGTGACCTAACTCTATAGTATTTTTGGTATGTTTGTGTGCACCGTTGGATCCTAGGATCCCAGGAGGCTGTCCTTATTTTTTAAAATGGCAATTTTCTATTTATGATTACCCAATGGCACATGCTGCTAAAAAGTGCATTATTATGAAAACGGTTTATTTACATGAAGCAGGGTTTTACATATGAGTTGCTTGATGCAATATCTGTTTATAGAGACCTACATTGTTCAGGGGGTATAGTTTTCCTTTAATTAAAATTTTAAGACTTTCAAAATTCACACATTCGAATGTTAACCCCTTTATTTGAATGTAAATTTGAATGTGAGATTTATTACAAATTGACTATGGAAACAGTCCTAATTCAAATATTTAAGAAGAGAGGTCCGTTGAGCCAAAAACTTGCTTTGTACGCACCAAATACAAATAGAATACGATTAGAATTTTCAGGTCGGAAACATTCAATTGAGTATTAGAGATTAATATTTTTCTTAAATAACCTTCCAGTCGAATAGTGAGTATATTCAAATAAAAAAAATAATTCACATGAATTCGAAATTCAACCATAGGCCTCTATCTTTTTGTTTCTCGTGTGTCTGAACTTCTCCAGCAGTTAGTAAATAACTGACTGACCTCCATTCTCTCTGATGGCTTGCTTCAAGCACTTCAATTTGGTTTTCGGCTATAGCATTTCACAGAAACTGATTTAACATGACTCAATAACAATCCATTATCTGCAAAATCCAAAAACCAGTTTCTTACTAAAATGCCTTATCATACCACATATTCTGGATAATAGATCCTATATATGTATTTATTTAATATTTTATAAGAATGCACTGGGATCATAACCTATGTTGGCAGTACAACTTTTCATGGTCTGAAATACAAAAACATGTCAATGAAATAGTCTATAAAAAGGCAGTGCTCTATAACATATATTAGTTAATAATATATCTCTTAAATCTCAGGACTCTGTCCAACAGGATACATTTGCCTGCAGGGGGGTTACAGGGCTTCCATGCAAGCTTCAAAACTACAAACTGGAGGAAAAGAGTTCAGTGTGAGATCAGCTGTACCAAGATCCAAACTGAAAGATGTGGGATAGGGGAGTCCACGGAGTAATTGATTATACCTGGCCCTTCTTTGTCTGATGGCAATGATACAATTAAGTTGCCTTTTGAAGCCAACTTCTGTATATCTTAAATATGCCCCTGATGCATGAAAGTGGACTGATAAGAAAGATGTTATCTCTCTTAATTTAAATGCACTTAGTCAATTTGGTATTACATTTGCTTGTGATGTCTGATCAAAGTGACAACTACTACGTCAAAGAGGATGATGGCGCACTTTTAAGCTAATGAAAATATCTAAAGTATAGGAAGTGCTGGCCCGAATCATTCCAAATGTATAAGGGCAGATTCAGAGAGATTAATCGCCCGGCAACAAAACCTAACCGCTTTTATTTGTTAGTACAGTGGTTCCCATAACATATAAGAAACCTAATCATCTGTTTTCAAATATATATTCAATTTTAGGGCAAAGACACACAGGCAGATTCGGGGAGATTAGTCGCCCAGAGACAAATTTCCTCTTCATTGGGGTGACTAATCTCCGAGAATCTCCACTGCCTGCCAGCTGGCAAGAATGTAAATCTCTGGCGGGATGGCACTAGGAGCGATTCATTTTCCAAAGTCAACCAAAGTTTCCTCTTAATCCGAGTGCCATCCCACAGGTGATTTACAATCTTGCTGGTGGAAAAGCAGAGAAAATAGATGATAAGGTTTCGTATGTTATGGGAACCAATGTACTAACGACTTCTGGTGCTAAAAAGTGGTTAGAATTGTTTCTAATTTGTTTAAATAACAATAATGTATGAGATGGCATTGAGAGAGCTTGGTTAGTACTTTATTTGCATCTTAGTAAATAAATTAAATAAATATTAGAACATTTTTTTAAATCAGATCTGTTCTTGAGTCTGATCCCCTAGAAGCAAGGGCTGTCCAATCTGTTGTTTGACACCTATATCATTAGTTCTTTCTCCAGTTCCTGAGGACTCTGCTTTCTGGCCACTAGGAGGTAGAACTTTTTTATCCTGGCCTACAGTCCTGATGATTTTAATGCCATGACCCACAGGTCTGAGGATCATACCACTGTGGAATTCACAGGTGGTGGCCAACTCTGTCTGCTAGGTGCACAAGACTGCAGCAAACATCAAACACTGGCAACTATTGTCCACTTAATGTATTCTTCAGGCCCTGGTATCACCCTTGTATGGCCAAGGGGCCATAGAAGTCCAGTCAAATCTGAGTAGAATGTATGGAAACTGGTTCCATTTCTTCCTGTGTTTATGAAACAATCCACTTCCAACTGATTTCTTGGTTATTGTCAACAGGAGCTTCAACCAATCATGTATGGTGTTAGGCCACCTTGTGAGCGTCAGTGACATTACACAGGCTCAGTGTGCTCTGGACAATGCTGCAATTAATTATTAATCACACTTTTGTCATGATTTTTATATATAATATATTGCAAGTCAACCTCTATGTTTAAGTAACTGACAGCTGCACAGAACATATTTTGTAAATCAACAGAAAAGAAGATAGGGAACTACTGGCCCATCTTCAGAGACACAGGTCCTAAATGATAAAAGGCTTGTGTTACTCAAACTGTTGTCTCTATATTGCTGTTCCGCTTGCTGTAATCATGTAATGTATGGCTATACATAGAGAGTAGCTTAGGATTCCTGTGCCTCCCTCCTCCCCAAATCCTTCCTCACACCCACACCTTCAGGTCATCATGCATATCATGCACACCTGTAGACCATGTGCCCCTGCTTCAATTAAGTGCACCCTGATCCATGTAAATATTGGAATGAGGGGTGGGTAATGATGGGATGTGTGCAGTTGGTTGGTTCCTATCAGTCAAATAAAAATAAGACATGGAATGAAGCAAGAATATTACACAACCAGGAACTCTGGTCAGAAACATGCAAAACAAATACACCCTGATATTATTAAGGCTTTTTGCCTACACTGCCCTACTACCCAAATACAGCAGCCCAATGCAACAGAAAAAAACATTCAACCCCTCCATATTCTAATTGCAAAGGAACCTGCATACAAGAGCATTTTCACTTGCAATGCTGTGAAAATCTTTTAAGAGTGTGAAAAACAATAGATATAGAACAAGAAGATCCATCATCTCATTTCATCAATTTATCATCTGTCTTAGTGTTTTTCAGTGGCTCTGTGTACATTATTAGATTTGCGTGTTATATGGCTGCAGAAACAATTACAAAGATTTATGGTCGTATACATATTGCACTATACATACTGTAAGCAATTTCAATGTTCGGCGTTTTATTTTGCCGGGGGTTGGTCTTGAATGGGATGACTGGGTACTCAAGCAAAATGTGGATTGTTTCATAAACACAGGAAGAAATGGAACCAGTTTCCATACATTCTACTCAGATTGGACTGGACTTCCACAACACTACCATTGTGCATATGAAATCTACATGTGCATAGCTTGATTAAGACTGCTGCAGACTGCTTGAGTAGAGCAGCATATTGCAACATAACAGGCTCATGGTTTTAATGTCTATATGTATCAGGTAATGTATTAGCTACAGCAGAACTTTACTAATGGTGATGTCCCATTATTATCTACATACATAAAAGCATTGTTAGCATTCTGTTTTTGAAGAAAATGTATATTAATGTATTTAACAAACAACTATTTCTTATGTAACCTTAATTCACTGATTACAACTAGGTACAACCTGGTAACAAAACACAACAAATTGGCGACGAGATGTCTCTTCTACCTCTGCAGCAGCCTGCAGCTTTTCTTCCAAGCCCTGGTGAGCCTACCATACCTTTTACTGCTTGGATCCGTATGTTTGAAAATAACATTATTGCTGCTGACCAAGGAGACATTTCTGCTGCTAGAAAGCATGCTTTACTTGTTTACTGCCTGGGATCAGAGGGACAGCGTATATTCTATACATTACCAACACCTGATGAAACTTATGAAACTGCTTTTACTGCTATAAAGAACTTTTTAGTGCCAAGAGTAAATGTGGTTGCTGAAAGATATAAATTTTGCCAACGTGGACAGCGTAATGGCGAATCCACAGAACAATTTATAGCGGCTTTGAGAGAGCTGGTTGTTACCTGTGAGTTTGGGAATCTAACAGATGAAATGCTAAGAGACCAAATAGTGGAAAAAACACTCACATCGCATTAGAGAAAGACTGCTCCTATAGCTGGATTTAACCCTTCAAAGGCTATTAAAGTGGCTAGCCAAATTGAAACAGCAGTGACAGAGGCTAAAACTCTCATTCAGTTAACTACTGGGAATGTACAGACTGTGAATCCAGTACTGTGGCATAATAATAATAAGAGTCACAGGCAAAATACAGTGCTAAGGAAAGGGATTCACTGCAAAACCATGCAGCAAATACAAATAAAAATACTGTTTTTGCTGTGGTTCAACACAACACACTGCAAACTATGCTACATGTCCTGAAAAAGCTGTATAGTGCTGCAAATGCTCAAATGTAGGTCATGTAGTTCTGCTAAAGATGTTCATGAACTCACTACTACAAATATTATTATACAGTATTCAGTGTGGATAAAGCTAGTACATTTATTCCAGACAAGTTTATATGCACTGTCAATGTTAAAACTTCGTCTGCTGACAAGGGGCACTCCATTAACCTGAACGTGATACAGGTTCAGCTGTTTCTATACTACCAAAGGATATTTTCTTGAAATACTTTGCAAAAGATACGCTTGTTGCACCTGCCCTGAGACTGGTTATTTACTTAAAGGATCCAATCCCTGTGCTTGGTTGCTTGCCATTGACTATACAATTTGAATCAAATACTGAAAAATGTGACTTTTACATTGTGAATAAGGGTCCGGCTATATTTGGAAGGGATCTCTCTGCTGCATTAAAGCTACAATTAGTGGATGGTCTCATTACTACAGCACCAGTGCCTGCCAGAGCCTCTAAAGTGCCTCTAAAGTGTCTAAAATGTCCCCACAAAACAACACTTCACTGGGCTGTGCAAAGAACTTTGTGCAAAAAGTTAAGTTGAAACCATATGTAAAACCAGTATGCCAGAAATTGAGGCGATTTCCCTACTCTATAAGCAAGGCTGTCTCACAGGAACTACATAACTATGGAGCAATATGCCATGCAACAACCCAAGCATCTCCAGCTGAATTGTTACATGGCAGACAGATGTGCACTAAGTTACATATTGCAGACATCAATCTTCCACAAAATACTATTCCTACAAAACCGTCTACTGCTGTCAAACGTCAACAAGCCAAATGCAAGGCTTATACTGACAGAAAACATGGTACAAGAGAAGTGCACGTTCAGCCTGGATCTTTAGTCAGAATTAAGAAAACAGGACTACTGAAACAAGGACAATGTAAATTTACTACACCACTTGGAAGTGAGACACCAGCGAGGACCATACACATATGGACGCATATGAAATGCAAGTCGTCTTGCTCCTGCTAGATATGACTTTAGGCCTGAAGAAAGTGAACCTGAGAGAATCAGCATACTGAGAGAATCAGAAAACTACCTGCATAGATCGAGGACTATGTGATGTGAAGAATGTATATTATTATTAACATGTATTTCTATAGCGCCAACTTGTTGCGTAGTATTATTATTGCTTTAAGATGCGTACTTGTTGTTTATTACATTTGCCCAAATGCTTTCCTACTATAGGGAATATGTGGTGTTTATACAAATGGCCTGCAGAAGTCACTGTGCACATGAGTTATGCTGTGTATACACAGTACTGTCTATACTGTTTAAGAAGGATAGAGTTTATGTTACTGTTGTGTAATGGCTGCATGAACCTGCTAATAAAGCCCTGTTATACTCTACTCATCCTCAGCTATCAAAACACAACAATTACTGCCTGGTAACCAATCAGTGGAAACCAAGACAGCTGCAAAGCAGGAAGTAGTGTTCTGGCTATTATGTTAGACATCCAGCCACTCCAACCTTTCTACATTACATTTTTGGCTAACTATATTAGAACCATTTTTTTTTTTTTGCACTGGCTATCTATTTACCCAGTTTTTATTTTTTCACTGAACAATTCCTTTAAGTGTAATTTACTATACACAAAGGAGAGCCCTGTAATTACTGCCTGCCTTTCATGCCCCCTAGTTTTCACATCATCTTGTGAGCAAAAGAAGCTTATGGCAGATGTTAAGTACATAGCTTCCTTGTTCCTGAAAGTGCTGCCCTCTGCACCTTGTGGCAGATTTATTTTTTTGTACTCTTGCACTTGAGTCTTCAGTTAAAAATAAGCCCTTACTGTACATTCCCAGGTTCCTCATTTATCTACAAGATAATTGGATTATTTAATGCTTACACCTATTATCCCTCCATTAGAACACTGAAAAAAGCTTATATATTTTAAAGAGTTATTGCTAAAATTAGAGACAGTTTTTTTTTAAATAGAGAATTAAAGTAGGTGCAGGTGAAATCATTTGTACCGACTAAATTATTTCATTTGTTTTAATAGAACCCTGCACAACAGTATTAGGAAAACAGGAAATGTTGTATTTAACTCCTTCTGTGTGCTATATAACTCAGCAGTTATTTCTGACAGGGGGTTAACAAAGAAAGAATCCAAGTTGCCTGCAGGTTTGGCAATGTATTTTATGCCTGATTGGTTTTGATTGCTGTGTCTGTTTCTTCCCTTTGCCCTTTTCACTTCAGTATAGTACATGTGTGAGAGTTCCCCCCTGCCTGTTCCCTCCCCTGCTTGCTCCTGGCTGCAGTTTATTAATTAAACTGGGTGTAGCTGAGTGCCCATTTGCTCTTGGCTTTATTTGTTCTGAGTTTCCTGCAGATGCACTTGCCTGTTATCAACAGCATCTCTTCTCATGCAAGAACCAATCGACATCCAAACAGAGAGTATTTGCTCCTTTTCTAAACCATACATCTCCTCTCTATAGCTGCTTGAACACCCAAACTAGGATTTGGGATGTATCCCAAGTCCTGCCTAGGTCTCCTAGACAAAATATTACTAATGATAAACTCAGCAGTGTTCCCAATGTAACACCTGCTGCAAGAGTGGGACGAGCATAGGACTCTCAGGGAAGATGATTAGTGCCTCCCTGGACATATTTATCTGAGCATCTTTGAAAGGCTGCCTTTGGGAAATTGTAGCAGATCAGGGGAGTGGACATTTCAGCATCTCTGCAGCAACTTTTCTTTCTGTGGATTTCATTGTGTGCTGCTTTTGTCCTCTGACACCATTGCTTTTGTTGTCTGACACCACTACTGTCTCAGAAGGAAAACAGCTTGTCCTCCCACATCCCCCTAAGAAGAGAGACAGAAAAGGGACACGCAGCAGGATGCCTGGCAGTGCACTGTGTATGGTGCAGGCTCAGCTAGTGAGCAGGCTGGGCTGAGACCAACACATTCGGAATCTGAGTTGTGGTCTGGGCAGATCCAGTCCCATAGAATCGGAGATCCTCTCCCACACTCAGGGAAAGGACTGCAGGCACTGGGACGGTATGGGCCAATCTGGCTAAGGGATTACAGGAAAACACAGGAGATCGTTCATTCTTTTCCAGACACGCCCTGGAGACACCAGAAGTGGATTATTGCAGAGGGGCAACTTTCTACCTCCGGCACTGAACCCACTCCCCTAGGTCAGCATGGCGCCTGCAGGGTGGGCACTCTGTTTTTTCTGCCTCTTGCAAGGTAAGGTGGGCTTGGCTGATACAGATTAGATCTTCTAAGATGCTGCACTTAATTATCACTGGGGCTGCAATTATTATTGAGATCTGTGTATACACAGTCTTTGTTGAAATATTATTTACTTCTGTATAACTTTTAGGAAGAGGAGTTTACCTACTCTACCCTAATGCACTACCCCCACTGGATGGTTTCAAAGTCTCTTCCTTATCCTAATTATTATTCTCAGCAGTGCTTTCATTTACAGTAGGATGTGCCAATTTTATTCTGGCACTATATTCCTGTTAATCTCATACATTTATCATGATACTGAGCACTGTTAACTCCACTAAAAGTGGGGGTTAGTTTGTGGGTTAGTAGTCAAGGGAACTGGGGGAATAGGGTCATCTGGTCACTCTCCAAATGCTAAATGATGTGTGGTTTGGGCAGAATCAGTTTATGTATATATATATATATATATATAT
>CM044443.1:48854367-48884564 GCA_024363595.1 Xenopus borealis
ATATATATATATATATATATATATATATAGATAATGAATAAAAGCTAATGGCATCACCTGGGTTAGATTGGTTGGGGGTTAGGTCTTTTTAAATGCTAAATAGTTGGTACAGGGATCACCAGGTTCCCCCTAGATGGAACTGAGGACAGGGGCCACTAGGTTACCCTAAGAGTGTTATTATCTGACATTGGGGAAAGGAAGGCACACTGTTAGTAGCAGTAGCAGAGACTGGGGCAGTGATGATCCTAGTCATTAGGGACTTTTTTTGCAGTGAGGTAAGAAGTCTGCAGATCTGATCTCATGTAACGGTGCCAACAGCTGCTGTTTTACTAATGTAAACAGAAAATCATATCATTTTCCCTTATCTCCATATGTCAGTGTTTGCTCATAGACTCGGCACATACAGGTAAATGAATCTGAGCTCTTTAATACAACAGATACCAGGCTTCATGATTTTGGATAATAAATAACCCTCTGGCCCATAATCACAGCAAAGAGCTTAACTTTAGCACGCTTTATGGTTATTGTTCTGTGATTAACCATTTCTGCCACCTGAAAAGATCATAAACTACTGCAGATGCTCTGGCAGCTGGGAGCAAGCCTAAATGGATTAATGAATCAAATTCAGAATTTTGAAAATTGAGTCATCTGTGAAAAAATCTACAGTGTCAATTAATTTTATAGCACCTGCTAGCTAATTTTTTTTTTAAATACATAAGTTTCCGGTCATTTCCGATCCTCAATTTGCAGTTTCTTTTTTTTTTTATTTTCTATCTACCTTTTCATACATCTGTATATCTTTTTACTTCACGTGTTATGTTATGGTTATTTGAATAATACTTTTAGTCAATAAGTAATGGAGAAGGTTAATGTGTCTCTGATCGGTCTGCATGCAGACAGTTTAAATTCTGCTTTAGCACTGAATTACTACAATTTTGCAGTAAGTTTTTGCTTTTAGAATTTTAAAGTTAACACGCAAACAAGTGGCATTTTACAGATAGCCGTTATTTCTGGAGAATCTGTGTTCTATAATTCTATCAACATGTTTGTTAATATATTGATTATTATGTTATATTTATGTTCTGTGTGTCTTTGATCAAAGGCTGATGAGCTTCCAGATCTGTGTTTGCAGTATCCAGAGGGTTAACAATCATAGCTAATTAAAGACTCAAAACAGATACTAATTGTATGACTTGGATCTGGTACTTTTCTGTTGTCTGCCAAACTAAAAAAAAATACAATGCTTATACACATGGATTATAATCATTATTATTTTCTGGCTTTGAAACGTGTTTCCACTTAAAGTTCTATTACAGCTGATGCTCTTTTGACCTTGAGGTGATAAAAGGAAAACTTGCCCTTGCTTCCGAGTATAATTAAAACATATTGCAGCTGCAGTTTTATGTCAAAGGGGGATTATTAGGCATTAGAAGGGGCAATCAATTCATTACCAGTACAAAAGCACATGGCATAATTACATTAAGAGTTTGGGACTTTATCACCTGAGTCAGACCAAAACTATGCTATACAGGGTATTGCAAACTTCTTCAAATTGTATATGAAAACTCAGAGATTTTTAATAAACAAATAAAGTTTTTCACTTATTTAAGATTTTTTTTTACTTACAGTCTATAAAAACTTCCACAAATCCTCATACTTTTTACTTTATATACAGTAGTTCTGACTAACAGAGATGTTAATGTTTCAATGCCTCAGTGGCACTTGCAAACTAACTTCCCTCACATACAAACTCAAACATACTAACAATTATTCCCATAGCCTAGGACCAATTTCACAAAAAGCCATTAACCTACTGTACCAGCAGATTTTTGGGCTGAGGCAAAGAAACTGGACATTTCAGCAAAAAACTCATTTACACAAGTCAATGCACATGTAGTGATAATGAACCCCACTGTTATGGTATTATAGTATAAATCTTGACCCTCCTTCCCAATTTGGTTATCATCTATCTGCTATTTAACTATCATCTATCTATCTATCTATCTATCTATCTATCTATCTGTCTGTCTGTCTGTCTGTCTATAGATCTATTGTCTATCAATCTATCTATCTATCTATCTAATCTATCTATCTATCTATCTATCTATCTATCTATCTATCATCTATCTATCTATCTATCTTTCTATCTGCTATTGACTAATGTTTATCATGTAAATGATCCATCTGTGTTTGTCATGTAAACTTATAACCATTTTAGATTTCAAGAGCAAAACTCATTATTTTAGATGTCATCTTATAAACCCTTATTTAGACTGTTAAACTACTAAAATTATTACCAACAAAACCATCTAAATGGTATAACTATAGTACCCAAGCTAATGAAGTTCTCACTAAACAATAAGTCTTAACCATTCAGCACTGGACCAGCACTGTATATGGTGTTTCTGGTCAAGAATGTGGTTTTATACCATGTAAGCGTCACCATAGCTATTCTTCTTTTTAAAACATCAAGCACATTGATTATTAATACCATTGCAAAATATATGTCTCAACAATCAGACCTCTCCCAAAATCACAAAGACCCTTCATTTGTTTTTTAATGTTAAAATATTTACATGCCACCTGTGTGACAAGATCTTCCCTGCAGGACACCTTTACAGAAGCACTCATTTTTTTATATGTATTCCATTTACCATCAAATTTCCTTTATCTCAGTGCTGCTTTCCTTTGTCTTTCAACCTGTACAACTAAGTGACCTGGTAATACTGCTTTTTGATATGCCCTCTTGTCCTGTGCTATCATGCCCTTCTCCTGTTTGTCTCTCTGGATCTGTTATCATTAAAGTACTGATATAGTTGCTAATCCCCAGTTCTACTTAAAACAATTTAAGGTTGAGAACATATTTTTATCCTTGGAAGTAATAGCTTTAATATTTGTTTTAAGAATTTGGACTATTGCTTTTTGCGAGTCATCTAAATACAGCTTTATCCTAGTAGCTCTAGGGTTCATCTGCGTCATTATGCTGCAGCAATGCTCAATTCAGGACAGAAGGCAGGAAGCACTAAGCTCCACCGAGGACAACTATATGGAAGTGCAAGGAGCACATTTTGTCACAAGGACCGTATTTGTTTGTACTGGTGAAGGTAACTGCTGCAGAAAAGTTAGACTGTGAATGTTAATGGGGGTCATTGATTTGAACTGAAGATTGTAAATAGTGAAGATGGAAAACTGTACGATCCCCAGGGAGACTAAAAGATACAGTATATTGTATACAGAGCTATAAAGGATATTTGCATCCATTTAAGTCCAATGATGGGGGTAAAAAGTTATGATTGTTACGCCCCCTTTTTTCATATCTTTTCATGCTTATTAGATTAGACCATTAGACACAATCTGAAAAATAAAACAATTTATAAACTTGTTTATGTTCTATTATTCAATATATTTGTAAGAGTTCAAAAAATGTTAGGTAGCAATAAGGGTTCTCCACCCAAAAACTGTTTTTGCATGGTAAAAGTTACTCTTCTTTTATTGAATATTCATTTTAATTAGAGATGTTTTTGGAAGTTTTTTTACTAGGGCATGTCTATACCATATTTTAAGCATTTGTTTTCCTTAAAGTATGAAGCCATAACCTAATTCTCTGGTGCACAGAGAATCTTGTGCAATCTAGTTATAGCTATGAATATCAAAGTCCTACAGGGTTCATTCTTTTAGAAAAGTAAACACAGCAGTGCAAGTGGGGGGGCTCAGGTGCTGTGATCTTTGGGTAGCAGGAAGCAGATAAACTGAGTATTATTAAAGGCAAGTGCTCATGAAAAACATCCTCAATGACCAACTAAGTATATTTGTTATTCACAGCTTGATGTATATTTATAAATAAAACCATACCCATTTTATCCTGTCCTAGCCTGATAGCGGGGTGACCTTTTGTTTGACTGCATTCAACCATGCAGTTTCATCTAAATCTACAGAGAATTATTTGAACGTTGCTGGTCAAAGTTGCCCCGATTATTTCTATATATAAATTCAGAAAAGTATCATTGTCTGCAAACAATAAAGTAGGGAATGTGGTTTACTGCAATGCAACAATACTACCCAAATGTATAATCAAAATAAATGTTTAATCGCCCCATCGCCAACCTGTAGTGTAAAAGAAAACCACCCCTTTAAAGGAGATAATATATCAAATAGGTCAGATGCACCTATAATGAGAGGATGGATCTGTTCCTTAGAATTCCACATTCTGTCACATTTTAGCTTCGAAAACATCACTTTAATATCTATCACTTCTTCCAGATTGTAAGTTTCCAAAATTTCCTTTAACATATCCCATCCATCCAGATGGCATTTTTCAACTCAAAAGTGTCCTAAATTGCGCTGGACTATTCCATTCTCTTGAATAAGAAATGCCTGATAATGCCAGTACTGGTAGTTTTCAGTTTGATCACCTGATGTGCCATTACCTTAATATGCAGGGCCCTCTCCACCTCTTGTATCATTCTGTATCTTTATGTATTGGTGCCTTTGCCTTACTACTAGGGTAAATCTCAGCTGTTTCACTGCTTCTTCTATCTGGCATAGCTTAATAACTCACATTCTTGGCAGCTACATGAGATCAACATCAGTAATATTGTCCAGTAAGGATGCTGTTATTTGGCTCATCTTAAGAGTCATTGATTTTATGTCACTTATCTAGACTGGGATCTCCCTGTAGCTGCACCCTCTTTGTCTCTTTCATGAGTCTAGTTGGAATAAAGTATTTGTTTATGCATTATTGCAAGCTGTAAATTGTGCTGACACTTTATAAATTATATTACTACACTTATGAGCGACTCCAGTGTAGGGTTTTCTTTTTTCCACCATATGCATGCCAGTATATAGCATGCTGTGAAGCACATTAAAGGAAAACTATACCCCCAAAATGAATACTTGAGCAACAGGTAGTTTATATCATATTAAATGGCATATTAAATAATCTTACCAAACTGGAATATATATTTAAGTAAATATTGCCCGTATACATACATCTCTTTGCCTTGAACCACCATTTCGTGATGGTCTGTGTGCTGCCTGAGATCACCTGACCAGAAATATTTCAACTCTAACTGTAACAGGAAGAAGTGTGGAAGCAAAAGACACAACTCTGTCTGTTGATTGGCTCATGTGACCTAACTTTATAGTTTGTTTGGTATGTTTGTGTGCACCGTTGAATCCTACGATTACAGGAGGCTGTCCTTATTTTTTAAAATGGCATTTTCTATTAGGATGACCCAATGGCACATGCTACTAAAAAAAGTATATTATTATGAAAATGGTTTATTTACATGAAGCAGGGTTTTACATATGAGTTGTTTTATGCAATATCTGTTTATAGAGACCTACATTGTCCGGGGGGTATAGTTTTCCTTTAAGATACCAGTGAATTTGTCTATGAATAATTAGAACAAACAAAATGTTACATGACAGAGTGCTTTATTACATACACCGCCTTTAGTTATTTGTGGGACTACAACCGCACGGTTATAGATAAGTATACAAAAATTATGTTCATACTGACCTCTGGACAGGATGAGATTATTCATAATAAAGCTGTGCCTTTGCTGTCACCTCCAGCTGTCTATAATTAATGAACCAGGGTAGTACTTGATTATCTCAGATCCCAGTTATAAGACATTGTGCATTGTTCTGGGATGTCTTTAGGGAAGGAGTGAAAAGAGAGGGTAATGCAGAGGCTATTGTGCAAACCTGGATAAAATTTACAATACATTGAGCAAAGCTCCTACCAATTAATTCTAGAACCATTCATAAAATAAATTCACTCATTTTTTAGCTTCCACTAAAATCTGTCTGTTTCTTATAAACAGCCTTAGAGGTTAGTCCACCCCCATATATTACATGGCATGAGTTATAAAACTTGATTCCTTGGTTGGCTTTACCCACACCTGGTGCTGTTACCTGTTACAGGCAAAAGAGCTGAACAAATCTTTATTTAATTGCCAACCTTCCAGGAACAATGGGCTTCTGATAGCAAAAACAGCTTACACAAGGCACAGCAGGCAGGTGGGGAGCAGGTGCTGTGTTCTGTACACAAACAGAACAGTGCAAGCAAAAGGGAGAGGTCTTACCTAATGCGACTGTTCACATCAAGCTTTTAAAAGTAATCCTAAAGTATATTTATTAGGCTGATTATGAAAACCACGACAATGATATAGGTTATGATCCTAGATTCAAACTCTTCTCTCAGCTTACATTGCTTTGTTTAAAGTATCCAGGATTTTTGGGAACACCAAGATTCATTTAAATTACATTTTTTATTAATAGGAAAGAAAACCAGTTAGAAAAGTCACCAAGGAAACTCTAGACATGGGCAGGATCGCAGTACTACAGAACAGCAGAAACTGAAAAACACACACCTATAAATAATATGCATATAGCATACTTGTTTGGAGGTTCCCATTAAAGGAGCAGTTAACCTTAACATAGACTTTTACTATTATCTGGGATACAGAGTCAATTGGTTTTCATTTAATTTATTGTGTTTTCTAAATATTACTGTATTTGTCTCAAAGCAGGATCCCAGCAATCTGACAACATTGCAGAACAAAAACTTTAACTTAAACCAAACTTAATAAAATAAACCTAGTTGCAAATATTTTTAGTTCTATAGTGCCAACCAAATGTTTCCAGTAAGTGAATAGATAGATGAACTGCTTGCTTGAGGTATCATATTTTCAAGTATAGCTTGTTAAAATGGAAAAATATGGTTGAACAAACAGAGAGAGAGAAAAATTGAACTTAGGTTTTTCATAAGTCAAGCCAATAAAATGTCATAGCAAATCACAAATGATTTGAGTAGAGCTACTCTCTACTTAACTGCCTTTGTTTAAAAATCAGTATCCGAATCAGGGTTTGTAGTAAGAGAAGCACATTTATTATTTATTTAAAAGTGCTAGCATATGGCTTGGTACATAATGGGTGCTGAAAGAGTTAAAACTGGCCCACATCCTTAATGGGAAGTGTCAGTCCTCACTCAGCGGTAAGCAACTAACAAGAGCTCATTTTGGAGTCGGAAATCCTGTTTATAACTCTGTTAAGGTGGTGACTCATTCCTGATAATTCAGGGACCAGAAACCTTAACAGCAGCTTCTTTGATATTTTACTGGACTTAAACATTAGTTTTAAAGGTTCATGACACTTAGGGCAGAGACACATGCGAAGATTGAAATGCCTTCCCCTGCCTTCCTGAAGGTGGAATGGCACTTGGAGCGCTTTGTGTTCTGAAGTTGCCCCACAAAGTGTGTCAAACTTTGTGTGACTTCAGAAAGTGAAGAGCTCCGAATGCCATCCTGCTGGTGATTTAAATTCTAGTGGGTGGGAAGGCATCTCGGGGATTAGTCGCCCCGAAGAAGAAGCGATTAGTCGCCAGGTGACTAAATCTCCACGAATCTGAGCATGTGTCTCTGCCCTTATGTGTATGAGCCCATTATCTCTTATGTGGATGTGACTTACCAAATTGAATGTGTGCAAAACTGGAACTTCAGATGCTTGTTATGCTTTTTTGCTACCCAACTTTGGCATTATGGGACCAGAGGCTTGTCTGCCAAACTGACAGATGATAATTCTGTTTGAATTAATTGAATTATATGGAAACTCAAAGAGTAATGTACTCCCCTTACTTACATCTCATATTTAAATGTGTGCCCTGAGTAGGTACATACTTTCTGTATCCCTTATCTTCAGTGCATCTGCCTTGCATGTCTTGGCTGACACAAGACAGGGGGATTTCAGATGACACACATCTGGCCCAAGGGTATTCACTTTTGGATGATGCTCTGCCAGGCCCAGTTAGTGCCACTTACTGACAGAGGAACTATTCATGCACTCTATCATAGAACCACAAAGAGTTGTGTTTAAAGATGCTGGACACAAAGTGCAGATGGGGTTAGTCTAAAACTGACCACATGTCACTTGGTGAGTGATGTGGTCATTTGACCCAAGACAATGTGTGTGAATTGCACTGATCTGGTTCTCCAGGTGCCTTCTTTATGACAGCCCCAATTGAATATGATATCTGGATGGTCAGGTGGGAAATGTACTTTTTTGATACACAAACAAACCACACCAGAAGTAGAACATGTTCTGTCTGTATATAGGTGGAATACTAGAATATTCTACTGAACGTTTTTTTATAAACATTTTCCTGTGTGAGACAAAGTGAGTCTTAATATTTTGGCAACATGATTATATGGGTAGTGTCTACGGCCCACCAAATAACCCAGAGGGCCCACTGTAAGAGCCAATAGATATAAAATATGCTAAAAGATATGGGTGGGACAGTTACTGTGTAATCATGGTTACCCCCATACACATTAATAATTACATTAATAAATAGAAAAAAGGTACAAAAAAATACCCTTTTGGGAATTAAACCATTCTTAACAGAAAAACAGGTGAATGCAAAACCTAACCTATTAACAGGGTGTGTTTTTTTCACTACACATTAAAATTGTTGCCGTTTGTGCTGCTTATATTATGAAGAAATGGATAACACTTAAGTGTCAGCTGCTTAACATTTTGTAGTTTGCATTCCTTATAGCTCTTGTGGTTGTTTCCCAAGTGATCAAAGGAATAACAAAGAGTGAGGAAAATGTAGCTACAATGGGGATAGCTAAATAAGAGTGGTAGATAGTGGTTTTACAATAGCCTAGATTTTACTTAAAAAAGGGATTGAAGCATTAAATATTTGTCACCTTGTAGATGCTTATTTTATGTGGAGATGGAGGGAATCATTTAGATGATTTTCCTAAAAGCAACATAGTTTAGTGCAGCACAGGCTATAAAAGTTACTCTGCACACCACATCATTAGTACAGAGACTTAAGTTATGCAAATAATTATTTTAAAAAAATCATATAATTACATCAATGTACAATAACAAAGGCATTAAAATATATAAATTAGTACATACCAAACACAGTGTCTGAAAAAAAAAAACAACAGCACTCAGGCTTTTAAAGCAGACACGTTGGTGTGTGGGAAAATACCCCAACTTTTTGGACACCAAGGAGGGAATGTAATTAAAGTCTTAAAGAGAAAAACATTGCGCACTAATAAGAGTAAAAATCCACATCTCGCAATGTAATATTGTTCCATATACGGTTAATGCATTGCGAATCGTTATTGCGCATTGCAGATTGTAATTGCGCACTCTTAAGAAGTGCTTGAAGGTGGCGTAATCTTTTGGAGCAAACATTGCGACTTTTTCAGTAAGAAGTTTTATTACATTGACAGCGCATTAACACAAATTATAAAATTCGCAAACAGCCTTCTGCTGGCAGAGGTGGTCGCTAAACAGTTTTTGGGTTTGCAAAAGGTATATTGCATTCGTGCAAAGCGAATTTTTTTACACAAAGGCTTAACTTTTCGCATTGCAAATAGTTTTTGCGTTACCGACTTATATTACATTCCCCTACAAGTCCTTTGTCAAAGGGATTCTCTTTAGTGCAGCACAGGGCCAGACTAAGGGCAGGATTACTAAATGGAGAAGTGGCATTGCAAGAGAAAGTTTGCTATAAATCCAACCCGCAGGGACATCACCAATTTACTAACTGGTGTAGAATACAATTCACTAGCGAAAGACACCTTCGCTAGTGTATTTTTGCACCCTATCACCAGGTGAATTTCGCTCACGTGAACGATTGCTACTTTGCAAATTCACTAAGGGGCAGATTTACAAAATTCACGTGAATAATTCGAAGTTCAAATGAATTTGTTTTAAATTCGAATCTTCGAATATATAAATTAGGCAAATTCAACCACTGAATATTCAAATTTGAATCATTCGAATATTCAAATAAAATTTTATTCGAATATTCAAATAAAATTTTATTCGAATATTCTAAATATAACTTCCCCTTTAAATTTTAATTCGACCACCTACTTAGTCAGATCAGTGCTACCGAATGGGTATCATTTTGATGATCTTTCATCGAATATAAAAAATGTGATCTATCGAATTGCGGTAAAATCCTGTGAATTCGATAGTCGAATTCGAAGGATTGTACTTCCCCACTATTCCCATGGTCGAATTTCTAATTTTTTATCATTTGCAATTCAACCATTAGTAAATCTGCCCATAAGTGTGAATTTTACAGAACGTTACCTCTTTTGTCATAATTTCCTTTGCTACCTTAGACCAGCTGAACTGAAAAGATGAAGCTACATCCTCCTCAATCTTATGTCAGTAACATCATATACTATATGCTGGAAAGTCATAAAAGTTCTAAAAAATGCTGTTTTTTTTTTATATTTGTGTTAACATTTTTCTCAACCATTTGAGGGGCATGCCCCATTTGTTTTAGGGTGGACTTATGTCTAGGGTTTTAGAGGATCTCTTTTGTCTTTATTATGCTTCCTTCAACATTTGTAATAATAAGTGGCCACTACAAGTGTTTGCACCATCTCTAATAAAGATGTCTATTCGACCTCTATGTTCCCGCCCTATTCAAATTAACAAAAGAGTAAGAAACTGAAAGTTTCGTTAGGCAGAAACAAACATCAGTGAAAGTGCGCTATGAAATGGATGTGCTGTGGATTACGCCAGTGCTCGGCTACAGCAACACAACTTTGCATTTTAGTGAATTAGTGAAGTGGTAACTAATTTACACCTTGACGTGAATTGTGGAGCAGCTTTCGCTGGGGAAAAATCACACTTTAGTGAATTATTTCCCCCAAAGAATTTTTAGAATTCCTGAAATATGGGGAAATTTAACTATACAGGATTGAATAGGATGGGATTAAATTTAATAAGAAGGTTACAAAGTTTGAATGAACAAGCCCTTTTATTGATAGGGAATAGATAATGACATATAGGATTAGGGAAAAGATTGATGGTATTGAGGGGGTAATGATATAATTAAGAATGTGTTTATAGACAAGGATGCATCAGCAGCAGGATGCTATAGGACCTTTACTGATTAGAAGCAAGGAAACAGTCCCATAAATTTTAGAAAGTGAGGAACCCTTGAAAGTTTTCTTATCTGTTCATTTAGCGGTCAGGTCATTTTCCTGAAACTGAAATTGTTGTAGCTTCCATATAGCAAGCATTATACTGACAATCTTTATTTTAATTATGTTGTCCCTTTAACGGCACAGCTGTCTTTAATCAAAGTCCTTTCTCCTTAGTCTACCTACAAGGCTTTTGGGTTCCTCTTCCGGATCTAATTGTATACTTCCAATCCCCTTAAGCCTTAGAAATATATTTAACTTGTTTCTCTGTGTGCTGTCCATTTTACATTATGGGTGGCGATGAAGGTATTGAATATAGAAGCTCTTATGGACCAACCATATTATTGCATGCCTTTTTTTCCATGGGTTTTGAGCTTATGGTTAATTTTAATTGATGCTGATTGAATGTAAACCTTTATTTAAAAAAGTCATAGTTCAGACTTCAGTCTAGTTGCATAGGGTCTCCTTAGAAGTAAATACATTTCTTGCTTACTACATTCAGTAGTCTAAAAGGGAACCAGCGAGGGAATCGTTACATTGGGGCTGTAAAACAAATGCACTTAAAGAAGAGTAAATGGCCTCAGAGACATAAGCAAAATAAGAAGGCAAATTCCAAATCTTACACCTAACACCCAGTGAAGGCCCCACTGGGATCTGAAATGGTGACTTAAACCAGCTGTTTTAAGTAGCTATCTGCTAAGCTTGTTTATTCTTCTTAGTGGGTGGCTGACAGCACTTGTTTTATAATCCTGTCTCCTGTTTGTGTTAATTTTTTCAGTAACCTTTACAATGCATAAAGGCAAAAACACAATGCCTAACACAATTCTGTGCACCCTAACAATGATCTGGCTTACCCTATTCAATTTTACCTCTATGTGTAGACATCAGTACCTATAAGTGATTTAATAGGGTGATTGTTTACATCTGACTCATCTAACTGTTAGAAAGGATGTTTCCAATATGCATCATTTATTTATATAACACCAGTAAATGACTTATTATTAAAAAATGAAAATAATTTAAGATAATAAATTAATTTATAACAACCAAGGGTTACAGAATAAAATAGGGGCCTAGCCCACAAGAGCGTATAATAATAACCTAATGGGGTGCTCTTCACTTGGAGATAAGTCCTGCTGTGGAGGTACTCCATAGACTCCTTTGAATTATATCAGAAATTCAATATACAGTAACAGGGTTGCTTAATGTTAGCTATATGAGGAAAATTTCACCTATAATTTAGAATAAGTTGAACCACTCTCATGAAAAGCCATATAGTAGGTCTGCTTGACTACTTTACTTAGAAATATATAGTACTTTTTATATCTTTGTATATTTGTAATGATGAGCAAATTTTTTTAACTAGCCATGAATTTGCTGCAAAATTCCACATTTCGCCATCTGTGCATTTTTTTGTGAAACTGCGGCAAATATTCCCTGCAGACAAAAAAAAATTGTTGCAAGAAAAACACACATAAGAAAAAACACTCATTGACTTTAATGCATTAGGACAAAAAATTGTCATAAGAAAAAACAGCTATTGACTAATTCATTTGTAGCAAGAAAAATTGTTGTGCGCATAAAATATTGTTGTTACGTTACGTTAATGTGTTTTGCTAATTTTTCACAGTTTCACAATTTTTTTCTCAGTTTTGCAAATTTTCCCGCCAAGCGAATCAGGGACAGTCGCTTATTACATTAGTATTTTCGAGTGCTTATGTGTTTGTAGTCAGAGGGTTAATGAAGCATAAATTGTGAAAAATACTAAAGTAATGTAATTTTATGAATTTACATAAGGAGTTGATAGTATATACATTTCTTTAAGAAGCTGTGGTTGATATTTGGAGGTATGGGCTTTTCTAAACTGAGTATTAGCTCTGTTATTGTAAATGTGACTATTGTCTGTTGTTTCATCATTAGAAAAATCTAGAACATTACTGTTGCTTCCAGAATAAAAATAAAATGCAATTTGCTGCCCTGGGGAATATGTGTGAATGAGATTTTTGTTGACCTTTTTCCCCATTACATTCAACAAACCTTTTGCTCAAAGCAAATTTTTGAAGCACCAGAAAAAAAAAATCTGCACTTGGTTATATGTTTTCATAGCAAGATAGTAGACACTGTAAGTTTATAGCCAATACACCACCCTTGGGCATGCACTCCACGACTCAAAGTTAAAAAGCATTTTATTTCCCAAACAGTATGCTTCCCAACGCGTTTCATGTGACCCCACACGTACTCATGGGAATAGTTTAACATTACACACATTTCCTTTAAAAAGCATTAGGAGTTTACGTCACAATTGACGCATTTCCTCCTACTTGTATCCCTTTTGAGAAAAATCGCTTTCCTGCCGTGTCCAATTAAATACAACATTCATTCAAGATATACATAAGTTCATTCAAAATACAATTCATATTAAACCTAATTCATTGTAATATATTAAGATGTGTTATATACTAAGCTTCTATTTCGTTCATCTAAAATCCCATTCCATTGAAGACAGAATAACAATTAATTAGTACCTTTTATTTTTAGAGTAATCCCTACCTTTTAAATTCCGTGCTACCCAACAGCAAAGTGTACCTAAAAGGCTTCCTTTATTTATTTAGTTAGTTACTTTGTATCTGGTTACACTTATAATTTATAGCTTTCCTTATCGCTAAAGGAAGGGGGAGGAGGAAGAAGGATTTATTAGACAGAGAGCATGTGTGTGCCTTTGTCGTGTTCCCCTTTGCTCCTTATTCCTTATTTAATCATTCCGCTCAACAGTGTCCCCTTTCTCCTCTCTCCCCGTAACACTGTCAAAAGGGATACAAATAGGAGGAAATGCGTCAATTGTGACGTAAACTCCTAATGCTTTTTAAAGGAAATGTGTGTAATGTTAAACTATTCCCATGAGTACGTGTGGGGTCACACGAAACGCGTTGGGAAGCATACTGTTTGGGAAATAAAATGCTATTTAACTTTACCGCTGCCTACTGAGTCGTGGAGTGCATGCCCAAGGGTGGTGTATTGGCTGTGATTGTCTCCCCAAGCTGCGGGTTCGGGGCGGTGCACTCGGGCCAGAGAAGTGGAGCGGTGAGTAACCTGTTACCATTTATTGGCAATTGGGAAGAAGTGTGGTGGAAGCGATAGGTCCGGGGCACAGGCACCCGGGCCCACCCGAGGCAAGGGTGAGCACCGTAGGATAAGGGGTTTTTCCTGTCTGCGGTTAATTTACAGGAAAATTACCGGACTTGAGCACACCGTTTGTGTAGTAGTGTCACTTTAAGTTTATATTCTTTTATGTTTTCAAAGTAACTTTGCTTTCAGTTGAGTATTAGATATAGATAACTTATATAGTGCTGACATTCACATACATTATTTATATAGTGCTGACATTCACAAACACTAGGTCCATTTTCGATCGAATAAAAAATAATTTCTCCGCGAAATCCTTTGAATTTTTGGAAATTTTTCAATTCGAATCGAATTTTGGGCTATTCGATCGTCGAAGTAGTCCAAAATGACTTCGAAATTCGAATTTTATTAGAATTTTCACTTCGACCCTTAGTAAATCTGCCCCTTAATTTGTATTTATAATACTCAGACTTTATTTAAAAAAAAGAGAGAGAATAACCCAGATTTATTACACTACATTAGATATAAAAGGGATCTTTGCTATGACAATGAGATAGGATGGAATGTAAACAGTTGCACAGAAGTGTCCAGTTGGTCCAGTCAGTCAAGTTTGCAGTAATTTACAAGTAGTTGTATTAAATTCTACAGCCTTCAGCAGCAACTTTGCATACTCATGATAAAATAAATATAGTTTTATTTAAAGGGCACATATCAAGCAAAATTGTTCTCCCCACTGGAAATGCAGGTCAGTAGAAAATTCTTTGGCACCCTTCCCCACCAAATCATGGATAACCTAAGATGCCAACCAAATCACAAGTCACCCATAACCCCCTATAAGATTTTAGCCTTGAGTTGAAAGTCATCCCTTGAAAAACATTTACCCAGATTCAAAAGTTGTTTTCTGCAGTCATATCTTGTTGCAGTGTTTTTTTCAGGGGATATGTTTAGAACTAAAAATGCACATTTTTTTCTATTGTTATGCATATTAAAAAAAAAAAAAAACACTTAATTGATCACTGAAATCTGAGCCTGAGTAGCAAATGGCATAATATTAATAGCTCACTCCTATGATAGTCTGCTCATGTCATTAGCTTCTTCAGACTAAATGAACATCTGTATTGTCTAGCAGAAAGTGATAGGTGTATCATTACATTAATAACATGCATACTATATTTTCCTTTTTTTCTCTCTTCCAGTAATCCCCACTGCTAATTATGTGAAATGATTTTTTTCCCACATCCTTGTAATACTACCCTTAATGTATATTTTCAAAGAGTTTCAAGGACACTTTAGCGTCTGGAGCTAGTTAAATAATAAATACCTATATCCAAAATTAATAAAAATAAATATAATAATTTTTTTTGCATTTACGTAAATATACATTTTTGAGGGTACGTATTACTTTGTACAGACGGCAATTATTCAACGTTAATTTGCATTTATTTATGATTAGAAGAAGTTCCTAAATGCAAATGAAGGCAAGTGTGCAGAATCTAAAGAGTAATTTGGCTTATGTCACATTCCTTTATTGATGTCACACAAAGAGGTTGCTGTGGCAATAAGTCTCTGATGACTTATGCCCAGGCCAAAACTTGCCCATAGCAATGCAATGTTATGTTGGAATTCATTTCTAGACACTGTTGAAATCATTAATGCATATAATGCCAGAAAATGTAAAAAATTGCTTTTGCTTTTTACCTTTTTAGTGCATCATAAAAATGCTTCTTTCCATTCAGAGTGATAATAAAATAGTAAAACAATGAATATGTTACATCACTGATCATAACCACATAATTTCAACATTATGGGGCAGACTTATTAAGGGTCAAATTTAAAAAAGAATTTATGGTCAAAACAGTCAAATTCAACTAGGGAACTAGATTTGAAAAAAATCAAATTTGATTTTCAAGATTTATCATACTCTGGCCCTTTAAGAAATCAAATTGTACTATTTGCCACCTAAAACCTGCAGAATTGTTTTATAAGTCAAAGGGAGAGGTCCAGGGATCAATCTGGAGATGTTTCCAGCCTTCTTGACAATAGTTTGATCTAATTCAAATCTAATTTAATTTGAGTTTTCGGGTTATTTAAATTTCTTTGAGTTTTTACAAATAAGATTTATTAATAAGCCGAATTTTGAACTCAATCGAATTTAAGGGAGTTTTAAAAAACTCACATGAATTCTAAATTCAACCACTGATAAATGTGCCTCCCTGTGAATATTTTAGATACTTTTGCTATTTCAATCAATTTAGCCTTTAGGACATCTTGACCCTATTGTATGGCATTGGTCAGTGGACGCTGTCTCCCTCTGGTATAATTTGACCTTTGACTTCTAAAGGATATATAATTGATCTGTTGTCAGCTATATGTGTCATCATTTTTTTCTGGTGTGCTCATGTGTCATACAGTACATATTAAAGAGACTGCAACATAAATCATATTCTGCCACTAATGCACCAGCATGGAAATACTCATTTACTGAAGCTGATTAAATCTGTTACTGTAGCAAATAATATTACATCTTTATTTTTATAATTGTTATAGTTGCAAATATTTTAATTAGTAAAGCTTCATCCAGAAATGGCAGATATACAGTATAGTTTTAGATTTAGGGGCAGAGCTATCAAGGGTCAAATTGATTTGAAGTGAAAATTCGAATCAAATTCGACTTAAAAAAAAAAATAGAATTTTGAATAAATTTTGTGATTATTCGACCATCGAATAGCCCAAAATTTGATTTGAATTGATCAAATTTGAATTCGATTTTTGAAGTACTGTCCCTTTAAGAAAATTTGATCTTCAGATTCACCAGATTGAACCAACCAAATTGCTATAGAATCCTATGGGAAGGATTCTTCTAAGTTTTTTTGATCGAATAAAAACAATTCAATCAATTGCTTAAAATCATTCGAATTGATCGATTCACAGATTTTATCGATCAATCAATTTTTTTATATTCAATTGTTCGCTATATCGAATTGCGTTAAAACCTCTCGATTTCAAAATTCGAATTCGAGGATTTTTAACCTTCAAAATTCGACCCTTGATAAATCTGCCCCTTATTGTTACAAATATGAAAGCAACATTATAGGTACAAAAATAAAATTTCAATTGTCCAGAGAGAACAATGATATATCTAATATACCCATGATTACACAGCAACTATTGAATTTAGCATGTTTATTTTTGAGAGTTTGTATTCATTATCTTATATTCTGGCCATGGATAATCTATTGTGTCAGATAATTAGGTGTTATGCAATGATATGAGCTATTTTTAGCTCAGTCATCTATAGTGCTAAAGTAGATATTTGTTCATAATAATGTAACTGCACTCAACCAGTAACAACTAACTTGGAAAGCTATATTCCAAGAATACAGTTATTATAAATCATAGTTTATTTAGCTACTTATGGATTCTTATATTACCTTATTACTTGACCACGTGTCAGCTGGAAAGACTTACTGGTAAAAAAGCATTAGAGAGATTATTGTATGATCCCCTTATATATTTATACATAGTTATCATATCACCCCTTGAGCACCTCTTCTCTAGTGTGGACATCCCTAATTTGGCCAGTCTTTCCTCATAGCTAAGATTTTCCATACCTTTTACCAGCTTAGTTTCCCTTCTCTGTACCCTCTCTTAATCAATAATGTCCTGTTTGAGCACTGGAGACCAAAACTGTAGGGCAATATCACTATAAAGAATTTCATTCATTCATGTCATGGTATATCTAATATAAGTAATTAAAAAAAACAACTGGACTTGCTGCAAATTTTTTAATGAAGATGTTTCACTTCTCATCTGAGCAGCTTTTTCAATTCAACTGACTGGTGTGGGGAGTTCTTACCATATAGACTCTTCCAACAACCCAATCACAACGACACATAGAGGCAGATTTACTAAATTCACATATATTCACATGAGGGATTCGAATATTCGATCAAATTTTCAAAAATATTTGAATTGGAATTTGGAATATGCAAATTAGGCAAATTCGACCCTCGAATATTTGAATTTAATTTTATTCGAATATTCAAAAATTCCATGGTTGAATACTTCCCCTATAAATTTAAATTTGATCACCTATTTCGCCAGATCACCTATTTCTCCCTAAGATCGAATTTGAAAAATTTGATCAATCGCTAAAAATCATTCGAATATTCGATTCGAATTAGTTTAGAATATTCGATCGATTGAATTTGCCCTATTTGATCGTTCGTTCGATCGAATTGCGCTAAAAAAATTCGAATTCGATATTCGATATTATTTTAATTCCCCACTATTCCCTGGTCGAATTTTTTTTTCATTCGAAATTAGACCTTTAGTAAATCTGCCCCATAGTAACTCTTCAGAGAGGTGACATCTGAAAATCACAGAGGTGTTGATCTTGTGTAGTTACTGTGATAGGATTACCAGTGTATCATGCAACTACCAGAACAGGTGTTACTTAGGAGAGTTGCATGAAGAGTTGTGAAGTGTTCTGAAGCCGCTGGGGTACAGATTTGAGAACAGCATTGTATGTAGCAGACAGAGGTCCCGTCTCTGTTCAGGGATGGTTTCTCCACCTTGACATGAATCGACTCTTTCACATCTCATTCAAACCAGTGATCTTCTTTATCCAAGACTTGGACATTGCTATCTTCAAAGGAGTCTTCCTTATATTTTAAGTGTTGAAAGACAGTCTTGCCCTGTAGATTTCCCCATGGAGGAAGTGGAAAGAAAGGCTTTACTTACATTCCAGGGAACTACACCAAGTAACCGGTACAGTTATGTGGATAACACTTGGGTTAAAATCAGATCTTTACAGAACACATTAACTCAGTGGACATTAACATCAAGTTCACAAGGGAAGATGTCCACAGGAACAAACTTGCCTTTTTGGACTGTTTGATATGGATCAAAGAGTGAGGTAATTTGAAAATGAAGGTATACTGGAAACCCACTCATATTGATCAATATATGTTTTTCGATTCACACCACAAACTGGGTGTCATTATAACTCTGCACAACAGGGAGGAATATGTGGCAACTGATACAGAGTCCAAGGACGAGGGGGGGGGTAAGGAATAGCCTGGGCCTTTGTCAAAACAGCAGCAACTAAGCCCAACAGGAACACTAAAAGAAATAACCACCCAGAGAAAGGCGAAATCTAGTCATCCCACATGTGGCTGGAGTTTCGGAGAAACTCAGGAGGAATTTCAACAAACACAACGCCCCTGTGTTTTTCAAACCTAGCAACATTCTGAGACAAAAACTGGTACACCTTAATGGATCCAACTCCTAAAGAAAAACAAAGCAATATGGTATATGCAGTCCAGTGTAGCAAGGAGTGCACTGATCTATACATTAGGGAGACAAAACAACTTCTCACCAAGCAAATGGATCAGCATAGGAGGGGAAACTCTACAGGGCAAGACTCGGCTATCTTTCTACACCTAAAAGACAAGGGACACTCCTTTGAAGATATCAATGTCCAAATCTTGGATAAAGAAGGCCGCTGGTTTGAAAGAGGCATGAAAGAGGCAATTCATGTCAAGGTGGATAAACCATCCCTTCGACAACACCTGTCTGCTGTAAAACTGGACCCAATTCTGAGCCCTGAGGGACCTTAATAAGAACCTTACTCCAAGCAGAGAATCAGATTAACTTTCACCCATTGATAAATACTTTTAAAAATCCCACAGAAATGAATAGAAGTTGGTGGGTTTTTCTGTGGTGAGCTCTAATCTCACATTTTTATTACTTTTCCCTATTGATGCTCCTAGCAATCAGTAATAGATTTTCTTTAGTTTTCTAACATGTAGCAGTGTTTTTGAACATATTGTCAATTGCAGTTAGTAAATCAGCTCATGAGCACAAAACAAAATTATTTTTTGTGCACTTTTGTAAGCTCAGCCTGGTGGTTAGGTCCAAGCCAGTTTGCACCCAACAAGGATGCAGCTTAGAGGGAACATTGCTCTGCTTACTATTATCTTTTTATTTTTAAACGTGTAGTTTGCAAAGTGTGATCTTCATTTTTCATTCAAATTCCTTACCTTTTATTTTGTCCTTCTGGACAATCATCTCACCAAAAAGAAATGCAAAATCACCAATAAACATAACAAATACGTTATTACACTCCAGTGCTGTAAATCTTCCACATCTGGCTCCCAGTGGGAGGTAACCTTGTATCACCCAGCTGTCACATTTCTGTATTTGTATTAAATCCTCCCATGTTTGTGTCTCTTTTCCTAGTTACATGTTCATTATTTGATTGTTTATATTTGCCATTTTTATAGCAGATGCTTGCCCTTCCTTTCATTTTAGAATATAAATAACATTGTTCATTGGAAATATCCAAGCAGTAGGTACAGTTATGGGGCTTACCTGCAAAACCAAAACTGATGTAAATGTATTATAATACCAAAAGATTTACAACACAGAAATATCTAAATAATACACATTGATTAATGTTTAACAGTATCACACTCCAGAAGGCTCCACACACCAGACTACCTTTCTTGGACCTAAAATCTAATTTTATCCTCTTTATAATAAAGGAAATGATCCTCTTTAGAAAAATAATTTATTTTAGTCATATTTATATTTGTTTGGTTAAAAAAAATATTTTTTTCCCAATACCACAGGCCACAAGGTTAAACTCGCCCCTCTAGTCCATTCAACAAACAATTGCTGCATCAGACACTATATTAGGGTGGCACATATTGTAGAGAGAGTGATGTATATCTGGAACACTCTGATTTATTTTTCATCAAACCAAATTGCATTTATGATAATGAAATGATGAGAATTTTAAACTGAAGGTGAACATTCCCTTCTTGCTTGAGGGCAAGCAGAACAAGACCCATCAATGTTAGTATTTTTAATACTATTAGCTCTTTATGTGTACGTTTTGATAATTGAAAATCCTTCTGTGAAGTGAGGAGTCATTATTAACTTGGCCTGTCCTATGTTACAGTATACTTTTTCTACCACTGGCCGGATATTATTATTCTCAATCAATACATTCCCACTGGGGATGACATTTATTGATATTATGCCAGCTCTCATAGATATATGCTGACGAGATACAATTGCAGAGCAGCCATTTAGAATAGACAGCCCTATCCTTTGCGGTGGTTTTCACTGCTCCCACTGTCCTCAAACTAATAGGAAAGGCTGTAATAAATGCAAGCCTAGCAGCTGACAATTAATAAGGGGAAAGCATATATATTGATTGATGCTTAATATGATATGGAGAAGATGCTAAGGTCTAGTTTATTTTTCTATTTCTTCCCTACAGCAAGAGAGCTCAGCAAGGTGAATAAGACTTTGTGTACATTCCTGCTCCTGGGCAAACTTAATGTCTTTTATTACATATGTTTCTTTAGATAACTGTACAGATGTGTCAGAACAAGAATGGTCAGGACAATAGTGATGGGTAAATAAGTTTGCAAGTGTATGGACCTCACTAAAACAAAAGCCCTTTCCCTTTAACATTTTTATTATTTTATTTGCTACATCTTGTATACAGTAACATCGCAGGTGGTTTTGGGCTGGGTCAAAATATGGCTGCACACTAAAAGGGGTGGTTCACCTTCAAGTTAACTTTTAGAATATTGTAGAAGGGCCAATTCTAAGAAACTTTTCAATTGGTTTTCATTATTTATTTTTCATAGTTTTTTTAATGATTTGCAATTTTCTTTTTCTTTGCAGCTTTCAAATGGGGGTCACTGACACCATGTAAAACAAATGCTCTGCAAGGCTACAATGTATTGTTATTGCCACGTTTTATTACTTATTCTATTCAGTCCATCTCCTATTCATATTCCAGTCTCTTATTCAAATCAATGTAGGGTTGCTAGGGTTCCCTAGAAACCAAATTGCTGACACTGCAAACTAGAGAGCTGCTGAATAAAAAGCTAAATACAGTAACTATAAAACCACAAATAATAAAAAAATTAAAACCAATTGCAAATTGTCTCAGAATATTATACTAAAAGTTAACTCAAAGGTGAACAACCACTTTAAGTCAACGAGTACACTGTAAAAGGGTGGATTAAAACTGGTTCCTGTTTTAACTGAAGGCTGGGCAGGCCACAGTTTAGTGTAGCATCATCCAAAGAACCATTCAGGCACATTGAGTCTCATTTGTTCACTTGTGCTTACGTAGAACTTACAATTTAAAGGGAAACTGTCATGGGAAAACATGTGTTTTTCAAAATGCATCAGTTAATAGTGCTACTCCAGCAGAATTCGACACTGAAATCCAAACAGATTTTTTATATTCAGTCATGTGACTTGTGCCTGCACTTTAGAAGGGAACTGCTTTATGGCAGGATGTTATTTTCCTTCTCAATGTAACTGAATAGAACGCAGTGGGACATGGGTTTTTACTACTGAGTGCTGTTGTTAGAGCTACCAGGCAGTTGTTATCTTGTGTTAGGGAACTGCTATCTGGTTACCTTCCCATTGTTCTGTTGTTAGGCTTCTAGGGAAGGGAAAGGGAGGGGGTGATATCACTCCAACTTGCAGTAAAGCAGTAAAGAGTGACTGAAGTTTATCAGAGCACAAGTCAGATGACTTGGGGCAGCTGGGAAATTGATAATGTCTAGCCCAATGTCAGATTTCAAAATGAAATGAAAAAACAAAAATTCCCATGACAGGATCAGGCGCTTGAGCAGCCAAAAGTATAAATGGCTATATAGAAATAATCATTTTGCCAAAGCCCAGCAAATTGATTGACAATGGAATATCTTTAACCTCTAGCCAAATTGCCATATATTGTTAATAAAAAGGTGTTGTAACGTCTCCAGTAGCCACTATTATTTGTCAGTCAGTTTGAGAAAGTTCTTCTTGCTGCACCTTCTTTGTGTTTATTCTGTCACTTTTCCTTATTTTGTAAAAAATTTAGGTTAACCAGCTTTTTATATATTCATGCCTTGTAACAAACATCCTTTCCATAAGATACATATCACAAGAAGTGACAAAGGGACTTGCATTTTACCTGCAATTAGCCCTGTTCAACACCAGCTTTGGAAAATTTGAACTGACCTTCTCCTCCATGTTTTCACACTTAGGGGCAAATTCACTAAGCAGCGACATTGCGCTAGCGTTGCCTTCGCTAACGTTCGCCGCACTTCGCCAGGCGAATTTTCATCAGCGCTACGCAAATTCACTAAGGTCTGAAGACGCTAAGGTCGGCGAACGGGAGCGTAGTTGTGCTAGTGTTACTTCGCCAGGCAAATCGCATTTACGCTAGCGATGCCTTATTTGCATACAGTGCGAATTTCAAAGTATATTACAAGTATTTGTTACAGCCACTACATTACACTACACAAGCCCAGGAAACCTTTAATAAAAAAAATTAATTTGTCCTATTGCCCTACATGTGCCCCCTATATAGTTGTGTTGCCATATGTAAGGAAATGTAGGGGGGAAGGAGGGTAATCCCAAAAAAAAATGTTGCTCTTTTTCAGACTATCACCCTACAAAAGGTAGGTGTTGGTCAATTTATGATTTGACGTCACGCTGGTGAATTAGCGATAGTGTTAGACGCTTCGTCCTTTAGTGAATTTCCCCCTAAGAGAGGATATGGGAGTGCATAGTGACCTCATGTGGCTAAACTCAACAATTATTCTTGCCATATCCTTGCTGCATTCCTCATTTCCAGTTCCCAGTATCTGAAATTTCTGCCTACATTTCTGGAATATTATTGCTCTCAAAAGTCTTGCCTTTACATCAATTTATGTTGTAAAAACAAAGAAATTACACTGTAATACATTAAATGAAATGCTCTAATTTACATGCAATATTCAGCACTACAAAATATGTGCTATAGAAAAACATGCATATAGCTGTTGCTCTTAAGGATTAGTACAGTACCATGTTATTTAATTCAGATCTTCACTAAATAGACAATAAAATTTTCATTGAGCTGTGTGTGTATGTGTGTTTGTGTGCTCACAGCACTTTTTCATGTCCTCCTTACACTTGTACAAGGCCATAATAAGGCCACAAAATCTTAGAATAAAGGGCTACAGAGGCAGAAGGATAGATCCTAAAAAATTTTCATTTCATTCACACTTACTATTGTTAAATTTATAGTATACTAAATCAATAAAATATGTGGAATTCTAGGCCAGGACTTGTTATACCCTTTAAAAAGCATACAAGTTTAGACTTGCTGGATTTTAAAAAAGATTAAAAACCACAAAAAAATTATTCAGGATAATGTATCTAAATGTGAATAAAATGCCAGCAGTACATTGCATAGATTTCTTAACACGTCTGATAATTAATTTTCGGGGCCTTCGTTTCCAGTGTATGATATGTAAAGCGTAATTTAACAGCCATTTGTTACTTGCTTGCTAAACATGCTTAATAGAAATGCAAGGCTGCAGTAGAATTAGTTAAATAATAATGGATGCTGATATTCTGTCTTTTTTTCTGATCCTGGCAGTGACTTCTGGACTTTATTTTCTAAGAAAGGAGTATTCTGAGAATTTATATATGGATCAACCAGCTGGGACACTACTCCTACAGGTTCATGTGATGAAGGACTCACCACTGGAGAAACCTCACTTTGGACTCTGTCCAAAATATTTACAGAGTAGAATCTCTTTATATCATTGGTTCCGGATAGATGAGCATACAGGGATCCTCTACCTCAACCAGAGTCTTGACAGGAGTTTCTTTGAAGTCTTCTGTAAGTTTGACAGAGATATTTGAAGTCTGCTTTTTTCAAATAATGCATCTGCACCATCTTCTTATTCCCATTTATTATTGATGTTTTCTTAAGGAATGGATGAATGACTACCAATGTAATTTAGTCATATATTAATGCAACTAAGGAATTTTGAATGGAAACAATATTACACTCCCCATTGCTTTTCAGTTTATTTATGTATATTTTAAAATGAACATGTCTTTACATTGCTATAGAAAGGAAGGAGAGATGATTATGATTGGCCCTTTGACCTCTATGCTACCTACAAACATGCATACCAAATAAGCATGTATGAAAAAAACCATTTGGGCTGTTATAGTTGCTCTACTGGCCACCTCATTTGGATAGCAATCATGAAATTCAGTACTCCATTGAAACTAAAAACTAGTCCCTTTTTATATCCACTACCACAAACTTCAGAATAAATGATATAAAGCTATAAAGGAGAATCTTTCCTGCAAAGCTAAAATTCAATTTTTAGATTTCATTAGCTAGGTCACCTGAACATTTCAGAGTCTGAGTAATGATGTCAAAGCTGTTCAGAGGATACTCATGGCAGCATTTATGGAACTTCTTCAGCAACCTGTTTTTGAGCAGAGTGTCTAAAGAACATCTAGTATAGCAACAAAATAGATGGCTGATAAACAAAGTAGTGTGACAAATAATCATAACATTACAAGAAATTACACTGTACTATAAAGTTTCAGGATGACCTCTAAAAGAAAGTGCTATAATTTTAAGGGACTTTGTTGAATAAAAATGGCAGCAAACAAAAAAGAACAAAAGAGTATAATTAAAAAAAAATAAATTGGTGCAGTTTCTCCCACCAGCGATTCGTTCTGACTAAAAAGCACTTGTTTGGCATAGCCAGAGGTGACCATGTTCATATATGAGAAACTGTATGCATTACTCAGTTCTATTTTAAGTTGTAATTTCTAATATGCATGCATTTACTTAACTAGTTTGTGGTTTAGGTGTGCTTTTATGTGCTACTTGGCTTCTTCCTTGCATGTCTGTTCAGCAGTGCCAGGGTAAAAGGCTTCCTATAGCTGTGTGGGACAGGCAAACAATTAAAAATTAATTTAGCCAGACCACTATAAGTACACAATCCATTGTGCTTTTATTTCAGTTTGAAAAGTGCACAGTAGATTTGGTTTTCTGGGGGGACCATGCATGCACCTTTAAAGTGATTTCCATCACAGTGGGATCTACTGTGGGTCAACAATAAACATAATGCAATGGAACTCTCCATTGTATATTAAAAAACTGGAGTACCATGCTTCTTCCATGTATACATTATTATTGTGTATACATTTTTCCACATTTTTCCTTGCTTTTTTTAAACCCTCAAGTTTCAGATGGTCATGTCACATAAGTAATTTCACTAAGCACTGTTTATAAAAATATATGTAATAGTTTATATGGGACACTTGGTATTTTGCACACACACACACAGCAAGGAGTTTTTGCTGTATGTATTAATAACTTCAATGATATAAATCTTAAGAATGTATTTACAATTTGACTTTCCTATTTTGTCTCCTTCTTGTCATTTTCATGCAGCACTAGGAAGTCAGTCATCCATTCAGAAGATCACACTGAAGGTGTCAACAAAGTCACAGCCATTTCTAGATAGGGACTGTGATAATGCACCTACCATTTCGGTTTATCTTTACTTTATAAACCATACATCTCCCATCTGTTCCTCACTTAAACCAAAGGATCTGTGCTTCAATGACAAAGATCTCTCATTCCATATAAAGGAAAACAAACCACCTGGAAAACTGTACAAATTTCATCCTCGGCCTATTGTACAGTCCTGTCCAAATGTCAGTGTTAGTTACATGCTAATTTCAGGTAAGGTATACTTATTAGGACTATGCTTTAGACATTCTTTTACATGAAAAATTGGAAGACTGCTGTATACGTATGGGACCTGTTATCAAGACCAGACTGGGCTGACAGTATACAAGAGGAAAAAACCCAGTGGGCCCCAGCCCTCATGGGCTCCCGCTGGTCTAGAGCTGCTTCCCCGATTAGCACTGTTCTGTTTGCCGATGCGCACATGTGATGCTGATCATGCTATGTGCGGAGGCCTAGTTTAACAGTCAGGTGGAGGCCCCCGGTGGCTGCCAGGAGGGCCCCTTGGGTTACAGTCCTGGTGAGCCCCCAATGTTCCATTATGACCCTGCCTGTTTTGCAGAATGTTTTGGACCTGGGGTTTTTCAGGTAAAGGGTCTTCTTTTCATTAAACCATTCTCAACCAAACTCTCATCCATGATTTTAACTTATTTATTAATAAAATAACTTGAAAAATTTGGTGCGGGAAAAATCTAGCAAACATTCAAATCATATGATTTTTTTGTATTTGACACCTGAATAGGTCAATTTATTCAGGTTATCATCCAAAACCACATTTTTCTGATTATCGGATGAAACCCAGTGCAGATAATAATATCTTCAAATTGTAAAAGGGCCATCTGCCATTGACTTTGACATGACCTCTAAAAGTTTGAGTTTTTTCTCCAAAAAAACTCAACTTGAAAAAGTTTAGTAAATAACTGTGTACTACAAAAAAAATATAATCATTAAATAAACCAAGTAAAATAGTTTTTCCTCCAGTAAGGATTAATTATGTCTTAATTAGGATCAAGTACAAGTTATTGTTTTATTATTAAAGAGAAAAAGGTAATAATTTTTATAAATGTGAACTATTTCATTATAAGGCCATATGTGGGGGATGGACTCTCCGTAATTCTGTATAATGGGTTTCCTGTTTATATAATAAAAGGTATGGCAACTGAAAAAACTAGGAGCATAAGCACTTTATTTAAAGTAGGTATGCTGGTGGTGTGCTGTGCAAGGGATGATTCTACCCTAGAAACAGTAACCTAGAAAACAGTATTCTTTCAAATGGACACAGGAAGTGCTAACGGCCTTTTGTAGACCAGATAATAGGATTAAGCAGCAACATGGTGCAAATTGGTTACTATCCAGACTGTAATGAATGGCAATGAAAGAACAATTAACTTTGAACAGACTATTGCAGTTAAAATAAGGAATGCCAATGTCGTGTTTGGTTGTTACATTTTATATTCACAACGTACCATACTATAAGTCGTTATTTCTTTGCTTAATTGAACCTTACACACAGTTACACATACTCCTTTATTCATTTTAATTTATAGCAGACCACCCAAGTGACATCAAACCTTGCCTATAGTACCTTTTGCCAGTGCCCAGGCATTTATCTTATTTATAAAGCATTAACATATTCTGCAGCTCTGTAAAATACAAGGGTTTCTACACCGAACACACAAATTACACTCAATTAAATTCAGTCCCAACATAGAATAAAAAGACTTATTAGAGCTTTAAGATACACCAAACAGTGGGAACTAAGGGAGAATTAAGAGAGATTGTAGAAAACAAGCAAAACAATGGGTTACAGAAGCTTTACAGGTCCTATAGCAAAAATAATATTACACCTCATCTTGGTATAGAAAAGAACTACTGCACCCATGAATTTGAGGAATTTTCTACATTTACATTTACCAACCAATTCTGAAGGTTGATTGAAATGACCAAACGGTGATTGATCCTGGGAGAAATATGATTGGTTGAGATCGGGGGTTGTTTGGTTTCATTAGTTGCAATGGCTCTTGGAATTATTTGTCAATAAAATGTCATGCTGTAAGATTTATTTTGTTATGGAAATTGCAAGCTCATTCTGTATGTTTTAAATGCTTTAATAATGCAAAGGTTATTTGTGCACTGAAAACACACTAGGGTTAAAATATACCAGTAGTTAAAAAAGACATAACATTAACAAATGCAGTGTGAACTAGTACTAAAACATATAAATCCTGCAAAGTATGGTATTAAAAGCCAGTATAGGAGATACTTTACATTCCTTCCTGTATATTCTATAATTCTTCTAATGCTTCTACAGACCACAGATACCCATTCAGGTTCAATCCCAATACCTCTGAAGTGAGCCTTACCCATTTCGTGGACCGTGAGGAGAGGGAAAATTATGATCTTGTGGCAAAATGCTTGCTGAGGGACACATTCTCAGAAGTAGAGGTAGAGCAATCTTTTCAGATCACAGTGGATGATGAGGATGACACAGCCCCATTTCTCCCGAATGGAACAGACACTGCTAATGTGATGGTGGAATTCAAAAGAAAGAATGTAAGTATTACTTATTACCATAGTTTTAGTACAGAGTATAGAAGCAATGTCAACAGGGTGCCTTTACCTCAAACAGAAATTAAAGTTGATGGCTTTTTATATCATGCAAACATAATATGTTAGTGACCATGTTTGCGAATAAATGGCTTTTGCATCATATGCAATGACATTTGCAGTGTATGTAATGAAATTTCCCAGAGCGTTTTCTTGTAACAAAATATTTAACGTAACTCCACCTTTGCTTATCTATAATGCGTGTATTGTATTGTATTGTATAACTTTATTTGTAAAGTGCTGTTAAGGAGCTGCAGTGCTGTACAGTGCATAAAAGTACAATATATATAAAAGTATACATGGGGGAGACAAATCACATGATAAATATATACAGAATCATTGGTCAAAGAGCTTAAGGGCTATGTGGTAAGAGATAGTGGGAAGGAGGTCCCTGCCCCATAGAGCTTACAGTCTAAGTGGATGGGAGGCTAACATACAGGTACAAATTGGAGATGAAAATGCACATGGTAAGGCATAGACAGTAGGCACAAACTAGGCTAATGTTTTAGTGCTCTAAAAGGTAGGCTTTTAATTTTTCCTTGAAAAGACTGAGAGAGGATAACTTATGGAGACGAGAGGTGGCAGTGGATGGTGTGAAGAGAAGGTGGCTCTGAGAAGAGCAGAGACTATTCACCAGCAATTGATTTTACATTGTGAGCAGTGCAAAACATTCACAAAGATGCCATTTTAAATAACGCTTGTGACTTTTAATCACATTACCCCTTTTCTCTCTAAAACCACAAATGCCATGATGACAGTTATTAAAAGATTCAAATATAAAAAGTACAAACAAAAAAGTCTGAACAGTGTGCTAAAAAAAATACGAATATCTCTAAAACCTGTAAAAATTTGAGTTTTTTCAGACAATTACAAGCAATAAAATATCTGAAAAACCTCTAAAAGTCCGAATGGCTAAAAAAGTTTTGTATTATTATATTTTATAAATATCACATTTTTAGAGTGTTAGAGTAATTTTAAAAAAATGTAAATTTTTACAGAAAAAATAGGATTTGTGGGTCTAACAAGTTTTTAAAATTAGGACCATCAATTTTTGTCACGCTATTGACAAATCAATAAAAATAGCTGAAACAATTGAAAAGCAGTAGGGATGGCGCGAACTGTTCGCCGGCGAACTAGTT
>CM044443.1:48886118-48915469 GCA_024363595.1 Xenopus borealis
CGGAAGTTCGCGAACATGTTCGCGAACTTTTTTTCGGCGGTTCGCGCCATCACTAAAAAGCAGTGATTATTCATTTAAATCCAAATGTAGATTACTTTTTTCTGTATAGTACAGATATTGGATCTCTTATCCGGAAACCCATTATCCAGAAAGTTCCGAATTACGGAAAGGCCATCTATCATAGACTCCATTATAATAATCCAAACAGTCCAAATTTTTTAAAATGACTGCCTTTTTCTCTGTATTAATACAACAGTACCTTGTACTTGATCCAAACTAAAATATAATTAATCCTTATTTGAAGCTTTACCAGCCTATTGGGTTTATTTATGGGCAGATTTACTAAGGGTTGAATTTGAGGGTTAAACAACCTACTATTCGATTGGTCTAATGATCGAATAGTAAAAATTCTATCGATCAAATCGTTCAGTTTGAACGATTTCAACTATTCAATTAAATTTTTTTATTCGATCAAACGTTTTGAATCCAAGTTCGTTAGCATTGATCTGGCGAACTAGGCAGTTGAATACAAATTTATTTAAAAGGGGAAGACTGTCGAACATTCAAATAGATTTTTATTCGATTTGATCAAATTTTCAAAATTCATTGGTCACAAATTCGAATTCGAAACTTTTTGAAAATTCGATCGAACTTTGAATCCTTCATGTGAATTTAGTAAATCTGCCCCTTAATGTTGACATGATTTTCTAGTAGTCTTAAGGTGAGACAATCCAAATTATGGAAAGGTCCCGTTATCAGGAATACCCCAGCATTGTGGATAATAGGTCCCATAACTGTACTGGAAATCTGTTCATGTACACTAGCCATGTCTGTATTACAGAAAAAAACAAGAATATACAGTAATGTCAAGTACAACATCTGTACAATACACTCACATTTTGGACTTTGGAACTGCTTGTACCATGATACAGTATTAACATTTTCTCTGTTATTGGTTATTACAGCACCCAGTCCTTTTCTTTTTTTCTACCAGCAACAGATTTTGGATACTTGCTGCCATCTAGTGATCAAAAATGAAACTTATAAGGATATATGTTACCGAGGAGTTTCATGACCATACAGGTCATGGAATTCCGAGTTAACTTCTAATATCCTCATATTTTGCAACTGGGGGTACTTTATTTATTATAATAAACAAGTTTAAGTGAGTCTTGTAACAGAAATGACATCAGAACTCCCTGTTTATAACTGACGACATCAGAACTCACCGTTTATAAGGACATAATTTACAAGATATTCACGGCTTTTGTGTATTATATGTGGATCACTGTTGGCAATACATTAGAAATAGTTCATTTTATAAATTCTATATATTCTTTCTTTACTTTAGTTGCTTACATTCTTTTTGTATGTGATTAAACATACATTCCACCTGTGATATCACAGGATGTTTACTTAATCCAGTTGTTATAAGTTGTAATGGGGTTTGCATTGCCACTTGCTAGGAACAGGGTTTTTGCCTTGGTTGCTTAGAAACATTTTGGAGTTATTTATCAAAGGTCGAATGCTATTTTTATACCTCAAATGAACTCGAATGAAGTCACAACTCGAAAGGTATCTAGAAAAAAATTTGAATGGAAAAAACTCAATTCTGCAAGTTCAAGTTGTGAAAAAAACTCGAAAATCGCTCCAATCATTCAAGTTTTTGGGCAAAACCCTCCGAAAAAACTTGAACATTATGCAGGCTGTTAACATCTTCAAAATGGTTCGAGTCTGCTATTGACTCCTACAAAATCAAGTTTTCTTTAAAAAAACAAATCGACTCCACTTTTGTGGAAAACACAACTCGAACCTTAATAAATAAACCTCTAACAGTGACTTTTTTTGTACCTTCCACAGGGGACCATCCTTGGCATGCTGACAGTGTGGGATGCTGACTCCACACCTGTGTTTCCTGCAGAAGCCAGTTCTAAAAAATACACAAAGACCATTGTCAGCAAAGACCGGTTCATTCTGGAAAACTTCCGGGTGGAACACAGCTTTAAGGAGGTGAAATTCCAGCCAAAAGGAAACTTAATCCGCGGAACGCTTCATGAGTACAGTAAGCTTGCCAAGACATAAAAAAGATAAGGGATAGTAAAAAAACAGGAATTGTACATTTTTAGCAGCTATCAGTATGAAATCCACAAAAGCAAAGTTGAAGCGTATTCTCATTTGTGCGTACAGGTATGAGACTTGTTACCCAGAGTGCTTGGGATCTGGGGTTTGCTGGATAAGGGGTCTATACTTTAAGGGGGTTATTTATCAAAGGTTGAATTTTAGAATTATCTGAGGGTTTTTTTTTTCCTTGAATGAACTCACAATAAACTCACAACTTTAATGGTTTTTAATGTAAGAAAAAACTTGAATCAGTGCGTTTGGGTTAAAAACCCAAGATTGAATTGATCAAGTTTTTGAGTGAAACACCCTGAAAAAAACTCAAACATCATGAAGACTATTAAAATCTTCAAATGGTTCGAGGGCCATTGACTCCTACATTATAGTGACAGATTTTAGATTCAAGCTATTTCCAGGGTCAAGGGATAATAAATCTTGAAAAATTCAAGTTTTTTTCTTTAACTGGAAAAATTGATTTTGACTCAAATAACACAGAAAACATGATGATTAATGCTATCTTAGTTAGGATCAAGTACAAGGTACTCTTTGTATTTACAGAGAAAAAGGAAATTATTTAAAAAATCTGAATTATTTGATTAAAATGGAGTCTATGGGGTGAATTTACTAAAGGGCAAAGTGAAAAACGCTGGCGAAAATTTTTTTTCACTTTTATCCACTTCACCTATTAACTAACAGGCGCAGGCGACAATTGGCTCATGTGACCTAACATGTGCTGTATGGTACAGTTTTCTTTAATTTTTTTACAGTTTTGATTTAACAGTGTATATTCTGCTCTGGAATGATTTGTCCATGCTCAGATAATACTTGTTCAAATCATTATTCCCATATGTTAATCAGAACAACCAATATTACAACTTCCACTAATATTATTAACTGAACTTAATTGTAATATATTGATTATAAACTTAATTTTGTGTCAACAGAATTTACAGTATTTTGAATGGAATAAATTAATTTTGTTGTTACAAACAATTGTGTGTGCACAGAATTTATTTTGTAGACACAATTCATTTTTTTGATTGGAAAATGTATTTTGTGGACGTAAAAGTGACACTGCCAACAAAAAATATAATGCCTGAGTCCTAAATTTGCTAAATGTATTTTATGTTTCCAACCCCATGCTGTAATATCCCTTTTATTATTATTCTCTTCAGGGTTAGTTCTGAACAAGAGCATTCCAATTACGAGAAACGGATCTCTGCATGTTAGTGTTCTGGTGAATGACACTGAATTTCATGGACCAAATGGAGATGTGATGTTGTACTTCAATGTGACAATCTTACCAGTGGAAATTAGATTCCCAAACATCTCATACCAGTATACTGTCAACAGAAATGCGGACCGCTATGCTCAGGTACAAATTTACCTTTGGTCTATGGATTCGTTCTGCCCTGTATAAGGGACACAGGGCAGCCAAAAATAGAGGAGTGTTTACAAACTTTCATATAGAAACACAGTACATAAAACACACAGTACTTAATTCATTGGTTAAAAAATTAGGCATACATTTACCCTATAGTTCATATGTACACTGCAAATCTGTGCTTTCTGGATAGAAAGACAATGCTAGTGTTTATACAGAGATTGCATTCATGTTATATAGCAACCAGGGTCACCAACTTACTTGGAAAAAAATTATAAGACTTCTTAGATATATTTCCTTTAATTTCTGTTAAAGGGATTCTGTCAAGTGAAACACATTTTTGTTATATTTAAATTTGGGTTAGATGTGGTGTTACTTTCCAAGGTGGTTCCAGTTGTGTAACTTGTGTTCTGATTAATGACAGTCACTCTTTACTGCTGCACTGTAAGTTATAGTGATGTCACCCCCTTCCTTTCCCCCATCAACCCATCAACAGAACAATGGGAAGATAACAGGATAAAAGCTCCCTGACACCTTCATTGCTAAGTTACATTTGTAATGCAAATAGTATAATTTAGATAAACAACATGCAAATCATCCCTTAAAGACTATTGAAAAATCAGTTTTGTTAGTACTTTCAGCCAACCAACCCTAACTATACCTGGCACACCACATAATCCTCAAATTGCAGGTTACCCAGATTTAGACAGTTTGGAGTCTTTGCACATATGATGGGGAATAGGTTATGCTACAGTATTTTCTGCATAAGCTCTGAAGTATCCCATAGTACCATTTCCAGCATGATAAAGTTTCATGAGATGGGGATCAAAATTCTAAAACTCTAATTTGTGAGGTTTTAGAAGTTTTTTCTACTTCAAATAAACTCACAATTTAAAAAAATACTCTGCTCATTTATTAAAAAATCTAAAAATAAACTCACAATGAACACAATCATGAAAAAAATTTGAATACCTCAAATTTGTCCAGTTAAATTTGGGAGTTTACAAGCTCAAAAAAAAAAAAGCTTAACATTTCTAACTAAAATTTGAATATTGCCTAGGACAACTCCCATTGACTTCTGCATGAACTCAAGAGCTTTTGGATGCTAAAGTTTTACATTCAAGTTTGTTGAGCGTAATAAATTTCAAACATTCTAGTTTTTGAAAATATAACGAGCAAAAAAAAACAATTTGTGGCAAAAATAATTTTTTTTATAAATGACACCCTAAGCTCTTCCTTTTTCTGCTCCCCTATCTACTTACATAACCATCTATGCCGATCACATTCTACATCTATTTTACAACATTCCTCTGCTTCTCCTTTGTAAACATGTCTTGCAAGTGGCCAGTGACTGTGTTCCAATATGACACTGAATTCCAGGTGTAATGAATCTTATGTATTGTTCTAGCAACAATATTTTACATTTTAAAGAGGTTATTACACACATAACAATAGAATCTAACAATATAACAACAGTATATATTGCTGACTGATGAATTCAATGTAGGATAATATAGGAATCAGAAGATGAGATAGACCCTCAGTTCAAACAGTGTGTTTTAATAGTGGTTTGAGTTAATTAGACAAAAATAATTCTTTGCAATCATTTGTCAGGCATTTTTGACAATCCATGATGTCCTTTAATAATATATTGGTTCTGTAAAATATATTACCACAAATATGTACATTAAAGCTATTGTTGTTTATCCCTTACTACAGATTGAAAAAATCTGCATAGAAAATTGCAAGCTTTTTGAAGGCATCAACCTTAATTACAGACTACAAACAGAAAATAATACTCATGCCTTCGCCATTATTCAAGGAAAAGAGAGCACATTTGCAACTCTTATTGTCAATGACTCAGATGCTCTGGCAACCCATGAGAGCAAGGAAATAGTCTGTACTGTATTTGCCACAAACAAGCACCTGAAGGAACCAGCCAAGACACAGATCATTATATTGTTAGATGGAACACGTAAGTATTTGTTTCTCGTTAAATTGGCAACATTACAGACTCAAACCTTCGAAAAAAGTTATGGAAACTAATCTCTTTATGCCACACTGCTATATCTATTGGATGTCACCCTCATCCAAAAAATATAACTCATAATGTTGCCTTGACATCCATATATCATATTCAAGAATTAAAAAATATGCTAAGTAGGTTGAGCACATAGTTCAAATTAAAATGGAATTAAGCTAAACTGAATAATGCTGACTGTGCTTTCAGCTGTGAAAGATGAAGATAATTGTCCCCTATCATGTTCCGAGAGTAGACAAAAGTCTGAATGTGAGGAATGTGGGGGACTTGGCTCCCTTACTGGAAGGTGCCAATGGAGACAAGGACATGGAGAAGGTTTGTGAAAATATGTTTTGTTTTAGCCCCTTTATGACAGCATACCATGACTTTAACTGCCCCGTGCTGCCTTTAGGACCATCTCCATGCTTGTACAAGCATGGGACCTTTAATCCAGAATGATCGGGACCTGAGGCTTTCCAGATAACTGATATTACCATAATTTGGATCTTCTTTCCTTAAGACTACTAGAAAATCATGTAAACATAAAAAAAACCAATAGGCTGGTTTTGCTTCCAATAAGGATAAATTATATCTTAGTTGGGATCAAGTACAATGTACTGTTTTATTATTACAGAGAAAAAATAATGGATAAAATTGAGTCTATGGGAGATACGGGTTTCCGGATAATCGTTCCCATACCTGTAATAAACAGCATATTCCCTAAGCAGCTAGTGTTCCTGTGATACTGAAAGAGGTGTGAAAAGCTATAATGTTAATGTTCTTGAGTTAAAAGTGTAAATGTGTACTAACCTTAACATTTACCATACAATCTTACAGTAAAATCACATGTGGCCTAAATCCTTATTCAGAAGTACAAAATTGCCATTATCCAAAATAAACTGAAGCATCCACCAACAAAATATAATTGAGTCTATACAAATATTAATATTAAAGGGGATCTAAACCCAAAAAAATAATTTATACTCATTTAAGAGTTCTTCTCTGAGCACTGCTGCAGTTTGCACACATTTTACATATGTAGTGCTTTCTGGAATTTTTTTATTTTTTACACTACTAATACCAGGCTTTTTGTTCAATTGAGGGTTAGAAAACATAGGATTAAGAAAGTACAGTACATATAGTTAGGGTCATTGAGACTCAGAGAGTTGTTGAATCCATATTGGATGCAAAACAATTCTATTCAGTTTACTTAAAGTCAAACTTTACCCCAAAATGAACACTTAAGCAAGGGATAGTTTATATCACATTAAGGGGCACATTTACTACGGGTCGAATTTATTCTAAGTGAAAATTTAAATTTCGAATTAAATTTTGGGCTTATTCAACTATTGAATAGCCCAAAATTCGAATCGAATTGGTCGAAGTACTAGCCCTTTAAAAAAAAAATTTGATATAACAATTCGGCAGATTAAACCTACCGAATTGCTGTAGAACCCTATGGGAAGCTCCAAGTTTTTTTGATCGAATAAAAAAATTTGATGCTCAAAATCGTCGAAAAAGCAAAAAACAATTTGATCGATAGATCGAATTTTTAATATTCCACCGTTCGAAAAATCAAGTTACGTTAAAACCCCTAATTCGACCCTTAGTAAATGTGCCCCTAAATGTCATAATAAATAATCTTACACAACTGGAATATTGATATCAGTAGATGTTGAACTTTTACCTCTCTTACCTTCAACAATTATTTTGTGATGTTCTGTGTGCTCCCTCAGAAATCACCTGACCAGAAATAATGCAAACTGTAACTGTAAAAGAAAAAAGAATGTGGAAGCAAGAGACCTATAAACAGACATATAAACTAGAACAGTTGGGGGCAGATTTATCAAATTCACATGAAGGATTTGAAATTCAATCAAATTTTCAAAAAGATTCGAATTCGAATGTTTTTGAAGACCACTTCGACCATCGAATTTTGAAAATTCGATCAAATTGAATGATTCGAATAAAAATCTATTTGAAATTCGACAGTCGAATAACTTGCCCTTTGAATTTTGATTTCAACCTACCAAATTGGTTTTAATTATTTTTGATCAAATAAAAAAATTTGATTGAATGGTTAAAATCGTTCGAACCGTTCGATTCAAACGTTTTTTTCGATCAATCAAATTATTTCTATTCGATCATTCGATACAATTGTAGTAAAATCCTTTGAATTTGATATTCGTGTTTGGAGCTTTCTGGATAAGGGGATTTCAGAATATTGGATCCCATACCTGTATATATCTAACTTTATATTGATGTGAAATATAGAAATGTATAACACTATTTCATTCTCTATAATGTTTCCTGATTCAGATTTCCTAATTTATTTTACCATCTTTGACAGGAATCACAACAAATTATTCTACCTGCACGCCTAGCCTTCAGACCTGCCCTGATGGAATCTGTGATGCGGTGGAGAGTAATAATTCAACAATATGTCCCCAGGACTGCACCAGTACGGCCAATACTATTTAATAGGCACTTTGGAAATATGAGCTAAAATTTTTTTTTAGTTTTATTTTATCTGATAAGGCAACTATTACAATTTTTTGCTGTCCCCAAAACCATTTAACAATATGAAAAATGTAGTTAATGTAAAAATGTAGTTAAACAGATTATTTCAAATGTTCAGTAATATAGAAAGGAAAATCATAGAATATAACTTGAATCAGAATTCTGAGATCAGCGGGGGGAAATGTCTTGGTAATGTCAATGAGAGTCTAAGGTTCATTATGTCAAATTATGAGCACATAAAAGTCAAGAACAACAGAATTGGGCCACTTTGCCTTCACAACAGGAATACTTCTCATCTAATTTACTCTAATTATTTGCCATAAAATATTTACATTCCTATTCACAGTTAAATTGCTGACATTTACCCCTAATGTCAAGCACTTAATGCTTTTCTACTGTTGCATGTCTGTGATTCAGTTTACTAGTAGCTTTTAGAGGCTAATACTTTAGCTACTACTGTAATGGCAACAGCCAGTAAACAGTTTTCATGTTTTCTTCTTTCTATCCAAGAGAGTTTTTGATTTAACTTTCTGTTTTGGAGCAGAGATAACTATCATTGGCGGGCATGAAAAAGGACCTCACTCAGGGATAAAAGCTGGATATGGCACCTGTTTTTGCCTTCTGCCTGATAAATGCTTCTGTGAAAAGAATATTGTTGAAGGTAAGAGATCTATGGACATTTCTGTGACTTAATTTTCATAATGTGCAGTAATGCAAAATTTTGGATCTTCAATTTGACATCTGAAAATCATTTGGGGCAAATTCACTAAAGAGTGCAATGTCACCAGCGACGGCTTCACAGCCATCACAACACTTCGCAGGTGAAAATTCACTCAGACAACACTAATTCACTAAAGTGCGAAGTAGTGTTCAATTCTGCCTAGTGCAACTTCGTTATAGTTCTTGTGCTCAGGCTAATTTGCATAAGGTGGACAATTTAAAGTGGACTAGAGATATTTATGTTACATGGTGCATCTAATTACATTTACACTGATAACTAGACATTTCAAGGGAACCTTAATAAAGTCAGTAGTGTTGTTTTAATGCCCGACACATAAGCCCACAGTTAAATAATGTGCCATATGGTAGAAAATGCATGGCGGAAACAGGGGGCCCGAAAAAACATTTTTATGGCTTTTGCAGTCTAACACCCTGAAAAATTGAAGAGACGCCAGCGTTTTTTGTACTTAGAAGATATTCCACTCAAAAATGATGATGTAAGTAACTGAAGATTGAGGATGTTCTATGCACTACAATGCACTTCTCCAGGGGGTATATTTATCAAAGAGTGAAGTTAAGAGAGAAGTTTCGCCACTATCACCCATTGATAAATATGCCTTTCAAAATCCCATAGAAATTAATGGAGAGCGGCGGAATTTCACTCTAGTGGCGGAACTTCGCTCTTTGATAAATTTACACATGTCAGAGCTGGTTAAGGCAAGTCTGACGGCATCTTAGTGAATTTGTGGAGTTTTCACCTGGCATTAGAGTGCAAAGCTACGCAAGCGTACGTTTTCTTCGCTAGCGAAGGGGCGAAGTAACAAAATGACGTAAATCTTTGCTATAGTTAGTCACTTCGCCCTTTAGTGAATCTGCCCCATAGTTTGTGCTCATTGCAGTCCGAGCTGAATTCCTCTGAAGTAGTTCTTGACTAAAATTTCCCACCTCTACATTGTGTAATTTAAGATTGATGTGCAGTTTAGGATCAAGTGTATATATGTATGTATGCATATGAATATAACATTGAAACACAAAAAACACAACACAGTACAACATTCCTTTCCTTTTCTTCTCAAGGACCACTCTGCGACGACACCTGCAAGACTGTGATTGCATGTGGGGTTTTTCTGTCCTTCATAATCTCTGTTCTACTCTCTTCATACTTCATTCATCGATACCATAAAAACTCTCCAAAGCCCCCAATTGCTTCTGCTGAAATGACCTTCCGCCGCCCTGCCCAGTCTTATCCAGTGAGCTACTCTACCAATGCCAGACGCCCATCTCTAGACTCCATGGAGAATCAGGTGTCAGTGGATACATTTAAAATACCGGTAAGATGTTAAATAGAATCAGGAACATTATTTTTTGTTAGAGAAAGGTGTTTTTGACTAAATTCAGGACTGTATTAACAGTGAACATGTAAATAAATCAAAATGTTCTGTCCCAGTCTAGTGCATACATTTTAAGTTCTCTATTGCAAACATTTTTAAACAAATGCTTTGCTACAAAACATTCAAGTGTCTGACTTTCTAGTCCATAAAATTTCACTTGCTTGACATACTTGAAACATTCAAATGTTCAATGTCTTGCCATGTTGAGATCTATTTTCCAGATAAACCAGTGTTTCTAGGTTGTTAAAAAAAGTTAAAGGATTTATTTGGATATTTCTGTATTTGTTGCACAAGGCATGTGAACACCTTAGTGATCATTTACTTCTGCCCCTGATGCAAGTGCAGGATCACTTATCACTTCTCTTAATGCTTATTCCAACTGGATTTGTGCAAAGGGATTCCAGAACTTTTGGGCAGGACTAATATCCACCAGTGAAGGATGTGCAAGTTAGGGAAAGGCAGAGGGTGGGAGATAGATGCCTGCATGCCTCTCATCCACATCAATATAGTGTTTTGGAACACAGGCTGCACAGTGTAAAAAGCAACCCGTAAATACTGGGTTTCTGACTATAACCTGTCTCATGAACCACTATATAAAGTCCCCTAAATACAGGGTTTACGACTATTACCTGTCAGGCTTTCCTTGAATATGAATCAGCATACATTATATGAAGGACGTTTACTATTCCTATAATTAACTAACACAATTACAAGAAGTTACCATGGTATACATTAAATCTTACAATAAAAGAAGCATGAAACATAAATGGCTTATAAGGTACATTCTAACTACTCTAACCTACTGTCTTGGTGTGCGTAAATATAGAGTTATGTCTAGGTGGCTATCCTTAAAGGTGTTTCTCCAGATACATCACTTTTCCTTCTTCTTTGGTTTCTTCTTCTGTTTCTACACCAAATGGAAGAGATCCCAGTTATAGCCCTTTGGCCTCCATGACAACTAGGCCATAGCCCCCTACAGTTTGTTTGTACACATCCTGTAACCAGGATGAAACACTGTCCAGTAGTAGTTTCTGTAGACCATGAGATACTCCAAGTCCCATAGGCATCCATTGAACTCCAATAATGTTCTATACTGAATACCATCCATTAGGTGCCACTGTACACTTCATTCTGTGGGCCTTCCAGGTTTACTCAATTCCTTTTAAACTAGTTTTCCTTGGAGATTAGTGATGTGCGGGTTGGGATTTCCCTGACCCACAACCGGCCAAAACCCGTCCGACCTTAGCCCGCGGCCACCCACATCCAACTTCCAGCTTCCTTTTATAGACTTGTGTTGACCTGCCCTGCCGATGATGTTGCAAAAGGGGCAGGGTGAGCAGGCACAGTGTCTTTAAAAGTTGAACCCGGAAGTCGGCATTTGATGGTGGCGAACCAGCCCGACCCCTGGGTATCGGGCCTGCACGCACATCACTATTGGAGATGGTCAACACACTTAATATGGATTCAGTTTGGGAAGATCACTTTCTTCTTAGTTTGTTTTAGTAACACCAACTGTCTTCCAAACCTTTTTTTTTTTTTTAGCATAGCCATGTTTCCAAAGGCTTGCCTTGCACTCCATGGCAGGGAAAGGTGCGAATGTTCAAAAAACATGGCTGTTTGTGTCTATTTGCACCCTTTGTGAATGATGCCTCTTCAATTTTAAGAAGACTTTAATGGTGGACTTTGGTATAGAACTCACAGTGATTATAGGCAGCAGTACCATCAGTTGTAGCTTCAGTTTTGCACTATTCTGTCTGGGCTGGTGTTTGATCCCGACTTTATCTATTATTTCAATAAAATGTCATGTACTGTAGTGAAAAAACTAATTTTAGAATTTGTGTTTCCATATTCATTTTTTTTATTCTAAGCATCATGTTAAGAAAATATTGGAAAGCATTTTTGATGTGGTACATACAGTATATCTTTTTTGTATTACTATTATTGAGATTGTATTGCTGAACGCCAAGTCTTGTCATTTTTCATTTGTTTTTAATAGGAGGATCCAAAGTGGGAATTCCCACGTAAAAACCTGGTCTTGGGTAAGACCCTTGGTGAAGGAGAGTTTGGAAAAGTTGTAAAGGCAACTGCATTTAGACTGAAGGGTAAAGCTGGTTACACTACAGTGGCAGTAAAAATGCTGAAAGGTAAGTGCTAAAATATCACCACTGTTGTAATATATAGTATGTAAAACATACTTTTCTCATGTTCCAAAAAATAAGATTTAATCATAACCTAAAAGTACGTATGTAAGAATCTGTAGCCCATATTTACTTAAAGGGGATGTTTACCTTTTAGAAAAATTTAGTTTGATGTAGGCAGTGATAGTCTGAGACAAATTGCAATTGGTTTTCATTTTTTATTATTTATGGTTTTTGAGTTATTTAGCTTTTTATCCAGTAGCTCTCCAGTTTGCATTTTAAGCAATCTGCTAGCTATGGTCAAAATTACCCAAGCAACCATGCACTGATTTGAATAAGAGACTGGAATATAACTAGGAGTGGGCCTGAACAGAAAGAGGAGTAATAAAAATGTGCACTATCCATACATTTTTAGCCTTACAGAGCTTTTGTTTTTTAGGAGTCAGTGACACCCATTTAAAAGCTGCAAAGAGACATAAGAAAAAGACAAATTATAAAACAAATTATACAACTATAAAAAATAAATACTGAAAACCAAATGAAAAGTTATTTAGAATTGGCCATAGTATAACATACTTAAAATTTACCTTAAAGGTGAACCACTCCTTTAATAGCATCAAAGGGTAGTTTTATCAAATAATGAACTAGAAAGAGGGAAAGTTTTAACAAATTGACCTATTTATCAAATTGATTATATATGTCAAATTAGACACCAGTGTGAGTTTGTCAGAATGTGTGCAAACTGCTTAGAGCAGTTGCATTTCATGCTTGTTAATGAGATGCTTAAAGGAATCGTTCAGTATAAAAGTAAAAACTGGGTAAATAGATAGGCTATGCAAAATAAAAAATGTTTTCAATATAGTTAGTTAGGCAAAAATGTAATGTATAAAGACTGGAGTGACTGCAAGTCTAACATAACAGAACAGAACTTCTTGCTTTTCAGCTCTCTTTTGTTTAAATTGACTAGTTACCCTGGTTACCAGGCAGTAGCCAATCAGTGAATTGAGGGAGGGCCACATGGGTCATAACTGTTGCTTTTGAATCTGAGCTGAATGCTGAGGATCAATTGCAAACTCACTGAACAGTTATGTCCCACGTGGCCCCACTTCAAGTCGCTGACTAACTCAGATTTAGAGAGCTGAAAAGCAGGATGTTGTATTCTGTTATGTTGCACATCCAGCCACTCCAGCCATTATATATTACATATTTGGCTAACTAACTATATTAGAAACATTTTTTATTTTGCACAGCCTATCTATTTACCCAGTTTTTATTTTTACCCTGAAATGTTCCTTTAACAGCAGCTTTGATAAATATAACCTATCCCAGTTTTTACACCCTGTATAAACTGGATGCAGGGAATGGTTTAGATGAAAACATGGCAGGTTGTACCTATTTTACACTTAGCACCCTGTACTTTGTATATATGGCCTATTAAGTTACCATTTTGGAATTAGAAACAGAATTTTTCCTATACTTTAGTTAGTTTATACAATGATTAGCATAGATCTTAGTTGTGTTTCTTGGCAGTTTTTCTGAAATGTAATTATGCCTACTGTTGTTCAATGAGTGGGCATCTTCCACTCAAGGTGGCCATACACGGACAGATTTCAGCTGCCATTTCAGCCTCTTTAGACTGATTTGGCAGCTTATTTGCCCATGTGTGGGGTCAAAGGGCCTACCTAGCCAACATCTGGCTGAAGATCAGTAAGCAATGTTGCTTACGCAGGTTTAATTTTCCTCTCAGAATGTGGACTGCATTGGCTCAAAGTTGCAGTCCTTGTTCTGATGGCCCATATTTACATCATTGTAGTGAGTTTTTTGGCCCTAGGGCCTTAAGTTCAGTTAAGCCTGATATTGACCACCATAGGTGGGCATATCAGAGGAAAGATCTGCTCATTTGGCAACCTCAGCAAATGACCAGATCTTATAATGCATGGCCACTTTTGCAGTTAAGGGGGATGAATAAAACACACTCAAATGCTTTTTAAATTATGTTTGCCTCCTGTATTGAATTATTTCACAGAGAGTGCATCCCAGAGTGAGCTGCGAGATCTTCTGTCAGAGTTCAATCTTCTTAAACAGGTCAATCATCCTCATGTGATCAAACTTTATGGGGCTTGTACACAGGATGGTAAGTATAAGTGTTTAATAATTCTGTTGAATATCACCTGACCTTCGATAATGATTACTTATTGCCCTGTGTTCAGCTAATACTATATCTCGTTTAGAGATACGGTGAATCAAAATTGCTTATATTAATCCTTTTCTGCATTAAAATGAATATGCTGAGGATGTTGTTTTTCTGGCCCCTAACTTGGAGTTTCAATATAAATTTAGTTACAAAAATCTCAACGTCATTAAAGGGGATCTCACCAAGAGGGAACATCTTTACATGCTGCCCATAACTTCAGTAGGAACTTGTTTTAAATAATGTATCCTTTTTCTTGTGTTTACTTGCACTTAACTTAAAATGTTTGTTTTCAAACGTCTGACCAGTCAATGCAAACTGATGATTGGTTGCTATGGGCAGCTAGCCTAGTAGCAAACTTAAGTCCATTTAGTACATTACCTCAAAAGTACCACACTTAGCAGGCTTACAAAGAGATGTCTTACTGAGAATGGTTACATCACAAGACTGAAACATTGAATTTCTAATAAAAATATCCATTTAGTGCAATACTACTTTGACTTTGACTCTTTGACTACCACTCTATGTATTTAGAAAGTATTTATATATTCACCCAGTAAATGGATACCTGCCAAACTTGGCAGCTTGACAGTTTTACAAAGAGAGATCGTCCTTCAGACGAATTCCAAACTTTCGGCTAAATGAGTACTACATGAAGTACCCAATGTGCAAAATTGTATTCACATATGTAATATTTATTTTTATGTTTCTTCTCTAGGTCCTTTGCACCTCATTGTAGAATATGCAAAGTATGGCTCCCTGCGCAGTTTTCTAAGGGAAAGTCGCAAAGTAGGGCCTAGCTCTTTGGGAGGAGATTCAAATCGTAACTCCAGTTACCTGGATAACCCAGATGAAAGGGCACTTACAATGGGGGATCTAATCTCATTTGCTTGGCAGATATCCAGGGGAATGCAGTATCTAGCAGAAATGAAGGTGAGCACTACTCATGGTGGCAATGTCTGTTTCGTATTGTCCTTGAAACACCGAGGCTTGGTTGAAATTATATTTGTTTTGACAGCAAACAGCTTTAGGGATTATTTCATTTACCTATAGTTTTGCACTTGAAATTATGGACTATGATATTTAGGTACAACAACAGTAATTAGCATTCCAACTGTTATTACATTTTCCCATAATTTTTTTTCCACCAAAAATTGTGTAGTCGTAAGTGTGAGCTGATGTTTTTAGCAACCCTTGCTTCCTGACCTGGTTTATCGGTCACTCCAAGTCACTGTCACAGGCAACACTGCCCACAAAAACAGGGATACTAGTGAATACACATTAGCATCCCTGTTTGTGTGGGCAATAGATTTTTTAAAATAACCATATATATACAAGTTCATCTGTATCCAAGCCCTCCACCTGGAGCCATCCAGTAGTACCTGTTTCTAAATCCCAGCTTACACTGACATTTGTAGTAGAGCAGCTGATTAGACTTAAATAGGGCACAGGTACAATATCATTGGCCAAAATGGTTTATTGCTTTCTCTATTTCTTAAGCTTTTATAGAAAATCTCACAGTATTCCATTACAGCTACTGCTCTATGGGGAATTCTTGTTATTTATGTGATTAATGCAATTAATGGATATTCACAATATTAATGTGTGCTAACAATAAGAAAATGTACTGAATTTAGATAAGAGGTGGAAACAAAATACTAAATGTTGCTTCAGTTAAAATCGACTGAATTACAATAGATTACATAATAAAATGTTTCATATGCGATATTTGGTACCTGACGTTCCTACTTATATGTTGCAGTAAGGTCTGTTCTCTTTTACTTTGTGATCAATTATATTAAATATTTGTCTTTATATTCCTTCTTCTTGCATAAGCTTGTCCATAGAGACTTGGCAGCCCGAAATGTGTTGGTCGCAGAAGGACGCAAAATGAAAATCTCTGATTTTGGTCTTTCCAGAGATGTCTATGAAGAAGATTCCTATGTGAAGAGAAGCAAGGTATTATTTTACAGCTAAGTAGCAAAGGTGAAACAAATATTGAGCATATTACCTAGCTGTCTAGCATATTTTTCAAAGATTGAATACAACCCTTATCTAAAAAAACCCAAGCATTCTGGATAACAGGTTCCATGTCTGTATACATTTCAGGCATGTTCCAACCTCAGTACAAGTCATCATTAGTTCATTTAGTTTGACTGAGCCTATTATTGTGAATGTGAAAGATGTGGGCCAACACCTGTAAACCAATAAATAAAAAAAAAACAGATTTCAACTTTTTGCCCAATATATTTCATCTTTTCATAATCAGCAGTCTTATTCCTAGCTCAGAACAATAGGTTGTCCCATTTGTAACATTATTACCAAATTGATTAGTAGGATTGTACTGGGATATAACACTTTAAACAGAACTGCAGAACTGACTCTTACTGACACTTTAGAATATTTCTTTGTCTGGGGAGCACATAAAAGTCTGGAATGACACCACCAGTGTAACATTAAACATGAATATATTAATACAGTTACAAAATATTTACTCCATGTTGTATAATGGAACTGAAACATATATCAAATATAATGGTGTAGCATTTATTATTGTAGGGTGTAAATCAAATTGATAATGCAGTCTAAAAATGAGGAGAAGCAGATAAGTGAAGCACCAGAAGGAAAGAGTAGGATAGAGTAGATATATCCTAACAAATACAGGGGAGCAAGTAAGTGGTCACCCTAAATCTCACTGGGCTTCTAGGAGTATTTATAATTGCAAAAACAGGCATTCTTCCCCAGATCTTATTCTAAGAGTCTAAGTGTTTCCTGTTTTAACCTACTGGGTGCTGGGATGCCTGGGTTTCCTCTCCCATGATACTGAGCATGTTTACAGCAGCATATAACTAGATCCAAGAAACAAAAGAGGTGGAGATGGGCCAGACCAAGGGCATTTAAAGGGTGGGATTGTCTAGGAAGCATAACTAATATAGATCAGGAATACTGTGACCCAGTACAGATCTCTTCATAAATAAAATGCAATTCTCATTTGCATATGTCTTCTATATACATAGTCTTATCTTTTGTTAATACAGAGCTTAAATCACAGGAAAGTAAACTATAATGTTCACACTGCATATTAAGAAAAGTGTTTCCTATTTTTACTGTAATTCATTGAGTAAAAAAGACCTTACTAAAACGTATAGGAAATATGCACTATAATACATTAATGTAAGATAATTAGTCTAATTTTAACAGGTCATATCTGTTATTTTTAATATAGAATGTTCTGCTCTGATTACTTCCAAGCGCACAATAACATCACACAGCACTGTGAATGAGCTGCAAACAATCATGAAAGAAAAATAAGTGCAGCACAATTAGCACAATACCTATAGCACAGAGTATGCAGAGATCTCACTTTGCTTCCAGCTTTAACTGAATGCTTATTCATCTGTTTCATTTCAGGGAAGAATACCTGTAAAATGGATGGCTATAGAATCCCTCTTTGATCACATCTATACAACACAAAGTGACGTGTAAGTACATTTTACACATTTGAGGGTGTGTTTTGTGTTCTATGAAAATGACACATGAGTCACAGATTCATGGTGAGACTTTTACATATTTAGTAATTATAATATGGGATTTTTGGGTAGCTGGGTAGATTAGGTGCAATTTAAAGCAGTGTGTGCCTATAGTTTGTGCAGTTTGTCACTGGGAAATAGTTTCCATATACAGAAACCCTCTGTATCGGAAATCCCGAGGTGCCAAGTCAGTCATTTACAGTTATATGGCAGTATTATGATTACGGCAAGTATAAAAGAATAGCTATTTCCGTTTTCCTTCAAAGTCATTTTACAGACTACGGAAGTATAAATTAAAATTATTTAAATCCCTTTAACCACATATAGCAAATAAAATGAAAAAAAAGTAGTTTTATGCTTAATGCTTAATTTGTATACATGTATATGTAGCTTATTCCAAAAAAATATTTATCTATGAAAAGAACTCATAAAGATTATGTTGGTGCTTTCCTGTGTGCAACTCTCATATTCAGATTATCCTGCCAGCCCTAATATAAGACAGTATGATTTAATGAAGTTGATAAACTCATCCTGTTTTGTAGTTGATAAAAGCCCAACATGGAAATGTAGCTTGCTGTTTCCTTATCAAATTGATTTAATGTCAGTTTACATATAAAAGCCTTAAACATTAAAATGAATTAAATTAGGAATTTGCACATTTAGTAGGTTGTTTAAATGTCTTTCATGGAAAATGGAAATTCAAGAATTTCAATTTAAAGAATTTGCATAGCACCCTGAAGCAATTTCATACCAAATAATTATTGATTGAATTCAAAAAGATGTACAATGGATAAGAAAAACTTGCTTATCTCTTTTTAATTGTAGTACATTATGTGCTGCTTTTCTGTACTATTACAGCTATACAATGTTTTCATTAATACTTCACTATACATACATAAATGTAGTTAGGGCATAGACAGTTCATTATATCACATAATTATTTAGTGATTGATTAATTTGGAGGGTGAAAATATAAACTAAATCTTATTACCAGTCCTTCTTACTAATGTTTTTAATAACCTGCTTTAACACATAAACAAACGTTTAGTTAACCAGAACAGAGTTCTATAAGTTCCTCATTCTGTTCATCTTTTGATTAGTCATATAGGATAATATAAGGTTACACATATGTGAAAATTTAGCTGAAAGCATCCCAAAGCCTTGAAACTAAAAATAAGAATTTATCACCAAATGTAAATGCTTTAAACCTAAAGCTGAATGACACAAAATGACTTGTAATGGGCAAATTTATTTGCAGTGAATTTCCGCGTCCATTATGACAACCGTTTCAAAACCAGCGTTTCACAAATTTTACGTAGTTTTGCAAATTCCGTGAGGAATTTGCGAATTCTGTAGGGAAGCGAAACGGGAGAAATTCCATCAGTATAAATGACATGTTTTTTTCACTACCTGACAGAATAATTATGTTAAAAAACATACTTCAGAACTTGAAATTTTGTGGCAGAAGGCAATAAAACCAGGTTGGGATGTTTACTAATCTTGTATTGATCATGAACCCAAAAAATTTGTTTATGAGTAATTTATGAGTAACCACACAAGTGTGAGGACTCCCTGATGGTCTAGTGGGCCGGAGGGGACACCCGCCATGCTCTCGGCGGGGACACACGTCACGCTCTCGGCGGGGACACCCGCCGCTCTCTGACTGTTTGACTACGTTGTATTCTGCCTGCACCAACCCGGCTTGTTTTTGACTACGTCTTCTGTCTGCTCCCTGAACTATGATCTTCTGCTCAAAAAGACTTTGTTAACGATCGTGCCCCTCTGCTCGTCCAGAACCTTTAGCTTTGCTCCTCACTTTAAGACCTGGTGGCACCGATTACCCGAGGGCTCCTCCCGAGGTGAAAGGCGGCTGTTATAGGCAGAAGCAAGAGCTGAGACCAGGGAGCTTAGCATTGGTTTTGGATGCTGATTTGTGACACAAGTGTCCGAAAGATACTTGGTTGAATACTAATGGGTTTATCAAAATCCAAATTTTTTAAATATAAAAAGTCAGACCAAACTAGAATCCCGACTTGACCTTATTTATTATTAAAAAAGCTTAATTTAATTGGTTCAGGTAAAAACCTGATACAATCAAGAAAAAAAATTTTTTTATTTGTTCCCAAATAAAAAAATTTTTTGCGAGTTTTTTCCTGAAAAGCCCAAATTTTTCGTATTTTTGCCCAAAAAACTCCAAAAGATTGGATTTTCGGGCTAATTCCAGTGCAGACCACAGAAACTTCAAAATAAGATAGGGACCTCTGCCATTGATGTATACACAACCCTATTTTTGGATTCTGGCTTTTTGTTTCATTAGTTTTTAATAGATCTTGAAAAATTTGAGTATTAAAAAAGTGTGTTTTACCCCAAAAAGCCAGACGTAACCACCTTATTGTTGGTAGAACCAAGAAAACATTCTACCTTATTCCCCCCAGTTAGGCCTCTGGCCACTCATGTTTCTAGAGCTATATCATCAGATTTATTGCTCCTAATCCCAGAAACAAGTATGATGGTTTCCAGGAAAAAACAAAAATATGTCTTAAGTGAATCATTATAGAACAGTCTGGCTATAATTCCATCATAACAGATTGTCTTTTCCCTAAGGAGTAAGAGTTTGTTTACTATTCTGCAAAAGCTTGTAAGATTCTTTTGAAGTTTGATTGAGTAGTAAATATTGACAGTTCTTACAATGCTGTCAAACTTGCACATACGTTGTTACCAATATATCTGCTCTGTGCTTGTTTTTGCTAGGTGGTCCTTTGGAGTGCTCCTGTGGGAGATTGTAACCTTGGGAGGAAATCCATATCCAGGAATTGCTCCAGAGAGGCTCTTTAACCTCCTAAAAACTGGATATAGAATGGAAAAACCAGAGAACTGCAGTGATGAAATGTAAACAAAGCTTGTATTTGTTTAATTAAATCTTTTGTATTTTCATAGATAGTAACAACAAAATATAACACTAGGTCAGCCCAGTTGCTTTAAGTGGAACATTCTTTTTAGTAATGAGGGATAAAATACATACACATGAAGCATATATATTTATTTGTATATGTATGCAACACCAAATAACAATTCTCTCTTTTTTACATAAATGTCTTTACTTTAACTCTTGAGTGTCCACAGTGCATTGTAAACTCTTGTCATTTTAAAAAGTTATTATTATTATTGTTATTATTGTAACATTGCACCTTGTAAAAATAAACTGATCAGTTATCTCCACATTTACAGGTACAATCTCATGCTTAAGTGCTGGAAACAGGAGCAAGACAAGAGACCAACATTTGGTGAAATCAGTAAGGAACTGGAGAAGATGATGGTGAAAAGCAGGGTAAGTTGTTACTGCAAAATTACCACCAGAAGAGACATACTTTATTGTAGAGTGTCAGAAGCTGGATAGTGGTGAGAATGCCACAGCATGTAAGTTATAGCAATAAACCTCCAGTTATTTCTTAAATAATTTGCTTATGTTAAACAAGTTGCTTTATGTACACTGCTGATTAGAGTCAATCCATGTAAACAATGTTGTCTCTAAGAAAGTGGTCGTCAAACCTCCGTTAAACCTCCACTTAAAAGTCCAACCTTTGGTCATGCCTCGCCTAAGCTTACAAAATGAGCATGAGTACTGTAAGTGTATCGGTGAAGTGTATCAGCTATAGTTTTCAGAATTTCAAGGACAGGAAACACATATCCATGCCAAATATCATCATAACTGACATTCAAATTTTCGGCTTTTGGGTAAAAGAGCAAATGACCATTCTATCCAGTTCTCAACCTAACTTGCTTGCAGGCTAAGTAGCCCTACTACTGCTCCAAGCCCAAAAACAACCAAACCCCAAAGGTAACTAGCCCCACAATTTGGGAACCATTGTTTTAAGATGTAGTACCATGTTAGCCATTTGAAAAAATACAGAAAATGTAAAGTTTGGTGATACTTTTTATAAGTAACAACTGCAAGCTTTCGGAGCCAGGCCCCTTCGTCATGCAAAATACAAATGAAAGTTGAACAGGGGTACTGGGGTCTGGATTTGGTCAGGTCACATAGTTTGAACTAGACCAAGACAGAATGGGGTAAGGTTAACACAACAGTGCATAATTAGGAATTGGAAAAGAGATAAGTGAAGATACAGATAAGGGTTCCACTGGGCTGGATAGCATATGTAACCAGAATTTATCCACTTCACACTCCCTTACCATACTGTAACAAAATAACCATTGTTCTTAGATGTATGTTTCTGTGTGGACTGACAAATTATGAAAGCAGGGCTTTCACAATAACTGTGGACAGGAACTTAGAGGGAATTTGCCAGTGATGTGATAGGTTGTTTGATGTTGACTGTAATATATTTACATGCAAACAGTAGCAGTAGCATTTGATGCAAAATACATTCAGACTATAAAGAATAATCAGTATTATTCCATTCATAATCCACCCATTTATATGCAGTCAGTAAATGCTGCCAGCACTACTTACATCAAAGTGCCATAGCTTTATGCTCTTGCATGCAAAAACTTGTGAATTTGGACGCAACTGTTGTTGATAAGCTGCAAGGCGCACAATGCGTCATATAAATAAACAAGACATATAACACTGAGCTGACAATAAGAACATAAACATGATTATTGCTAGGCAAGGTTATATATTTATTGCTCACAAAGCTATATAATAAAAAATTTATTTCTGTATTTCCTTATGTGTCATTAAGTACATATTGCACCTGACAAAATATAAGGTGTATTTGCCTTATACACTATTCTACAGTGTATATTGGCCAAGCTCTGTAGGTGACATTTACTATGCCCCAAGCACAAATGCAAGTACTCTATGTAGCTCCCCTTAGTACTTATTTACAGAGCACTTTTGCTCAGGAGAATGGTTATTCTCTGCACAGTTAGGGGCCTGGTGGGGGGTGCTTATCTTCCACCCTCCAACTGGCAGTTAATCAAGGTTGGAATGCAATGTAGTGTGTTGTAGATACATCTATTTTTTGCACTTTGCATGCTACCTTATAATAGATTACACCTTACAGTACATTGTCTGGATAATGTTAACTTTCACTGACACTTGGCAAGGTTTTAAACAATTCTCCCTGATTTGTTCTCTGTTTGCTCCATTTCCATCTTACCACCATATCAGTGGGCTGCATTATTTAATATGCATGCATGAATTTTCCTGGATCCTCAAGAAATTGACATGCTTCAACTATAGATATATTCTTTGTTATATTTTACCAGGATTATTTGGACTTGGCTGCATCCACTCCTGCTGACTCCTTGCTGTATGACGATGGTCTTTCTGAAGAGGAGACTCCTCTGGTGGACTGTAATAATGCCCCACTTCCTCGAACTCTCCCTTCTACCTGGATAGAAAACAAACTCTATGGTAGAATCTCCCATGCGTTTACTAGATTCTAGCTTCTGTCTAGTAACAAGCGTGATCTCTCTTTGCGCACCTCTTGCAACCTCCTTCTCTCCCCAGGGGCTTGTGTCTGAATGAAATCAATGAAACTTTGCTTGAAAAGCTGTTTTATTTTATTTTTTTAAATATATTTTTTTATTCTTTTGCATACTTAAATGGCAGCATCTGCAGATGTTTGCAGCTGTTCAAGAGAAGCAAACATAATGAAAACATTAGTAACACTGTATGTACATGTATACAAAACTATAAACCAAAAACCATGTCAACATTATACTATAGCCAAGGAACTAATCTCATGGAAAACATATCAATTAATGCTATTCCTAACAAGTAAATGCTATCTGTTGGCATGAGCAGGAGCACTTAACATATATAAATATATATAATACTTTTAACATTTTTGCAACAGTCTCTGGACCAGTATTACCAAGGTTTTTTGCCAAATAGATTTAGGGAGTATTCTTCTAAACTTTATTTGAGGATTCAAGCATATCATCAGATTTTTTAAATTTCTTTTATTTTATCTATTTTGTGTGTAGAAGAAAAATGCAGCACTCAGTTTGCTAAAACACAAGGTCAGGGGCATTTTGGAGCTACTACTTGGCTATATATATATATATATATATATATATATATATATATATATATATATATATATTATATTGCTGTGTGTGTTGCATAAAAGGGGACTGCTTGATTACATGTGCAAACTCTCAGCAAGCAAGCAATAGTTTTTTGTCTTCTGTTTAATAGTCTGTTTGTACCAACACAAAAGAAAGAAAATGTTGCATTTTCCCATATGTTTGCAAGCATTCAACACAAACACACACACACACAGAATCACACATAAACATATAGATAGTTGTGCAAGTACTGATCAGATTGAATGGTTGCCAACCAGTGATGAGCATATAGTAAATTTTAAATTGTTTCAGGAAGGATAGGAAGCCACTAATATTTCCATAGCTCTGTTTTGCACCTCATCTTTCCTTTATGTTGTCTTGCAGAAGGTATCGATTATTTACCTTCAAGACAAGTGTAATAATAATCAAAATGTCTTAATGAGAATGAGAGTTGAAAACTAGTTCTGACTTTATGTTGTTTATTTTTTGAGGTTGTAAATACAACCAGTGAAAAGAACTAGCTGCACCACAAAGGAATAACCTATAGGAATAATGGTTGTATAAGATGTCTGCAGTCATGGTTTATGTACAGCATCAAAGATTCTGAAGAGTTATATAAATTAATATATAGATACATTGACTGTTCATTTCTTTACTTCTTAAATCTACCTCTGAAGGTCTGTTCTGTATATCTTGGCCTATTTATCATTATATGATAGTTTTATTCATGTATAAATCTTGTTTTAGTGGAAATTGGCTATTAAACCCCCCAGAAGATATTTGATGCACTATCATAGACCTTAATTTTAACTTATTAAGCGGACAGGGCTTATATTAGATGTAATCCGTACTAGGATGCAATGAGCAGGGACGTGTGAAATACAGGCATTTCCAAGCTTGTGTTCTAATACAAAATCTAAAGAAAAAACATATGTCATTGGAACTGTTATTACTTAAAACATTTTTGTCTTATTCAAGCTTCAAATGTCAAATCGATTAAATTGATATAAAATCCACAAGACTCTTAATTGGAAATTACACAATGCAACAGCGAACAATGCATACTGCCATGCTGTATCTTATGGTGATACTCCTGCATGTGAATTCAAATGATATAATCTTGAAAGTTAAGATCACAAAGCTTTCATTTCATAGTTGTCATCTAACATGCACAGTAGCTTATTTTCTGAAACAAAGCCCTAATTTTAAAACCATATACTTAAACCTTATAGCCCAAACAGAAATGCTGAAAAGCAAAATAATACAACTCAGTGAGATGACAGAGTAAATGATCACAAACCATTAACCTCTATAAGTAATGCTGATATAGTTCTAATAACATCACTGGGGGAATGCTCATATGTATTATGGGTTGGGTATATGGATGCCCATAGCAACCAATAGGATGTCTTTTCAACAGATGAGCAACTTGATCATTGGTTGCCATAGGTCAGTGTTGTCCAATGTAGTGGTGGGTTGATTACTTATCATACAGAATATTCCAGGGCTGTATTAAAGCAAACTGGGGGTCATAAAAATTACTCAAAGGGCCAGATCTGGCCTGCAGGCCTATAGTTGGACAGCCCTGAACTGCCAGCTAGAATGTAAATCGCCCGTGGGATGGCATTCGGAGCGCTTCATTTTACAAAGTCACGCAAAGTTTCCTCGTGAGGCAACTTCGGAAAACATTTGCCATCCCAGCGGTGATTTTCATTCTAGCCAGCAGGAAGGCAGTTCAAGGAGATTAGTCGCCCCGAAGAAGAGGAGATTTGTCATCAGGCGACTAATCTCCCAGAATCTGACTGTGTGTCTCTGCGCAAAACAGGGAAAATGAAGCTACTAAATGTTTGGTCTTTGAAACGTGGAAGATTACTAGAGCATAGATAAACAGAACTGTACTCTATTATGTTGGGGGTTTAGTTGTGCACTAGTAGTCTGTTTATCTACTTTACGAGGACCAAAGACAGAGTAACTTGAGATTTCTTGTTTGCCCTCAGGAAATAACATAAACATAGATTGCTTCAACATTAAGATAAAACGTATGTTCAGTACAAGCCATATTCATTGAACTTGTGTTGGAAATAGGGGATACTTCCCTTAAATGAACACAACTTCTCATTTCAGTTAACAGTGAGAAAATCCTTCCACATCATTTTCTGAATTTTAAAGTATGATTTATATAAAACCTGCTGGTAATACAGAATAACTGCACATGGGACTGGTAAATTCATTTACACGAGTCTTGGCATATTAGATTAGAGTTGAACTGATAAATTCAAACCACTGAAATAATGAAGGTGGGGGGGGCAAATTAATTAATATTACAAAATGCCATAACAGAGGTTTTATTAATATTAAAAGTGTTTCACTTTGAAAATACCTCCTAAAGCCCAAGAGTCTGCTGTTGTTAGCGTAGGCATGCATTTTACATTGCTAATATCCCTGAAACATTTAAGCTCTTTTGCATACTCAGCATTATATTGTCTTTTCAGTTGTCAGTCTCTGGTATGTGTCTTATTTTAGTGATTACACGAGACAGTAAGCATAGTTCTTGCCAAAACTCCTTCTACTTGTTTTTTGTATGAGTTTCCACTATTGTTCAGTGAAAAAAAAATGCCTGGGATTTTCCATTATTCTGTGTTTTAAATTTATACAATATAAGAGGAACCATGTTTCAAAATTTAAATTGCTTCTCAAGATCTATTGCAATTATCAATTAGTTTACATTTTTCAACAAAAGACTGAGCTAAGTTGATGCTGAAGAGGCCAGCAATTCAAAAAGGCGGTGGACTTCCTCTTAGTATATCCTGGTTAACTTCTTGGTTATAAAATACTTCTCCTTGAATATACCTTAGTCTTTTTGTGGTCATGCCTTCAATATTTTTAGTAGTCAGGTGACAGATAATGTATATGAAAATCTTTAGTACAGAGTTACTCCCTTAATTTTTTTAATTGAGTATATAATCCATTTAGTTCAAAGGTTTAAAGTACAATAAGCCAATAAAGACACACATATACAAATGCTATATTGGATGATAACAGTTCTGAGCCATTCTGATATTCATAAATCAAAACACAGCACAATAAATGTAGCAACTATTCCTTAGTCAAACCTACATTCTAATGGCCCCTGAATTAGTTATAGTAACTGTCAGAAGTATCTGTCAACAGATGGTGCCCCTTATTCAGTACAGTAAAAACCCTAATATTACTTGCTTCATCTTTATCCAAGAGTTACTAATAACTGTGTTAGAGTAATGTCTGCATGCAGTGCCAACCCTTCCCTACGTTCCTCTACTATTCATGTTGTTTGTCTCTGTAGCAACATCAAAGGCTTGTCTTTTTACATCAAAGGGAGTTTTGCCAAGGGCCTTACTGTCTGCACGTGAAGCTTTTACTATATATTTTTTAATTCTTCAGTGCAGAACAAATTATCTCTTTTCATTTTTAGGCATGTCCTATCCGAACTGGTCTGAAGAAAGCCCTGTTCCCATCCCGAGATTCGATGCCAATAAGTCTGTTTTTTCAAGATATGCCAATGACTGTGTTTATGCTAATTGGATGATTCCACCCTCAACGGCAAAATTTATCGAGAAGTTTGATAGCTAAAATGCATTTTTATCCCCAGAAGCTAACAATAATGATTGGGGGAGAAATGAAAACATGCAAAGAATGAATGGAAAGTCCATTGGCTGGTTCTTTGTGCCAGTGAAGTGGTTAAATCAACGTTGCTTTTGTGTGTCAATTTGCGCCAATTATTTTTTGGCTTGATCTATCTCAAACTGCTGGGGGCTGCCTCAACTTTCTTCAACATACAATATGTTGCTACCCCTTTAGCAGTGGAAGGGGTCTGTCTAATTTCTCCAAAGCATATCAAGTCTGTAAACCAAAACTCAGTAGAAACTATTGTATATGCTGCTGTTGCACAAATACTATGTATTCAGTACACTCTTGTACATGTTGCTGTAAAAGAAAAAAGTCTACTTTTTCCCTTTAAATCATGTGTTAATTTAAAATGTTATTTTAAGATGTATATTGTTCTTATTGTTAAATAATTATTTTGGAACAATTAGCAGCAGAGACAGTTAATTCTGCATAAAATATTTGTTGGGAATAACAAAACTGTGCATATTTGTATACAGATATCAGTGTTATATATTAAATCTGCCTCCTTTCATTAAGTAATGAATCAGACTCACACTCTCCAATATGTGTTACAATGAATACTTAACTATGAGTGAGGACAAGGGGGTTGAACTAAACTGATTCTGCTTAATCCAGAAGAAAAATTCTCCTTAGGGAAACTACCCAAGCAATGTGATATATGACAACTATTTAAGTATATATAGATCATGGTTTCTTAACCTGTTTCTCAGGGTCCCAGATAAAGTTTAGGAACCCAAATTGATTCTGAATTGGTTAGGCATCTAACTTTATTTGTTCTTTTCAATTATAAGTAGCAATTTAATTGCATTTAAGAGGATCAAGAGGACCCATCCTAAGCAGCATGGAAACCCATAGGTGTATAGGGATATAGATTATTGTTTGTATTCATGCAATCTTTGAATCTTAATTCCATCACTGGTGGTGGTGTTGCACTAAGAAAGCCAATCTGAATGCTACTGCAAGCAAATGGTTACAAGTACAATTTTATTGAAGGAGAGGTGTTAAAAATCATTTTCACTACAAAAACAATCAAGTTCAAGTATTTTTTCTTCTCACGTTAATTTTTATATGTATTTTTTTAGTACAGAAAATGTATATTTTGTATTTTGTCCCCCCCCCAAACCCAAGAGATTACTGCATTAATGAAAGGTTTAGTGCTCATGGTAAAACATGCTGAAATATTACTAATATGATCATGTGTGGTGGGAGAATGTTGTGAGCTTGCTATTTTAAAAATTCAGGATTATTACCCCAGTGAATGAAAGTTCAGCAGATACTTATTTGTCATATCGAAAGTCACAGGGCACTTAGTAAAGATCTATCTCTATTACCAAGTCTAGTCCCAGATGCATGTATGTTGCATCTCAGCAAACAGTTGAGGACACCTACTAATATCTCCAAGGCATAAATATCAAACTTCTAGTCCTTAGCTTGCTTTTATGATATTTAGCTGACGCAATATTTTCATTGAAAATGAAGCAGACACAATGGTTTAAAATCCCATTTTGAAGGCACTTAAAACAGTGTTTACAATCATAAATGAACAATTGGCCTCATAGCTGATCTTTCTAAATTTCTTAATTTAGAATTCTAACAATTTGCTAAGATCTGGGACACTGTATATATATATATAT
>CM044443.1:48966832-48993321 GCA_024363595.1 Xenopus borealis
GGGGGGGGGGGCTCATTTTACCTTCTTCAGTGTAGATAGGTGTGGTTAGTAGGTAGGTTTGGATCTTTTTGTCTTTCTCATATGGACACTCCACCTGCTTCCAAGTCAGGAAATCATGGATCTGTCTTGAAATCTCCCAGAATTTCTAAACACACATTAGAGCATACAATGAAAATAACTGAAATAAGACTAACCTCAAAAACAAAATGAGATGAGCTGTCTTATTCACACAACAAGGAGCCTAAAATAATTGGGAAGTGAGTTTACCCTATACACCTTCCAATCTTTGCACATTATTTACTATAGCTCATTTGTAATTGCATCTATATAAAGTGGACCTAGGTGCTTGGATGTGAAGTGTCATGAGCACCATGGAATAAAGATTGGGAACCCCCATTTGCAGAAGACAAGGTATTGGCTTCTATCTTTTTCAGATTGTATATCACTGGTGAGTGGCTAGGTCAGGGCCTCCTAATCCCCTAATTGGACTTTCAATTCCAGGTGTTTGGATCTACATTTATTAGTGTGCTTGCTTTTTCATTTGATCTGGTAACCTAAACATGGACTAAAGCCAGTTGTGTGATATACAGTAGACTCAACATAAGTTACAACTTCATCTATTGTATAGCCCTCTGGATCTAAATTACAAGTCAAGATGAAAGCAGAATAGGGGCTTTTACCTTGAAATTGATGTGTCCATTAGGTAAGCGGTTGGAATGGATTTTGTGAAGGAAAAAGATGTCTTTGATGAAAAGGTTGAAAACTGGGATTACAATTTTCTCCCGACTGCTGTTGGCACTTTGGGACCTCTGCGTTGCTCCCTGCAGGGCTGTACGGTAGTTACAGAAGTTGCTTGAGGGATCCATATAATGCTGTGAATAAAAGAAAGCAGTCAGATGGTAACATAGTAAGTTAGGTTGAAAAAAGACACAAGTCCATCAAGTTCAACCTTCAACCTCAGAGTGGGAAAAATTCCTTCCTGACTCCAAAATGGCAATCTGACCAATCCCTGGATCAACTTGTACTATGAGCTATCTCCCATAACCTGTATTCCCTCACTTGCTAAAAAGTCATCCAACCCCTTCTTAAAGCTATCTAATGTATCAGCCTCTACAATCAGGTAGAAAATTCTACATCTTCACAGCTATCACTGTAAAAAAAACCCTTCCGAATATTTAGGTGGAGCCTTTTTCTTCTTATCGGAATGGTGATTTGCTGCTCTTAAATATGTAGTCACTAGAGGGTGCTGATGTCAAGCTTTGCAACATTTTGTATGTGCAGAAGCAATAGTCTTCACCCTACACCTCACCAGCTGTTAAACAGCATCTTCAGCTGCAGGCTTAATATGTGTGTACTACTATTAAACTTGTTCTATTTGTCTAGTATGAGCAGAAATATGTATCTTTTATATATATGTATATATATATATATATATATATATATATAGCAACATTGGTCCTCCAGCTGCTGTTTAACTGCATAACATATGGTGGGAGTTATAGTTCAGAAGTATTTAGAGAACTGCAGAGTAGATATGAAGGCTATCCCACAGCGCCATCTTAGTGGCTATGTCTGCTATACGCAAAACTGAGCTGCTTACCCAGTCATGAGTTTAATACATGTTAGGAAACTTGGACTGTATTCTCTATGGGGCAGGGACCTCCTTCCCGCCTCTTACCACATAGCACTTAAGCTCTTTGTCCTATAATTCTGTTTGTATTTATTATGTGATTTGTCTCCCCCATGTATACTTTTATATATTTTGTACTTGTATGCACTGTACAGTGCTGTGGCTCCTTAAGAGCGCTTTACAAATAAAGTTATACAATACAATACAATACAATTGTCCATATACTCCAAGTAACTTAAGCGTGTGGCTTATAGTAATAGTTTGACTGACTATCACTAATATTTATACGTATTTAAAAACAAAGGAAACTGCTTATTGCTAACAAGAGAACACAGCACATTTACCATAAGAATCTCATTGCCAGCTTTAGGTTCTATGCAAGTACGTTTTTGCATTCTAATAAGGTATATAGTGCATTCATAGAGTATTCTTTCTACATATATATATATATATATATATATATATATATATATATATATATATATATGAACAAATCTATTCCTGTACCTCAAGAACGTCAAATTTGGCTGTTTTCACTTTGGACCATGTCTTCTTAAGCCTGGCGACAGGACTGAGATTCATTCCAGCTAAAAAGAAAGAAAATAAATCACTGACAGGTTCCTAACAAACTGAGCATATAGCAGATACCTGTATATATTTCATTTCACCCCTCACGACACACACATACTTGAAACATGCTCTACTTACAGATGATGGCCATCATGGAATTAAAATTTCCAATGTTGAAACATTCTCTGGCGACATCTATGAAAAACTCCATTACTCTGGTCCTCTGCTTTTTCTTCACCACCTTTTGAATAAAACAAAAATAGCAGGATTAGTAGGAGTGTATAATATTATTTTCAATAAATAACAGAATATAAATATATATAAAGTTAAATATATATAGTTATACATCAGTATATATATCAGAATATCAGTATGCCCTGGTCATTTTTTCCCCATTATATTAAAGGCTTTTCACCCAAGGTGTCACCACATGCTCATACAGTAAGTCATTGATTTACTGTATGTATTTTCTCAACAAAAGTTACAGAAGAATACATATGGATTCATTTACTGTGGTCCTGGAACAAGTGCAAGTAAGGGAGCATACACAGAGAATATCTATCTGGGCAATGGCTGCTCTCTGCAACTTGCACCAGATCAAAAACAGCTCAGTGTATAAGGCAGCCCTATTCAATGGCTTTATCAGACCAGCACTCCTGCAACTTGTAGCCTGTGATGCTCCCAGCCTTGAACATCACATAATCGTGCATGCTGAGGCTGAATTCCAGACAATGTACCCACATGCCTCCTATAGCCCATTCTCTCTGAATGTAGCCCTGCCAAATGCAGTCATCATGGTATTCAGAGTATAGTGCAACCCTTTCATACAATTTTTTTAAGGTTTTGTAAATTAGACATTCTAATTTATTGCTAAAGCACAACCAGTGATAATGCTAACAATCTTAAAGGAGAAGGAAAGGCTGGAGACACTTGGGGTACCAAACGTTTGGCACTCCCAAGTGATTGTAGTGACTTACCAAAAACCCAGAGTTTGACAAAGAATCAGGATATGGCTCGAAACGTAACTGTGTCTTTTGGTAGCCAAGTAAAAAATAAAGGCTTTTTATTAACAAAAAATGGTGCTGTTCATCATCAAAGTTTTGCTTTACCAAAAACCCAGGGCCGGTGCTCCTATCAAGAGAAATCTGCACTGGCCCTGGGTTATAGAAGTGAGCACCACAGAGAGATCTACATTAGTTTTCACGCAGTCTTCATTTTCCCCGGACGCATGTGCATTTGAACGAAAAAGCAGACTTTAAGTTCAGCTTTAACAGCAAAAGCAGAAGAAGATCTCTCCGTGGTGCTCACTCCTACAAACTGGGGCTGATGCAGATTTCCCCTGAAAGGAGCACCGGCCCTGGGTTTTTGGTAAGTCGCTATAATCACTTGGGGGTGCCTCAAGTGTCTCCAGCCTTTCCTTTTCCTTTACGTTACCTTATATTATTAAAGGTACATGATTAGCACTAGAAACAGTAACCCATAACAATTCCTTTACTGGTACCTTGTTTAAAGACAATTATCTGATTGCTATGGGTTACTAGACGTGGTAAAAACTTTTTTTTTCACACACCTTGTTTCAAGCAATTTGGAAACAAGTTCTTGCGGTGTAGAGTGAGAAATGAGCCTTGTAGGTGGTTCTTAAATATTCTTAACTATACAACTTTAAGATTTAATACAAATAAAGTGTGTGCGTTTTATGTTCAATCTAGGGATATATCTAGAAACTGATGAAAGGCTTATTTTCCTGAGCTATTAATAAACTGTGGTGCCAGCAGGGAAGAGCAATTCAAATAAACCCCCTTCTGTTCACATGATTGTTCAGCTTGCATTTGCCTCTATTAATAGTATTTGAGATCACCCGATACACTTGTTTTGTTATAAGAGAAATTAACAAGTGATTAGTCCCCTGACTAACTTCTGTTGAACAGGATTTCTAAGAAAGGTCACTCTTCAGTACAGTTTCCTCTTTCTGCATGTAATGGTTTGTCACACTTTATAACACCTTCTACTTTGTTCACCATTGAAGAGGATGTGTTGCAAGCATCACAAGCTAAATGTCATGGGGTGAAATTATTTAAAGGGTCTTATTTTAAAGGAAAATAAAAGGCATATTTAATTGGGAGTACTAAAAGTTAGGCACCCCCAAGTGAATATATATACTTACCTCACACTCTGGGCTTCCGTCTTTTTTTTTCAAATTTCCAAGGGCAGACACATGTACAGCAGAACGAAATAGCTGACTTCTTAGTTAAAGTTCAGTTCTTTGCACTACTGTACATGCATGCCCACGTGAAGAAAGAAGAAGCCAGTGCTCCATGGTGCTCGCTAGAAGAACCCTGGGCTGTTGCAGGTTTCTGCTGATAGGAGCACCAGCCCGGAGTGTGAGGTAAGTGTATACTATCACTTGGGGGTGCCTAACTATTGGCACCCCCAAGTAAAGAGCATCTTTCCTTCTTCCTTTAAGTATAAAAGTCAACAATAGAACAAATGTACATGTACAACCTGTGTTTTGCAAATAGGTGAATTTCTGTTATTAATTATAGATACAACATTTACATGGGCCGATTGATAAGGTGGGTGAATGCAAGAAGGGACTTTTGCTTTTGGTGTGGAAGGTTACAGAAATACTGTATTACATATAATGCTGGTCACATGGCTAGCCATGGTGTACTGGACAGGGGAAAACATTGAAAGGTTTGTTCACCTTTGAGTTAACTTTTAAAATGATGTAGATATTCCGAGACAATTTGCACTTGGTTTTATTACTACTATTACTAGTAGTTTTTGTGTTCAGCAGCTTTCTAGATTGCAATTTCAGCAATATAGTCGCTAGACTTCAAATTAACCCAGCAACCATGAAATAAGAGACAGCAATATCAATAGGAGAGGGCCTGAATAGAAAGATGAATAATGCAAAGTAGCAATAGCAATACATTTGAACTATAACACTATAAAATTGAACAGTTGAAATTATGCTTAGAATTGGCCATTCTATAACATTCAAAAAAATTTTTTTAACTAAGCACCCTGCCCTGCACTTAGGGGCACATTTACTAAGGGTGGAAGTGAAAATTCGAATTTCGAAGCAATTTTTGTCTACTTTTGTCTAGCAATTCGATTTGAATTGAAAAAAACCCCGAAAATTCTTAGTACTGTCTCTTTGAAAGAATTCGACACTTCACCACTTTAAAGCTACCGAATTACCATTTTAGCTTATGGGGGACCTCCTGGAACCTTTTTTTTGGAAATTCGAACAATTTTTATTTGATCGAAAACAGACCTATTCGGTCCATTTTCATTTGAAAATGCCCTTAAAAAAGATTTGATGGTCGAATTTCAAATTTGTTTCTATTCGAAATTCGACCATTAGTAAATCTGCTCCTAAGTGTCCATAGGCATTCCTGAATGAAGCGCAAAGATCAACACATTCCTCATGAATACAGCACTGCCTGCATTTAGCTCCAATGTATTCCTGGGAGGTAGGCTGGGGCAGCACATGGTCTTCCCCTTGTAGGATGTCCCCTACTTTTCTGTCTGAGCCTAACAAATACAAGGTGGTAGAGAACCCCGTACCTTCTGCTACAGATGGCATTAAAGGAGAATTAAACCCTAAAAATTAATAGGGCTAAAAATGCCATGTTTTATATGCTGAACTTATTGCACCAGCTTAAAGTTTCAGCTTGTCAATAGCAGCAATGATTCAGGACTTCAGACTTGTCACAGGTCACCATCTTGGAAAATATCTGCGACACTCACATGCTCAGTGGGCTCTGAGCAGCTGTTGAGAAGTTAAGTTTAGGGGTTGTAACAAATTATCAAGCAAAAAATGAGGTTGGCTGATGCTACAGGGCTGATTATTAAATTCTGATGCTAGTTGCACTGATTTCTGTGCTGCCATGTAGTAATTATCTGTATTAATTACTTATTAGCCTTATATTGTGCCAGTTATATTCAATGTGTACTGTATATTGTGAGTCCCTAAGCTCAGTAAGTGACAGTAGCACTGAGCATGTGCAGTGAATCGGCAGAAAAGAAGATGGGGAGCTACTGGGGCATATTGGAGATACAGATCTTTACTGCTAAAGGGCTTTCATTTTCTTGGGCTGGTGCAGAAGCACAAAACATAATGTACAACATTTCTAGCTACAGTCTAGCTTTATAGATAAGGTTTAACTTTCTTTTCCCTTTACGTACAGGGTTGCCAGCTGTGCTGTTCTCTGCAAATCTGCTCAGACTGTCAAAGGATTTTCCCCAAACACAGCTCTTACACTCAGGGGTGCAATGGGAAAAGAACCTCAAAGTGCCCTACACTCTGACATGTTTTCATCGGATCAATAAAGACATTTCAGCCAAGTGGTCCTTTTCGCTGACAACATTTATGCAGTTAAAAAAAGCTGGCCATGCACAAAATATGGTAGACAATTTAACTTAATGTCATTGCAATACTCACTCTGCATATTTCTGTAGCCACCAGCATGCTTAGGCAGTTAAACCAGTTGTCATAAGCTTCAAGGTTATAGGTTTTTGTGACATCACTTCGGCACTTTAAAAAGACAAGGAAAATGTGAGAAAATAAATAATACAGTATATTATTATTTTATTATTAACATGTATTTCTATAGCGCCAACATATTTTGTAGCGCTGTATAGCAAGTCATACATAGCCTTGTAATTTGGTTATGATAATATTCTGTCTTACACTTTACCATGAATAGATAATATTGCTGCCCTCTAAATGATTTTAGTAATCCTGATTACTACTAAATATGAAAGATATATACAACTATGTCATGTTTATATACAGTCTGGTGATAGATAAACAGTAGCTACCTTATGGTTATCCAAGGAATCCATGTGACTGATGATTTGCATCAGATCTTCAGGGTAGATGTTTCCTAATCGTTCCTAAACAGACATCCAAAAAGGTGTTAATTCCTGCATTAATGCTTACCCATTTTGCTTTTACAAAAAATTCACAAAACTGCAAGAACAATTTACAAAATGGTGAAAAATTAGAAAAATGCATTGAAGTCAATGGGCATCAAATTTGGGAGATTTTTCTTGTGGGAACTTTTTTGTATCTGCAACTTTTACGTCCAAATGCATTAAAGTCAATAGGCGTTTTTTCTTATGGCGACTTTTTTGTCCAAATGCACTAAAGTCAATGGGGTTTTTTCTTATGGCAACTTTTTTTGTCTCTGCAAGTTTTTTTGTTGCAGCAATTTTTTATGCAGCAGTTTCACAAAATGTGGAATCCATGGCTGCCAAAAAAAAGTACTCGTCATTAATTATCACATAATCATGTTAAGGTTGGACTGTAAACTCTTTGATGTACATATGATTAAGGGAGCTCTGCACAATAATCTCTAATGGAAACCACCTTAAAGAGATACGGACAACAGAAAATAACCTTTTTTATATCTTAACATTATCTTTGCATGCTATTTATAATTTTGCCATAAAATTTTACCCCCATGTTCCTCTATGAGGGGGCTGCCATGTTTGTGCAGCATTAGTCTGTTAGCATTAAAAACTCTAACTGTCAGACTGAGATGGGACAGTCAGGCAGGCAGGTTTAGGAACTTCAAGTAATAATTACTTACAAAAGCAGACCATCAGCAAAAAATCGATCAACATGAACTATACATAACTGTGCATAACTTTTAATGTAGATTAATATTTTGAAAGGAAAATGTTTAGTGTCAGTATGACTTTAAATCAGCTGTTTTAATTTTCCAATCATCTCTGGAACTGGAAGGACCATTGTGACTGAACTAGTTTACTAGTGCAGTAAACACCAAGTCTGTTAGACCAGTGGAAGAAAGTCTTGTCTGCTGTGCACTATAGCTGATACAAAACTGCCACTTGGCTTTGTAATCTACCCTACATGTTCTAGACTCATACATGACTTCTTACCAGTTCAATAGTAGTAAGCTGCTGAGCCAAAATCAGTGGGTCACTACACACACTCAAAATATCCTTTTGAGCAGATTGTGGTTTGGTCTTCAGGATGGTGCCTTTATCACTGACAGGCTGACGGATCTTTTCCCTGACCTCCTGGAACTGGCCTCGAGTGGAGAGGACTAGTAGTACATTCTGAGTCATCTGACTGATGCTTTTTTTGATAGTTCCATTCTCCTGTACAAAATTTAAAACAGAGATTGTATAAACACATGCTAGCTAATGTTTGCTAACTTCTAATTACTCAATTATTTTTTTCAAACATGGCTTATAATATTATGCACAGAGAAGACCATGTCATAACAATTGCTGGACAGAAATAGACTTGCTTGCTCTTGGATGTACATTCCATTGGTACAAGTGAAATTGTGCCTTTGATGACGACAAAAACTTTGGTTGTTGTTTATACTGACAGATATTAAGCACCTGGTAGTTTGTACCTGAATGCAATTAATGAAAATAAGGCCATTTTCCAATACACTTTCCTAGGCTAAATATACTGGCATGGGACCTGTTATTCAGAAAGCTCAAGGCCTGGCATTTTCCAGATAAGGGATGTTTCAGTAATTTGGATCTCCTTACTTTAAGCCTACTAAAAAAAAAAAAATAATTGAAACACTAATCAAATCAGTAGGATTGTTTTGTCTCCAATAAGGGTTAATTGTGTAAGTTGAGAACAAGCACAAAGTTCTGTATTATTATTACAGAGGGAAAAAATTTGAATTATTTGATTAAAATGGATTCTATGGGAAATCCATCCCCTAATTATGAGCTTTCTGGATAACGTGTTTCCAGAAAACAGATTCCGTGTGTGTATAGTGCAAACTGCAACAAGTTGCTTACTATGCTAGAAGGAGCATAGGGGATTCTAGTCAAAACACATTAAATCGAAACAGGCACATATCTATACTCAAGATGAAATAATCATAAACTTCATGGGTAAAATGTAATAGTCCAGCCTTGGGTAAATGCATTTTTTTAATCTTGTCTCATCCCACAATGAAAAATATTTACAGCACTGCTATCTATGTTAGCAGAAGACAGAAGGTATGACATGCAAATTATGGAAACACCCCAGGTCCTGAGCATTCTGCATAACAGGTCCCATACCTGTAAAATGATGGAGTCCCATTGCAGTACTATGTGGTTACCAGCTCCAGAACAGAGACAAACATGGACAGAGACATAGGGCAGAGACACACATGGAGATTCTTAGGGGACCTTCTTAGGTCGATTAATCTCCCCAAAAAGCCTTGCCGCCTGCTAGAATCTAAATCGCCGGTGGGAAGGCACTTGAATCACTTAATTTTCTGAAGTCGCACAAAGTTGCCCCATGAGGAAATTTGGGCCATTTGTCACCGGGCAACTAATCTCCCAGAATCTCCACGTGTGTCTCTGCCCTTAACTTGTTACTCATGCAGATTCCAACAGAACATACTGGTAACGTTGAAACAAATTGTCTCTGCCATATATAAATACATATATCTGCTACATTTTTGCAGTTCAGAGTGAAAAAAAAATATATATATATATGTATATCTATAACTAAACTAGCAGCCACATATGGTCTGTGCAGCCTTTTGTTAAAGATACTGTATTTATTATAAAAGGCTTTTTATGCAGAATTATCACACCTCTAGGAATTAATTAAAATCTGTTACCAAGCGAATAGAGGGTCAAAGTTATAAACTCTATTACTAATTATACAGATTTCTTTTGTTCAAAGAAGTGTAGCATGGCACTTAATTTTCACCTTGGATTATAAAGCATAATAACTTTGTAATGAATCTCATTATATTTTATGGTCTGTATGCAAAGACGCTATGATTCTTGGGGTCCTGATGCATATTCCATTTTGTAAGGGTATATATAATTTCATGCCCCATAAATGGATGCTTTTTGTGCTTAAACTGATGATTAGGTGTGTTACTTAATATGATAAATCACTATGGCTGAGAAAGCTGATGTAACCCTTCTTATAGTCCAGTTATATATTTATACTTGGAAAATGATGGATTTGACCAAGATGTCCATGCAATTAATGCAAAACCTGTATCTAAAAGGTGCATTGTGTTTTACCTAACTACAAGGGCAAATATGACTGCAATAAAATGTATATATTTGCTTCTGAAGCTGTAAAATGTAAGCTTCTCACCTCATCACACTGTGTGATCCTTTGTGCAATCTCCTTCATTTCTTTCCGGGCTCTCTCATCTTGGAAATCGAAAGGAAATGTTTCTGTCCATTCCTTCAGAAGCTGGATGATTTTTGCAGCAAAGGATTTGAGTTTAGCCTGGGAAAACAAAGTAAGTGCCAGTGTTATAAACTTGCAGCATCCAGAAATGCAGCATAACATGTTATTTTTTTATGTTTTGTTACAGAAATTTTTCAAATCATTTTCTTTATCATTTTTTTATTTGGTGAGTCTTTATAAAACCCATCATTTTCACTGATACAAATCAAATTATTATCGCGGCAGTGTGTAGATGATTAGGTTTCCTGCTACACTACATTTGGCAGCATTAACAGACAGAACTGTCTACAGTCACTTCCCATTTTGACTAACTTGAATAGCCTCTAACAGCACTCCTACGCAATTGTCATATTGAGCATTAATGGTCACATTTACAGATGACAACTCCGCTTGTGGGTCATACATTTGGGGATTCCAGCTGTCCACAATGGAAAGTAATTGGAGCAGTCCATGTGTCTTGTTGAGAAAAGTTCTAAAAAGACTCATGTTGTGACATTCACCTTAATAAAATGCTGAATTTTAGTCCATCAACATAAATTGAAAAATTATTGTCTTCCACGTATTCATTTCAGTAACAGGGAAGACCATGTTGGGTTTTTTTTTGAGTTTTCAGACTATAAAGCCTTATATTTATGTACTGTTTACATACAACTGCACAACAAAAAGGGCAAAGGTGGGAGGAATGCAGTAAGTGACTTAGAGGTTACTGGCAAGTGAGGTGTCATCCAGCATGTCACACAGTAGGAGGACTGCTTTTTATTGTCCTGCTAAATACGAATTATGATAGGCCATACAGTAACTTTTAGGTCTAATGATCCTGTTTAAAAATGACTTCAGTTTTTTGGTATTGCTTCTCGATTTGAATATGTTCATATAGTTACACTTCTAAATTACTAATGACATTTATTTTCATTGCTAAATGACACCAGTAATTTCTGCTAGTTTAATTTTTCTTAGTGTTCATGTATTAGCCATGTATGACATTTTGAATTTCTTATGAAAAAAGGACATATTTTAACTCGCCCGTTCCTAGTCAAAATCGAAAGCAATGCAATATTGGTTATAAAGATGCACATATGACAAAGGTTGAATCAAACTTGTTCTCAAACTCAATACATCGTTCATTTTAAAATGCGATGGTATAACGAAGCCAGTCTGTGGGGCTAGATCATAAAAGTCCTTTATTTGCAAGTTGCCACTGTTGGAACCCTGGCATTACTGTTGGGGTCAGGGCATGTTTGGATGCAAGTATCTTTAATAAATAGCCTCAATATGTGCAGCCATTGCATCTTAACACAATCCCATTTGAAGCTGTGTTTGTAAACAAGCCCTATGGTCTTTTCTGATTCCTTTTCTTGGCAACTTTCAGGCCATATTCTAACAATAACACAGGAATTCTAGTAAAAATATGGCCATGTTGGTTAATAACAGCAATAGCCCTTATGTACGCTTTACACATTCAGTGAAACACAGTGATGTGTAGGCAGTCTCATTATACGCTTTGCTTCCTGTATTGGCTTGTGTGGAAAGCTCTTGTCACACTGTGAAAGTTCCCACAGAGCGCCCCCGCTACCCTCCGTCAGCCTACACGTCACATGGAACATTCTGAATACACAAGAGGTGTGGCCTGTGTGGAAAAGTGACAAACATTGCAGCTTTCACTTCTGAAACATGGAAACTCCACTGTCTGTCACAAGCTTCATTTCACTTTTAACCACATTGTGCCCAGTGGAAAAGAGCATACCTTAAATCTAGCATTATACACTGTACTGTACAGACAGTATACATCACTTGTGACCCAAAGAAGACAGGAGGAATGCCAAATATCTTTACATGTGACTGTCCCAGGCACCCAGCCAAAGAAAGGACATTGCGCTTGTTCTGTGCAAACTGAACACATTGTTTGTTTAAGCAGAGATCACCATGAACATAAAATGTCCCTGTTGCAGGGAGATGTGATATATGCAAGACTAATCATGTGGGTTTAAAGTAAGATGTAGTAATTGGGAATTTTCTACAAGCAGAAAATGCACTCCATTTATGACTACAGCGTTTTTACATTTTCTTTCTCTATTAACCTTTTTACTGCCACAGATTTTTTTTATTCCTGGGCTGACTCATGTTGCCATTAAACAGGTGGCACGGCACAGAACAAAGTGAAATCTGGGAAAAGTACAACATGTGGTGTTGACACTATGGTGCTTATAGGCTGAGACACAATTTCTATAAAACGCTTAACATTCAATATTAGTCAAGTGTAAAAACCAGGAAAAACTGTAATACGAAACTTCCGCAAGTAAAAGCAATCAAGATTCTATATAAATCAATGGGAACTACACCACTTTTTTTTATTAGCCATTCAGACTTTTAGAGGTTCTCATAATTTAGAGCGTTGTTCAGCAATTTTTATTTTAATAAATTACATGGCATTCATAGTTTTAGAGAAATGGAGTTTAATCATAAGCTCTAAAAACCACTAAAATTTGAATGTTGATAAATGAGCTTCCCCACATTAAATAGACAATGTCACTAAATTCTAAAATTCACCCAAAAGACAATGTATATTTTAGAAAAATGACAATAGCTGTGGTAGATGACAGATGGACCACTAAGTCTGCTGTAGGCCTAGCATTTTCCATGTATCCCCATGGAAATCAATGGCAGGTGCATAGGGGTGTTTTGACCCCAATGTTTGTATTTATTCGACCAGTTACAAATAACTTAATTCATAATGGTTGCAGCCATTATCTGTGATAAAGTTTTTACAAAGGACAATCTTTGATATTCCTGCTATTGCAGAACTTCAACTCTCATCAACTACCCTTTAAATGGTCTATGCCAGCAGCTTTATTGTCTTCCCATTTTAAAAGAAAAGGTGAGTAATATTTGCAAGAAATCAATATGACTCTGCTGACTGTTTCCTTACTTTGTCTGCCTCCGATCCAGATTCCAGTTGCTGTTTTTGCTTGATGCACATTTGTCCCACTTTGGCCAGAATCTCATAAGGATGAATGAAGATCCGTGCGCTCAGCAAAAATGTGAATATGTAGGTTTTCTGTGGAGAAGAAGATAATGTAGTGAGGCACAAGCAATAACCTGTATTTTTGGAAACCACTATTCTTTCTGTAATAAGGTGTTCTTTGCCATGGGGAAACTTAGCAGTTTCTACAAATAGGGGCAGATTTTTAAGGGTCGAATTGTCGAAGGCTTTTAGCCATCAAATTCGACTGTCGAATAATTGGCAAATAAAAATTTTACAAATTTGAATAAAATATTCGCAGGTTTTGAGCGTTCAAAAACGTACAAAAACTATTCGATACGAAAACTTAAAAAAAAAGCCTGTGGGGGCTTCCCATAAGCTTCTATCGCAATTCGGTAGATTCAAGCTGGCTAAGTAGACAGTCGAATAAAAATTTAAAGTGCAAGTTCTTCGACCAGCATTTCGAATCCTTCACACAAATTTGATAAATCTGCCCCATAATGTTTAGAAATACTGGGACAGGTATATTGACTTTTAGTTTGCAAAGTATTCATAAAACAAGGAAGCATATATCAAGCTCACTTCCTCTTTCTCTCTATCGCCTGCTGCACAAGAGGCAGCCCCTCCAATTTAAATGTATATGTGATATGGTTAGAACATGAAAATAATCAGACTCAACTAACACAGAAGCAAGAAATGATCCAGCTCAGGGGAACAGAATTGCTCAACTGCAAGAGCTCTAAGATTTGCAATCAGAAATGTGTGGGATCTTGGTCTGATCAGCATAAATGTGTTCTCTGGCTAATCAACTTCAGTCTGAATTTGTCTTGGCTGCTTGTTACAGTACATGCGTCTTTCTAGCTTGTTTGCTTTAAAATGCTTTTTTCCCACAGTCTGTGCAAGTCCTGGCTGAGTAAATCTCCCAAAGCATTTTTAGTGGGTTTGGTTGACTAGCATCACCCACTCCAAAAAAAAAATGCAAGTTAGAATTCAAGCTTCTAAATTTCTATAATGTGCAGATCTGAACTTTGCTGCAACTTGCAACTAAAATTTTCATGTTAACAGCAATGACCAATTGGCCAAACTACAAAACTAGTATATTTGGAGTACATGCCTGAAAACACACATTTTCTTTGCTGTGGATATTGAAACTGCAGCAGAAGGTTATTGAATGGCTGCAAGTTCAGATATTTCAATATAGAAAAACTACTGACACAGACTGGCCTATTAAGTGTAGCACATAGACAGCCAATATATATATATATATATATTTATAGTACAACATAGGAAAAGTGTGAGAGATGATAAAAACAACACTTAAAGGGGTAGTTCACATTCAAATTAACTTGTAGTAAGATGTCATAAATGATGATATTCTGAGACTATTTAACATTGTTCTCTATTTTTGATTTTTTTGTGCATTTTCATTTAATTGGCTTTTTGCTCAGTAGCTTTCCAGTTTGAAAATTCAGCATCTCGTTGCTAGGGCCGTATTTACTTTAGCAACTGGATAATAGATAGATAGAATGGACAATGTATAAGAGAGGGACTGAAAATTAATTGAAGGAGATGTAATAAAAATTAACAATAACAATTAAATTGTACCATCACAGAACAGTTTTTGACTGCCGAGGTCAGTGAAGACAAAGGTAAATAATTAAAACAAATTACAAAGATACAAAGTTGCTAGGAATAGCACTTCTATGACATACCAAAACTTAACTTAAAGGTGAATCACCCCTTTAGGTAGAGGGTAATACGGTATTAGATAAATTAATTGTCACTATAAGTATCCTATTATTATGCCACTATTAGTATCCTCCCTATATCCTTCCTTTTTTTGTTGATTAGGGCAGATCTAGCCTTAAATGGGATTTATTAGGAATCTCATTCCTTATGAGTGTCATGATAAACTCTTAAAATTGCCTACAATGGTTTCCTAGCAATATAATCAATAACGTGGAAAATGGGGGAGGGGTGAATTCATCAGACTGGAAGAGGGTGGTTTTTAGGCCGGAATGAAGGAAAGTGCTGAAGTCTGTGACCTTTCACATCCGAACAACATTGTGAGACAATATAGACACAGCACATTGTGTTCCGTGGATCACAGCCAGCAAAGGCAAAACAGGACTGCAGGAATGATACCAGTGGTCAAGGGGTCAGAACACAATATTGTCTGTTTATGAGTGAAGAGCCTTCTGTGTTGTGTTGCACAATTGCTTCTTACTGTGAACAATTATTCACAAAAAACCCCATTCACAAAGTCTTTTAACTGTTGCACTGCTAAAACATCCTTCCTGATTTGGACTCTGCCCTTTCCAGCATCAAGTCACATAGCACCCTTGGGCATCTGTTTACTAATGTGTGATAGAGTGATATAATAGGGGTCAAAATTCGACCATCAAATTTTTTTTTAATGGGCTTTTTCGATCGAAAATTGACCTATTTTTATCTAATAGGTCAGTTTTCGATCAAATAAAAATCGTTCAGATCTTTCGAAACTAACGATTTGAACGATTTTCCACAAAATCCTTTGAATTCCTAGGACTTAGAAAACATTTCAGAACAGGTTCTAGGAGGTCCCCATAGGCTACAATGGCAATGTGGCAGCTTTAAGGTGGCGTAGTGTCATATTCAAAAGATTTTAAAGGGACAGTACTTCAAATTTTTTCTATTCAAATCGAATTTTGACCTATTCGATAGTCGAAGTAGCCCAAAATTACTTCGAAATTAGAATTTTTAAAATTTGAATTTTATTTGAATATTCACTTCGACCCTTAGTAGATGTGCCTCTCAATACGCTTCATGAAGCGTAACATGCACATAACTGATGTTTCAAAATTATGTTGTAAACTGCAGAAAAACATGTCCCAAAACCTGGGAAATGCTCCTATTCAGGGGTACTGCTGCCATAAGGCCAGTGAATGGTCCCATACACTTGGCCGTTCTCCTCATGTGTACAGAACACAAACCAGGCAAAGAAAAGAACATGGCAGTTACACCTCATATATAGAAATACAAGTATCAGAGAAGGAACACTATGCACAGTTATGCCCTCACACGTTGCTGGAACTTTGTTTAACTATACAATGTAATGCTTGTACTTTCAGATTACAGTGTTAGAATGCCATTATCCCTGATTACGTAAGCTTCATGCAAAACATAAATTCTCTTTCTGTAAAAATCTCCTCATTTGGCAATGCTCCTCACACAGGAGTAGTACTGAACATTCCTGACATTCTGGTGGAGAGAAAGAAAAGTATATATATATATATATATATATATATATATATATATATATGTGTAAGACGGAGCAGAGGAAGCAGAGGAGAATGACAAACACACAACTTACATCAGGATAATAATCCAAAGTAGGCACAAGACGTTCAATTAAAACTTCCAGGGACCCAGACACCAGACTTCCATCTTGGTAAACAGGATCTCCACACTGCTCTCCCATCTCCGGCTGCACCTGCCCACTACAGGTGGAGCCAAGCATGCTGGGAAATATAGGGGTCTGTGGCATATTTTCCTGCAATAAAAAACACAAAGAGTCCTTTATAGTTATATGAAGGCATAAGTATAGTATAACAACACATATCCTAGCATAAGGGTATACTATAATTGAAAAAATACACAAGGAATCCTTATAATGTTATGTAAAGCAGAAGCATAACCAAAATAACTTGTACAAATGCAGAACCCTTCTACCAAAATAATATTAATTGCATTAGCTATTAAGTTAAATAAAAATTGTCAGGACTTTGTACAAACTATTAATTTCAAACATACAATAGAAGATGAAAGAATATGTACAGTTAGATATTAACCAAGCTGCCAGATACACCAGGGGCTGTTTTTCTAAAAGGGCAGGAATGGCATGGTATGACATACGATATAGTGCCTGATAAGGTCAAGGGAAGCCATTTTGTTTCTTTTGCTACTATATTTCTTTGCAAGCAATTTAGGCATATAAAAGGATCAATCTTGTTCATATCAATAAAAAAAACTTTTATTCAGGCTTTTAAACAGAATTTTATACCACATACTCATTCATGCACTGACAGCTTGGCTTGTTCTTGTAGATCTCTCTATAAAACCTGCTATCCAATTAAAAAAAAAGAAACAATCTGCTGTTATGAAAATGAATGTGATTTACACAATGTCCTCCATTTTAAGAAAGAAAAATATCCCCAGGCAACTCCTTCCTTTAACTGTTATGCAGTGCTTTCTTTCTTCCAAGGTATTTGCACACAAAAGATGCTGTCATCCCCCAACCTTAATGCAATGTAATAAAGTACAAGACATAGGAAAAGAAAACTTTTTGTACAGCAACAGAAACACAGCTAACTAGAAAAGGCAGTATTATGTGAACGTCCAGCACAGACTTTAATTATGACAGTAATTAGGAGCTTTCAGGATAACAGTTTGAGGATAACTGTCCCTATACCCATACAAATTTGCACACATTTGCATCAATCTTCATGCTGGACAAAACACATTTTTATAGCCTGGAACATATAAAATGGAACCCCTTTGTATGCCAAATTCCATTGCGTTAACTGAGATTCCAATACAAAACAACTGGACACATATCTTACTTCTTTGTACTGTACACCTGGCCTCATACATTCAGCAACAAAAAAAGTTATTTGAACTATAGACTACATTCTTTTGGTTTGTAGTGTTCTCTTTAGCAGAAGAATGCTGTCTGGTTACCATAAAGGCCACGGTCAATATATGTTTTGTTTGTGAAGAATGCAGCTTGTTGCTGTTTACATTACAGGGATTAGCTAAATCTACTATTTCAATAGCTCAGAGCATGTGCTGTGAATCAGCAGAAAACATGAGGATCCACTGTGGGCATCTTCAGATTGCATAATTTGTTACTGCTAAAGGGCTTTTGGTCAACTTTGTCAAGTAAGGAAGACCAACACATAATAGCCTACTTCATTTTAGTTCTCCTAAAATGCATGGCCTGTTTTTTTTCATTAACTTGTACAGGTATGGGATCTGTTATCCAGACAGCTCAGAATTATGGAAAGGCTGTCTCTCATACATTCCAGGTTATCCAAATGATGTAAACTTTTAAAAATGATTTCCTTTTTCTCTGTAATAATAAAACAGTACTTTGTACTTGATTGGTTACTGCCTGGTGATCAGTGACTTGAGGGGAGCCACATGGGTCATAACAGTTTGTTTTTGAATCTGATCTGAATGCTAAAGCTGGCCATACACGGGCCAATAAAAGCTGCAGACAGACCGAATCATAAGCTTATTGGCCCATGTATGGGACCCTCTGACAGGCTTCTCAGATCGATATCTGGCCGAAAGTCGGGCAGGGTTAAAAATCCCGTTAGATTGAAGACCACATCCGTTTGTTGATGCAGTCCCGCGATCTGACCGCCTGTTCTCCTACATTACTATCTGATCATTGGGCCCTAGGGCCCACAATCAGATCAGCCCAATATCACCAACCTCAATGTGGGAATAGCAGGGAGGGATCAGCTCGTTTGGTGGTGTCTGTCTGTGTATGGCAGCCATAAGGATCAATAGCAAACTCACAGTTATGTCCCATGTGGCCCCCCTTAAAGTTACTGACTATTTCAGAGTTAAAGAGCTAAAAAGCAGGAAGTAGTGTTCTGTTCTTTTATGTTAGACATCCAGTCACTTTAGCCTTTATAGACAATATTTTTGGCAAACTAAATATATTTTACACAGCCTTTCTATTTACCTAGTTTTTATTTGTACACTGAACTGTTCCTTTATGGTATAAAGATCCAAATTACAAAAAGATCAGTTATTCAGAAAACCCCAGGTCCCAAGCAATGTGCATAACAGGTTCCATACCTGTAAAAATATTACTGGAAAAGTAATCCCAGCTCATTAACAAATCAATCTAATGAAATCCTTAGATCAGGGGTGTCCAAAAAATTAAACCAGTCATACACAAATCGCCAAAAGAGGGTCGCCAAAAGAGAGTATATTTGTCTGGTTTGGTCACCCATTTGCAGGGTAAAATCAGGCTGATGCCAGTGAATGGATCTAACACAGCTCTATGCAGACCCATCTGGGAAAGAACCATATCAATGTGCTTATGTGGGGAGGTGTTTATAAGCAGGCCTGTTTTTGTGAAAAGGCCACCTAGGCCTGGGCCTAGCATGACAGGATTTTAGGGGGCGGCAAGCTGCCCAACCACACCCACATTGGTTCAGAAACACTGGGGATACACAGGAGATTTTTTAATTTCCCATGCACCAGTCCCCATTGGCAGAGTATGGGGCCGATGAACAGCAGTGGGCCTAGGGGCACCCGCTATGTAAATCCGGCCCTGTTTGTAAGGGAACTATATATATATATATATATATATATATATATATATATATACATTATATACAGTACCAACTGGTTTCTACAAAGGCCACAGTAATCCTTGTCTGGTTCTTCCCTTAGGACCTGTTATTTACTAGCAGATGCAGCATGATTTTTAAAAAATGTTCCACAGAGACAGAATATCCCAATAGAACACAACAACAAACGCCCTTTGCTGTGACTTGTAACCTCTAATTGGAGACACACAGCAGAGTGAGGCAGTAACAATGTGGTCTAGCAGAACAGCTTGTCTTTGGGTGTGTGAGGCTATTAAGTAATTTTCAAAAAGCCATTGCAGTGCACTGCACTTTAAAAACAGAAGGACTTTGTGTTCTTGTTCCAGTCAGCTCTGTATTTATTCATGGATTCAGTACATTTTCATTACTAGCTGGCACACATACAGTATGCAACATATAATGGTGCTGTTATTAAGTGGATAAAACCACATGCCATACCATTTAACAATAAAGGTACACATAATAAATTTATATTCCACAAAAAATAGACAGCAAGTCATTGTTTAACCTTTAGGAGGTTGCAATCATTCTTCACATAATTAAAATATATTTTATTAATGGAGCTTGTAAAATGAATATATTAATTATGCAATTACAAGCTAATATTACATTCAGGACACAAACACTGAAGTGCATCACATATCATTATGCTATGTTATTGGCATACACGGAAATGTAATTAACACTGAAAGCAATTTTTGTAGGCAAAATTTAATGTATTGCAGAGCAATGGGGATGCCCAACAAGCTACTTGTTGGCTTTGGGAAATGCATAGGCAGGAACCGAACTAATGTCTAATTTAGAGAAGTTTCAGATTAAAACTAAATGCACAAACTCTCAAAATAATAAATGTTTTTACTGTAAGTCCTATAATGAGTCAGTAAATAAAAAATGAAAGCTAATTGCACTTATTTATAAATACTAAACTGTTAGACAATTATATAAAATTATATGCTTGCTCTTGAATATCTAATATACATAAATAAGCAATTATATAACCATGGAATCTACTAATCTATATAATATGACAGTAGGGTCTGTATTTGCATTATAGATAAGAGATAAGCAGTAAGAAGTAGTTAAGTGAGGGTAACAGGGAGATTTAGTTGTCTTTAATGAATATATAAGGCCCTATACAATGAAAATATTTTTTTAAACTGCAGCTACCAAGAGTTATTTTATTTACAGGTATTGGTCAAACTTTTTCATGTAAATAAGCTAAATCAAAAATAGAACTCAAAAAGCAAAATATGAACGCATGTTGGGCAGTGACCATAAGGGAAACCCTTGTAAGTTTGGGTGATTTTCCTAATTTCTGTTTTTGCCTTGAAATACAGAAACATCTTGAAACAATGTTAGTGTTATTTACTGTGCTGGTTTCTAATATTGAGAATAATAGAGTTCTCTGTTTTGGGGAGAGTATGTGTTAACTTGGTGCTTGCTTTAAGAAACACTAACACCAAAAAATTAAAGTGTTTTAAAGTAATGAAAATATCATGTAGTGTTGCCCTGCATTGTTAAAACTGATCTGTTTGCTTCAGAAACACTACTATAGTTCATATAAACAAGCTGTTGAGTAGCAATGGTCGAAATTGAAAAATGGCTATATGGCACAGGATAAGCAATGGGTAACAGATAACATTATGTTCAACAGAGCTTATCCGGTATCTGCTGTGTAACTTGAGCCTTTTCCCCTTTGACTAGTTGCCCCCATGGCTACACAACAGCTTATTTATATAAATAATAGTAGTGTTTCTGAAGCAAACACTGCAGTTTTACCAGTGCAGGGCAAGACTGCATTATATTTTTATTACTTTAAAACAATTTCGTTTTTTGATTGCGCTGAGCTTATAAAACGAAATGGTGTTTTGCTTCTCATAGCAGTTTAATACGTTCCTACAATCTGACACTGATCGGCTTTGATAAATGTTTCAATACTTCAAACCATTTCCCAACTGTCAGGAAAATGTTCATGATAGGAAAATGAAAAATATCGAACTGCTGGGAATCTCTCTGTAAATCAGTTCTGTAAGCATGTACACCAGATGGCTGCAGATCATCTGTAATGGTTTTGTATCACTTTGGCTTTATTTCTATAATACATAGAATGTCAGACACAATGAACCCTATTAAGTAACTGCCCCTTACACAACATATTCACCAAAATGATTAACAGTCTTGAACAGGAAGTGGATGTTAAAGGTTTCCTGTGGTTTTCCCGAAGCCACACTGCACTTGGGCTACAAATTATGCATTTTTGAATATTGGCCTTACTTACATAGATTTCCAGTGCAGCTTTCCATTTACTTAAACAATTAGAGTTGCAGCCATTTTTCATGCTTCACTTATATGTTAGATAACTACTATACCAGGGAGACTGCAAAGTAGCTACAGTAGCATGATATAAACAGTTTTTTTTTAATACTATACAGGATTAAATAATATGTATTGTTTTAAGGGATTACTGGTTCTTAAATCTCAAATGTGTTGGAGCCTTCTAATTGTTGTTTTGTTTCCAAAATATGAGTGCAGTTTTGTAATTTCAGTATGTTCTGTTTATTTTTGACAACCCAAAATAAATCTTTGAACAAACTGTTCATGTATAGGAGAGAGCAGAATCCAGGAGCGATCCTGCCCATTTTGCCTCCTGAGACAACCTTCGTTTTTCCGCGCTCCTTCCCCACGGCACTCAACTTTTCAGAGCCGGACTGGGGTCGGGAGGGGTTGACGCGAATTTCTTGGTTCAAAACCAAGGGGAGGCTGCCTCTTGAGACAAGTGTCTCAACTCGCCTCATTGGTGGAGCACCCCTGGCAGAATCCTTTTATTAATGGGCAACAAGCAACACTTGTTTCAGCATCACACAGTGAGTGCTGATCTTCCTTATGCAGTATATATATATATGTATAATTTTCCACAGTCCCAGCACTCAGACAGTAGAAGCAAGTGGTGCACGATCTACGGGATTCACATATGCTAACAAAGTATCAAAGTAGAAAAGTAGAAAAGGTGAAGATGTTTATTTCAAACAAAGCACATCTTTATCCTTGGATCCTTCGTTAGCATATATATATATATGTATATATACAGTATATATATAGTGTTTATATATATATATATGTAGAGAATTAATCACCGGCACTCACCTCCTCCATTGATTGTTTTGCGCCGGGTGCTAGCCAATTCAATATCCAGTCCAAATATATAAGGAAGCACTCACGGCATGCCGTGAGTGCTTCCTGATATATTTGGACTATATATATATATATATGCAGTATATATACTGTGTATATATATATATTTACCACTTTTTTTCACTTTGCAAGAGTGCAGTTTCATATGATGTTATACAGGTATGGGAAAAGTGTAAGGGATTTGCTTTCAGTAGCTAGGAAGAAAGTATGGGAACCCCTTTCTTAACTTGTACCTGCATGGGAACAGACAGTGTTCCCCCCATGCCCTTTAGGGATGGTTGGGATCTAGTGTCACAGCTGGCATAGTAGGGCTGCCTTACTGGATAGCTGAAAAGGGGGCAAAAAAAAAAAGGCGAGATTGGTGTTGGATAGGGTTGCCACCTTCCTATAGATTTATCTTTCTTCCCTATTAACAACAATGGGATCAGCCATCATTTTTACCTGCCAGGCCGGTAAAATACCAGGTCACAACCCTAGTGTTGGATAGGCCTGGGGCTAGGCATAGGGGCAAGGAGGCACAGTAGGTGAGGAGGTAGGTGGCAGAGGCTTAGCCTTGGGCTGGAAAATGTTTTTTGATTAAGAGGGGTACTGTTAATTTATTGTAAGCTGTTATTAATTGTTATATGCATGCAGCCTTCAGCAGCTAATGTTTTACACATTTCAACATGCTATTCATTTGTTATAATAAGGTTGGTCTGTTTTGGTGGATAATTTATCCTAAGTTATGTAATTTTATGTAATAAATCAAGCTTCTGCCTTCCCCAAAAATGTTGTGGTTGAGAATTTACTGGGGTGTGGGGGTTGGGACCAACATCGAGTCATACTTAAGACATTCCTTTCCCAAGTTATTTTAAAGCTCTTCTGCCTATTTAAGTGTCAGGTTGTTTTATATTAATTGCTACCTAAGCAGTAACTTGTGTAATCTTTCCTATTACCATTCCTATTAATATTTATAATTCAACTTATTAGAAGCTACTTTCTTAGAATCCTTAAAATGCAGGAATTTTTTCATGCACGTGTTGGAGATGCAGGTTTTAATGCACCTAAATATATATGCCATTTTATTTTGCCTTGTTTTAACCATTCTTTCTGATCTGCCTTTTAGCAGTACTGTATTTAATTGTGTTTATTTAATACAACAGACTGCATTTTTATTAGTTTTGGTGCATGGTCAGAATATAATAAAAGTAAAAATAGAGAAATGCATGAACTCACTACTAATGAAGACAACGTGCTGCCTCCAAACCAGGCAACTCCAGGGTCCCCACAGCAGCCTGATTCAATGTTAGCAATATAATTGTGTCAAAAATTATACCAGAAAATTGTACTAACAGGACATAGCTAGTGATGGGCGAATCTATCCCGTTTCGCTTCGCCGAAAAATTCGCGGAACGAGTCGCGTCACGTTTTTGACACACGTCGCATCAATTTCGCCCATCACTAGACATAGTACATTTTCAGCACAATAGCACCGAATACGCTTTAAAATGCAACTGCATCAGTTTTGATGCACTGGCTGTAGCTGTGTCATCTACTGCAATGATGCTGGGATTGTGTGCAAAAATGCTTCATTGAGGAGAGTAAGAAACAGTTATTGCATCCACAATTGCAATTTGCACAATGCGTTGCAGTATGTAAATGATAGCCTATTTGTTTGTTAAACACAGCAAACTTGAATTTTGAGACATAATATTCCTCATTATACAATAGTTTGATGGCTAATTTTAACCGCAGACACCACAGGGAAGATTATTATTATTATAACAATGAAATAATACTAATATTAATAATAATAATAATAATTATTATTATTATTATTATTATTAAGGGTTGAATTGAAAATTCGGCCCGAGGGGGCCCAGGAAACAACATTGCAAAGGATATAGGAGTAGGCAGGAGGGGGGGGCCCATTGCCCAGATAGTAGTAATAATAATATTATAGTAAGTCTATTCAATATCCAGGTCTCCCATATTCCAGTGCATTCCAGTCTATATCTGGTTATTCATTTGGTAATGTAGTTCTTTTCTGTGCTTTACATTACTTTTACACATCAAAAGTGTTTGTCTATTTCATGTGTGGCCCCAGACAATTTTTATTTTTCCAATGAGGCCCAGGGAAGCCAAAAGGTTGGACACCCCTGACACAGACAGACAAAGCACAAATCAGACTTTTTCAGGATTAGCAGAGACAGCTCATTTAGATCAATATCATTGCACATAAGGTCAGCATGACCCTTTCCTGGGAAATCTGTGACAGCAATATCAAATTCTCAGAGATGCTGATTACACGTGCTTTGTCTGAGCAAGCTACAATACATCCATAAGGTAAGGATGTTTTTTAAAATCAGTCACACATTTATCAAATTAAGAATGGTTTGTGCCAGTAGCCATGCTACCTATTGTGTGCACTCAGGTGTAAGTGAAGCAAAACACAGCTCTTTGGTGTCAATAATTTCTCATGATCACATTCCTGAGCTTTCCATATTAATTAGGTAGTCCCTGCTGCTAAAAATTGCTGTGCGCATTCAAACTGTGCCTTCCAATCAATGACTTTAGTGTGCCTGCTGATATATTATAATTCTGCTACATACAATGTGAAAATACGTAGGCAGGTGTTTGCTTCTTACCTTTAAAAGGAAGAAATTCAGCTGATTTATTTGGACATTTTCCTTTGATATACAGATGCTATGCATCAGAATGACTCGACCTTCACTTTCATGCACCCTGATGTCCAAGCCTTTTTTTATTAGTTTGGTTTTCAGATGCATGGAGTGGAGGGGAGAGTAATTTTGAAGCAAAAACTTCACTTCATACGGTTATTTTAATGGAGCTGCTGCTACAATAATATATTGAAAAGGATAAACTGTGTCTTTCTTTACAAGGTCTTCTGGGTGTGTTTTCATACATGGCATGAGCAGGGTTGCCACCTTTTCCTGAAAAAAATACCGGCCTTCCTATATATTTATCTTTTTTTCCTATTAATAACTTTGGGATTAACCATCAAAAATACCGGCCAGGCCTGTAAAATACCGGCCAGGTGGCAACCCTAGGCATGAGGTGTGTTCACCATGGAAAATCCCAGGTTATATAAAGGTATTTTGGTATCACTTGTATGTTACAGAGTATATGGCAGAGGATGGAAATATTTCAGAAACCTGCAGAAAACTATTATAGTTTTTTTCTTCATTCAGATTTACTATGCATGACTAGAGATATAAGGGCCCCAGTTTCTCTCCAGCTATAGTTTTCTCAGTGTTAACCAAAACTGAAGCAGTATGAGTACATAATAGCTGCAACTAGTGCACAGTATGTAGCTTTAACATAAGCAGGTCAATATGCCTTTAAATGCATTTACACGCTTCTTTTGTAGACTGCACATAGAAATTAAGTTTTTAGAAAGGCAATGGACTGCAAGGATGAAGTGCAGATAATACACAACACTCTTACCTGTGTGCCATACTTTAACATTTAGGGCTGGGACAGACAGGGAGATTCGGGGAGATTCTGTCGCCT
>CM044443.1:49003514-49053827 GCA_024363595.1 Xenopus borealis
TTAAGAATCTCTGCTTTAGGCAATTTTTATGGTTCCCATCTTGCGTCTTAATAAATACATAAATATAATCTGGACCCTAAATATGCAATATGTCAAATAATCTGCCCACCACCAGGTGAAAAAAAGGTGGCCTACAGTTTTTAAAAAGCATACTTAAAATGCATAGTTGCATCCAAAAAGATTAAGCTTTTCTTATATGGGAGACTTGGTAGACCTTGGTCTGGGGGAAAATTGTGCCCTATGCCTTAAGAACACAGCAGCTGCAGATTCACTACCTCCCTTTTTATAACATTGCAGCTCCCTCTGGCAGCTGCTGCATACATGCCACTTTGTATCTTCTATGATCTATAGTGATGTATTGTTCCAATATCACTTCCCAAAACGTCACTTGCGTTCTGGCTCAGTCCCCCATTGACTGACATCTGCCTAGTGATCTGCAGTTCTTTTCCTGTTTGCCAGTCCTGCTTACTATCCTGATAAGTCTCTCAATATAAAGCATTTATGAACAATCAAATATATACATAAACAGGGCAGCCTTCTACATACCATTTTTCATACAGACCAATGCAGTAAAAGAATATTGTACTTGTGAGGGCTTGGGCAGGTTTTTGTGCACATTGCGCAACTAAATCTTTTCATTTATCCTGTCCACCTGCAAAGTGGCTGCTTGCTTTTGGTATATCAGATGTTAACATTTTACAGGAGATAATGTACTACCCTATTATATGTGTAGGGACCTATAGGTTTTACAGCACCTATAGCGTTAAATCCCTATCTTCTTAAGTTTAGTTCTTAGTTTAGTTTACATTTTAAACCACTAATTATTGACCAAGAAGTGTAATGACCACATCCTGCCACACTGCCATATACTGTAGTGTTGGCTGCTGGTGTCCTTAGCATTTGGTTGTTCCATTGAGCCTGGGATCACCAAGGCCCCAGTAAAGCCATTGCCCCAAGGGGACCTGTACCCTTGGTGACTAAGCTGGGCCCGGGAAACCCTGTGAACGAGGTTAGCTATCACAGGGCAGCTCTTTAATAGAGTCTCTAGGAGAGTAAGATAGTCAGCTTTATATAGCATGAGCAGCTGTATGCTCCATCACGGATCAAGTAGCAGAGAGTAGCTTCCCACAAGGCTTCCTGTATGCCTTTAATGAAGGGACCACAATGAATAGAGTGCTTACCTTTGTCTCCCTAACCACTCCACTGGACGGGATCCGGACCACTTAATTTTGTATTGCCTTGGGAATTGATGTACACTTGACTACTAGGCCTTATGGGAGTAACAGTCTTCCTTTTGCTGTATCTGCCTCATCTATCTACTCCCCTTCTATCCAGGCCCGGACTGGCAATCTGTGGGTTCGTGCAAATGCCAGATGGGCCACTTGCTTTAAAATGTAAATGTGATTCTCACCTAAAAATGCTAATTAGGTCTGTCTTTAATATGTAAATGAGCTAATCACTTTAGAAATGTAAATGAGCTGTCCATAATAACCAGCCACAGCTAAGCTTATGCCTGCATTTGTGCACATGCCAGTACTGGCAAATGGGAGGAATTCTGAGTTATTTGTTGCAAGGACCAGTTCCAGCACATAGGGTGTATTATATTGCTAGGGATTATATGGTAATGGACTCTTAAAATATCTATCAATAAATTAATAAACACTAGTTCTAGTTAACCTTGGGGTTGGAAATATATATCATGCTTTGCATGCACATGAATACATCGGCTGCTTTGATACTTTTGCCAGGGCTGCTTTTTCCTCCCAGTCCGACCCTGCTTCTATCTACTACTCATACTTGAGTAAACCTGTGGTCATTGGTTTTTGTTAATAAACACCTGTCCTGTTTTCACCAAAGAACCTCCTGGTGTCCAATTAATTTATTTTTCTGTACAGTGCCTGTGTATTGTAGTTATACTGCCTCTTAAAGGGTAAGCTTCCACTTGGCGAAGGCCCTACCCTGTTGTGTAAGTCACAGTGCCCATGCTTGTAACCATTAACTGGCCACTTAAAGGAACAGTAATACCAAAAATTAAAGTGTTTTAAAGTAAAGAAAATATCATGTAGTGTTGCCCTGCGCTGTTAAAACTGTTCTGTTTGCTTCAGAAACACTACTATAGTTTATATAAACAAGCTGCTAAGTAGCAATGGCGGAAATTGAAAAATGGCTATATGGCACAGGATAAGTAATGGATAACAGATAACATTATGTTCTACAGAGCTGTGTAACTAGAGCCTTTTCTCCTTTGAATGGCTGCCCCCATTGCTACACAGAAGCTTATTTATATAAACAATAGTAGTGTTTCTGAAGCAAACACTGCAGTTTTACCAGTGCAGGGCAACACTGCATTATATTTTTATTACTTTAAAACAATCAAAAAATGTTACTGGTCCTTTAACTATTTGTGTTTTGCCTAGCCCAAAAAAGCATTACATATGATATTGTAAGAGCTATTTTTCCAGGAGAATTTTTGTGTTGTAATTCAGCAGCAGTAACCAAATGTACATTGGGTACAGTTGGACTGTATACAATGTATTTATTCTGCTATTTATTCAGTGAGGCTCCTTAAGGGCAGAGACACACAGGACAATTCAGGGAGATTTAGTCGCCCAGTGACTAATCGCCTTTTCTTTGGGAGACTAATCTCCCTGACAAGCCTTCCTGCCCGCTAAATCGCCGGTGGGATGGCAACCTTGGACGACTTCGGAAAATGAAGAGCTCCTAGTGCCATCCTGCTGGTGAATTAGATTCTAGCTGGCAGGAAGGCTTTTCGGGGAGATTAGTTTTGCGTCGATTTGTCGCCGGGGGACTAAATCTCCCTGAATCTTTACTTGTGTCTCTGCCCTAAGGAATAGAGTTGTGTATTATTTAGGCATAGTTATTCCATAGAGGATCATAACTACCAACTGAGACCCAAAATCCTCTGTACACTATAAATGAAAACTTTGTTTTCTTGCACAAGAAAGTATATTGCACAAGAAATCTATATTCTGTATTTACCTGCTGCTTACCTATTAACCCTTCTCTAATATCAGGCTGAATCCTGCCGTAACTATTGTGTGTATGGGTATGCAGTACTGTAAGTATTGCTGCCAGAACAACAGGGAAATTTATTTCCCAAGAGCTTGATATGGGTATTGCACCTGGAATGCCATACATAACAATGCTTGAGCATAAGGATGGAGCCTTTTTGTCCCAAATTATATAACTTATAATTATTTTATGCATAGAGCAAAATATTTTTCCTACATCTCATGCCTTAGACCTGATATAACCTTAGAATCTAGTTATTGTATACAGACTTAGACTAGGAAAACAGGTTGCTTTTGGCAGATGACTTTGCCCCTCCCCTTGGAAAATATCCTTCAGGCATCCATGGTTGCAGCTGGCATTGCTTTACAGAACTTAAGCATTCAGCATTATCTAACAGCCAAGTTGACAGGTCTAAAAAAGGCAGAATGTAAATGATGGAAAGGCACCACTGAAACTGGAACTCCAAGAACAGATCAAAAACTGAAAGACGTGCAATCTTGTGAAAGCCTTAAGCTGGGCATAGATGCAAAGATCCGCTCATTTGGCGACATCGCCAAATGAACGGTTCTTTCCCCGATATGCCACTAATACAGCAGGGCTATATCTGGGTAATCCAAACGTTTGGCCCTATGGTCGAACGATCGGATTATGATGACGTCAAGGGGCTCCGACAGGTCGGTCAGAAGAAAATCAAACCTTCATGATCGATATCGTGGCCAGATATCAATTAGGAAGACACGTCAGAAGCCCCCATACATGGACAGATAAGCTGTCAAATTGGTCTAATACTGTCAGCTTTATCTGCCCATGTATGGCCAGCATTACATGTTTTGTGGCCACTTATGTAAATACTCGAGTAATTGCTTATGCAAGTGCTCAGAGACATGAAAGGTATAAGATGTTCTGTAGATTGCGCTTCATTCATTAGACTATTAATATAGCCAATCCAGTTATGGGGGTCATGTTTGAGAGATTGCTTGTCTTTTAAATTCTATTGTTTTTACACTCCACAACAAGTGCACCAGGGCCCTCATATACTGTGTACCAGTATTACAATGAGTCACTCTAAACATCGCTGATATAAGGTTCTTAAGACTTGTTTACAAGTTTTGGTTGCCAAATTTCAAAGACAGAATAATTATACTAATATGTAGTGGCTAACATAAAAATTTAAGCTGCTCCATGTTAGGTGTACATTCCATTTGCACAAATAATCCCCCCTGCATTATGGACTGCTAACAAACAACGGGGGGGTCACAAGGACCAAACATGGAGTAGCAGCGTTGGACTGGGGATGTCTGGGCCCACCGATTCTGCCACATCAAGGCCCCCCAGCCCACCCAAAAAAATCCCCCCTGCCCTACCTGAAAATCCCCACGGGCCACCCCACTACTGCAAATCCCCATGGGCTTCCCCAGCCACAAGTCCCACGGGCCTCGGCCACTGCAGCAAATCCCTGGGCCCCCCGCCCCAGCCACAAATCTCCCTCTATTCCCCTTACCCCCACTGCCATTGTGCATAATTTCTTTATTTTATCAAGGGGGGGGTGGTCAGGAAGCAGAGGAGCTGCCTGCTGTGGGAATCAGGTCTTAGCATATATATTTTCTCAGCATACAATCTGGTGTAGAACCAGCACCTCTTTTCATTACTACAAACATCATGAGGGAACTGAATCTCTATGTTAAAGTATGTTTTTATTTCTAAAGTCACACATACTATACTTCAGAATCTCTGCATAGAGTGGCTTTTTCACTTTAGGGCTGGCTACACCGGCTCCATCATATAGACTGCAAAGTGCTATTTGGTCAGAAATGGACTGACAATCTCATCTTCTGTTATTTGGATCATAAGAGAATGCCACACGAGATTGAACAAGTAATGTATGCCTACAACATATGATGAATGGCATTTATTATTACTTCATTAGATCTATTATAATAGTTCTGTATAATATATATTTGCAACTGATTACAAGCTGTCAATATTTTTCTACAATATTTAAATTTTATTTATATTTGGATTTTTCATTTAAGATTGCTGTCATTATTTTTATTAATGTCGCAATGTAGTGCATATAAAAATATATAGTAGGCAGCTCCAGTAACAAAGCAGGAGAGAAAACACTGTATGGTTCTGAAGCAGGGAAGGCATGAAATACAGAAATAATACTGGAAAATAGTCCATGACTTTGGTGCACCAGTTACCAATAACAATCCTAACCCCAGCTATTCACACTTACAGCTGAATTGGACTTATTAACAAACATAATTCTTTAAAGGAATTGTTCGCCATTAAATTAATTAACCTTTGGTATGACATTGATATTCTGAGACAATTTACAATTGGTTTTAATTTTTTTTTGGTGGTTCAGTTATTTAGCTTTTTTCTCTACCCAGTTTGGTGTTTCACTTGTTCCCTGCATGCTATACCAAACGTTTTTCACTCCTCACTGTACCAGGCATTGCTATTTCTGACCGCCCAGGACCCCTTGTCTTCAAAGGCTCCTATACCACTCCCCTTGGGAACTACATCTTGTTGTTGCACCCCATAGTCACTACAGAAAAATGCATGTCCTAGTTGTCAAACAGTCATAACTCTTATACCACATCTGCATCCCTAGGCTCCTACTTTTGGTTCTCCTAGAATAATAAAGAGGATAAACATCGTATATACTGATGTTGTGAGATAGGGCTAATATTATTATACTTTTGGGGGAGCAGTTGCAAGGGTGGTAAGAGAGTCAAAATTTGAATTAATTAAAAACTGATGGCAGAACATATAATAATGCAACAGAAAAAATAATAATAACAATCATTCCAAGTTGTTTCATTTATTATGCACTATTAAAAAGTATCAAAAGTTGAATCTGCCCTTTACAAAAACTGATACTTGAAATTACATCAACAGATGCCTATACTGTACATGATTCATGAAAGTCTAATATGACTCACGTTACTGGCATAAGCAATGATTTCCCATGGCTGAGTAACTAGACGTTTGTATTTTTCCTCAGCTCCAATGTGAAAATAGATTATGAATACTGACCTTCAAAGTTGTGACCCATAATTTACACTTATAAATAATATCAGACTTTGTCAGATCCTGCAAAAGGTAAGCTGATAAGGGCATACAGTAGAATGCATTTGCAGTTAAAATGTATACAGCTGAATGCCATCCCTCCCTAACGCTAGTATAAGTATGAAAACAATCTTTATTATTTCCATTACAGGCTAGGTGTAAAGATTTTCTAACATCTGTAGTAAGTATGGGATTTCACAGGGGTTTTTTTGCTCAAAGAGTGCCAATGGGAGGGAAATGTGGGGGCGAGCAAGAGAAAAAAGGAGGGGGCTGCTCTCTCTTCTTGCAGGCTATCGTTTGAGGAAAGAGGAACTACAGTTCTATAAAATGATATCTTATTCCCTTGTGACAGTTGTAGGGGAATTCTAGTAGAAAAAAAAATTCTACAATTTTTGGAAGCTCCAAAATTACCAAAATGGTTTAGTGGTTAGCATTCACTACCACTTCTTACTTTCTGTTACTATTTTGTTATTTTGATTGAGTATCATTTCTACTACAGTATGTACAGGAAAGTAAATAAACAGTAGTTTAGTAGTTTCTCAGAGAGCAGACTTGAGCTTTATCGCTCAAGGTGTGGGGGGGTGGTACGTAATATCTGCAAACTTTGCAACAGGTCTACGCAATTACAGCAACCAATAAATCATCCATTAGCATATACTGGCCACATGCTTAAAAGCAAACATCTTATTGCTTGATGCAGCTAATTTAAGTAGTATATTTTTTTGGGAACATTTTGTTCATCTAATAAATTTATATAATAAAGTATAGTATGAATAAGACTATTAAGCCCTCTGCATAATTACTGCTGTTCCACGGTAGCCATTTATCGTAATATTTATGTAAAGACTGTTTATTTTTTGCAATATAATATTCTAGTTTACTGGTTTCATTCATTAAATTAAGAAATTCTTTATTTTCCGGTGTGTGTGTGTGATGATTTCCAACTTCTTGCAATAATTAATCTGGCCGTTGCCAGCATATGGGTGTCCAAAGTTTTTTTAGTTTTCCAGGGAATAGCATCCATATCCAAATTCAGCAGTGCTAGCTGTGGAGAAAAAGTTATCGGTACTTCCATAATGTTGCCAAAACTGCTGAATTTTCAGACACTCCCACCAAATGTGATACAATGATCCAACACATCCACATTGTCTTCAGCAAATATTTGTTGCAGTATTGGGGTATATTGCAAATAATTTAGTTGGGACCATATGCCATTTGTTCAATAGTTTAATATTAGTTTCTAATAAGTGTATTGATTGTGTAGTTGAGGTTAATAAAAGCGTTATTACAATCTATGTAGTCAATTGAAGAGTTCAGATCCATTTCCCATTTTAAGGGCAGCACTACACTTACACTTGACGTCCGTTTTCAGTGGATGCGACACTGGGCGCGAAAACAGATGTGACGAGTCTCATGCAACGGAGAACAAGGTAAGTAAAAGAAAAGTTGGATGGTGTCGCAGGGTTGATGCGACACGACTGTCGAATGAAAATGCAGATGCAGTCATGTCGCGTTGCATCAACCCTGCCACACCATCCGACTTCCTATTACCTAACCTTGTTCCTGTTGCATCTGACTCGTCGCATTAGTTTTCATGCCCAGCGTTGCGTCTGGGAATTGGCATCTAACAGAGTTAGATAGCATTGTGAAATCCTAGCCTGTTGGTTGAGCATTTTAGTAAGTTGCATTTGAGTTAAAGACATTTGTTTAATCTTATTGACTGTACAGGATTTCAAACAGCTGTTAAGTTGTAGATAAATGAAAAATGTCATTTTGGGTAGACTAAATTTTGTTTGCAGTTGACTGAACGACTGGAAAACCTTCTGGTGAAAGAGATCTTCAAATTTTGTTAAGCCTGACCTGATCCAGGGTGTCAGGTTAATTTGCAGAATAACTTGTTGGAAAGCAGATATAGGGTGAAGCAGATGTAGGAAAATTATGTCCCGCTTCAATGGGTGCCAATCCAAACATCAAGCGGAGTCGCTAAATTGTACTTTAAAGATGCAGCTTTATTCCAACACATGATGCATGTACATGGCAGTAGGTATGTGCAGCAACTGTGTTCCATACAAGTGGCAAATGTCGTTGGAAAGTGTTTGACCACGAAAATCTAGGGTGATTCCAAATTAAATATGAAGTCCAGGAACCTCTGTAAATAGTTCAAATGAGTTGCTTGATAGTATGCTTTAATTTGAGGAAAACCTAGACCACCTTTTGTTTTATGTTTAGTTAAAACCTTTACCGACGTCCTGGGCCTAGATTGTTTCCATACAAATTTTACCAGTAAGGCCTGTAGAGAATGAAAAAATGTACTCAGTATCTGAATGGGAATGGTTCAGAATAAATAAAGAATCTTTGGTAATAAGTGGGCCTTTACAGCTTCAATTTTGCCTAACCAGGAAATATCCTTATATAGCCAATCTTCTGTGAGTTTGTGAAAATTACCAATTAATAGGGCAAAATTCTGTTTATAAAGTTCTTTAACTGACATGGCTAACTTAATACCAAGGTATTTCATCACCGTTTGTTGCCAGTCAAATAAATGAAGTGCTTTCATCCTTAAAAGGGTAAATTTATCAATCCAAATGGGTAGGGCCTCTGTTTTGTTAGTGTTAATTTTATAATAAGACACCTGTGAAAACTGTGAGAGAGTTTCAAAAAGTCTGGTAGGGATTTATCAGGATCTGATAAGGATAAGCTAACATCATCTGTGAATAACTATATCTTATACTCTTAGTGTCCTATTTTATATCCTGTAATAGGATTGGATCTAATCATTTCTGGTAGGGGCTCTATTAGTAAGGCAAAAATTAATGGGGATAGGGGGCAACCCTGTCTAGTTCGATTATTTAGTCTAAAATAGGGAGAATAATATCCACTAGCACATATTTTAGCTGCTGGGTTATTATAAAGTGTTAATATATTATCTAACGAGGGGCCCAGGAACCCAAATTTCAGAAGCACTGCTTTTAAAAAAGGCCAGGCTACCCTATCAAAAGCCTTCTCAGCATCTAATGAAAGTAGCAGGCAAGGAAACTTATATTAGATGGCATGAAGTGCTAAATATATCAATTTTATGGTATTATCAGGGGCTTCTCTACTTGCCACAAAACCCACTTGATCATTACTGATGAATGCTTTTATAAAGGTTTGAGTCTAGTTGCTAAAATCTTTGCATACATTTTTATATCTGAATTTAGAAGTGAAATTGGGTGATAATTTGCTATGAAATTTGTGTCTTTCACTGACTTCGGGTAGTTATGGTAGCCTGGAAAAGCTCCTCCCATTGGGTGTTCTGGGTTGTAAAAGTTTTAAAAAGGGGTAGTAAAATTGGAGTAATGCACTGGGCCATTGCTCTATAAAAGTTGTTAGAAAACCCATCTGGTCCACGCACCTTATTCAGTTTAAAAGTTTTTATGGTTGCTAAAATCATTTGTGATAGGTTGGTTTAAAAAACTAAAATGTTCCTCAGACAATCTTGGTAAGTTTAAAGAAGATAAAAATTGTTCTCTCAGAGGTTTTTATTTGGTAAATTCTAGATTTAGCTTTAGCTTCCCTTAATTTGTTTGACAACAACTTTCCAATTTTATTATCCTGTGCACAGTATCTTTGCTTAAGCATAGTACATTGGAATGTTACCTTTTCTAGTTGCATCAAATTAATTAGTTGTTTTAGAGTCGTTACCTTTTTGGAGCATGCCTCGGTTGGTTCATTCTTTAAATTATCCATCTCCTTAATTAGTTGTAGATTCAATTCTAATAATGTTTTGGTTCTTTTTTTTTTGTTTAGATTAGAAGTCAAAGCTATAATATGTCCTCTCATAAATGCTTTGTATGCACACCACAAAGTATCAGGCTTAACTTCAGGCGTGACATTAAATTCTCTAAACTCGGTTGTAAGACTGGTAAAATGATCAAGATGTTCTTTTTGTGATAGAATAGAGCCATTTAACTTCCAAGTAATAGTCTGTAATGGCTAATGAGAGTTTGTTTTGACCAATATACCAAATGGGCATAATCTGACCAGGGAACCACTCCAATATATGGTTTCTTAACCAGCTGTAATAAATGTTTATCTAGAAGAATTACATCAATTTGTGAGTGTGACAAATGAGCTGGTGAGAAATACATATAGTCTTGTTCAGTTGTTTGCCATGCTCTCCAAGCATCATATATTAGCAAAAATAATTAGTGATGGGTGAATTTATTCGCCTAGCTCGAATTCACGAAAAATTCCTGTGATTCACCACCGGCGCATAAATTCGTGAAATGGCCGTGAAAAATTCGCCAGAGAAAATTCGCTGCCATCAATTTCCGATTTTCAAGAATTTTTCGTGAAAATGTTTGAAATTCACAAATTTTTCATGAAATTCACGAATTTATAGTGAAAATGTTAAAAATTCATGAATTTATAGTGAAAACGTTTGAATTTCATGAATTTTGTGAAATAGTTCAAAATTCCCGAATTTATAGTGAAATTGCTTGAAATTCACGAATTTATAGTGAAGTAGTTCAAATTTCATGAATTTTTCATGAAAACTGGTAAATTTCAAGAATTTTTTGTGAAAACGGTAAAATTTCACGAATTTTCTAGGGAAATTCGTGAAAAATTCGGCGAAACGAAACACCCCAGATTCGCCCATCACTAAAAATAATATGAATGCAAGTTATACACTAAATGTCAGTGTGTTGGGAGTTTCCTTAAATGAGAAGGATCTTGGGGTTTTTATAGATAACAAGTTGTCTAATTCTGGGCAGTGTCATTCTGTAGCTACTAAAGCAAATAAAGTTCTGTCTTGCATAAAAAAAGGGCATAAACTCAAGGGATGAAAACATAATTATACCTCTTTATAGATCCCTAGTAAGACCTCATCTGGAGTATGCAGTGCAGTTTTGGACTCCAGTCCTTAAGAGGGATATAAATGAGCTGGAGAGAATACAGAGAAGTACAACTAAACTAGTTAGAGGGATGGAAGACTTAAATTATGAGGGTAGACTGTCCAGGTTGGGCTTGTTTTCTCTGTAAAAAAAAGGCGCTTGCGAGGGGACATGATTACACTTTACAAGTACATTAGAGGACATCATAGATAAATATCAGGGGACCTTTTTACCCATAAAGAGGATCACCGCACCAGAGGCTGTCATAAACCCGTGCAGGGTGGTGTGGAACTGAAAGAATGTACACAGAGATGCCAGACTGCAGGGTAGAAGTCAGCTTTATTCCCGGCTGCTCTCTCCACACTGTGTACTCCTCCCCCTTCACTTCCCCTTCCTGTGTCCATAACATTTCTCATTTCTCCACCCAGTGCTAAGCGGCTAATGCATATTAAAATGAACATTTAACATCACATGAATGTATGGAACAACATTACATCCCTTCCCACCTTATAAAACAACCAAATAACCTGCAACAAAATAGATATGAGTGCTCAGAGTGTTTTTGAAAAGTCAGTATCAAGGGCTTTACTGAAAAACAAAGTCTTTTAAGTGATCTGGCAGTCTTTGATTTGTTCTGTGTGGATAGTGCTGAGCTGGCGCCAGCGTCTGCTTTGCACCAATTGCAAAACTTTGTGAAAACTCACTGGGGCAATGCTAATTTACTACTATGTCCTGGCTGACGGACGCTGGAGAATTTCCACTAGTTTGTTCTGTTTCATTTATAGAGATGAGTTAGCAGCACTATCATTATGTATTTCCCATGCCAATGGCTCAGCTTTACCCTGAAGGAGAATTGTTTTTCTTTTTTTCTTTAAACCATTTCCCTGACTAATCCATTCATCATGGCTCGATTTACAGTTGTTATCAAGCACATGGGCTTCATTTCAGCTATCCTCAGTATGCTTGGCCTGACAAATTTCAAGCACTGTGACATATGCCAACCTTACTACCAGAAAAATATTAGATTTTACTGGGTAAGTATGAGAAATCATGAGGACAGCAGTCCTTATGTATGATAAAAGGACACTTTCACTTACCCTGACTCAGTGAGCAAAATGCAATTGTTATGTTTTTTCCAGCAATGCACCTTTTCCAAAAATTCCACTGTCATTGTGGGTGCAATGCATCAATCTTGACACAACTGCATTCCAATTAATGAAAATGGATGCAACTGTGGGCACACTTTGCTGAAAATCATACACAGTTGCTCTGCACAGTCTGGCTTAATTTCTGGTGTTTGGCATGCCCGGAATTAGGAACATCTGTGCCTGATTCTATAGGCACAACTGCTCTGCAGTGATTGTTTTAGGGAGTACCCTAGAGATACTCGGGCACCCTGCGTCAATAGATGCAGCAGCACCCGATTTGGAACAGAAGGCAGAAAGGACTGAGAGAAACTATATGGAAGTGCAAAGAATGCATTTGGATGAAATTACCTGTACTGAAAGTGGTTTTAGATGCACAAATAACACAGGTTGCCCAATGTGTCTGTGGATGTAAAGGAACCCTAATGTGTAAATTCTGCCAGAAATGAAGTTCATCAGATAAAAGTTTGAGTACATAAGGACATCATTTCAGTGATTAACATAGCTGTGTGAGCATTGTGGGTATTAATGTTCCATCTATAGGAAACATACATCTCCTGTCCCCAGGTAGGGCTACCATTTCCCAAAAGTAACTTTGCCTTTGGAATTTAGCAGCAGTTCCCATGTAGCAGGTAAATGCACAAGACTTGTCTTCGCATTGGGGCCCCACGCTTGTATCCATGCCAGTATCCTCCCTTGAGTTGCTCACTCACCGGGGTGCTCTCAGAGGCAGTCACACTGGAGATTTCAGGCAGCTCTACAACAGGATCAATCTCAACAGTGGCACCATTCTCCTTCTGAGTTTAGCAGGTTGGCAGGGGACAGACTGGGCTCAAGCTATACCTCCACAGATTCCACAGATTTAACATCTTCTCTGTACAGTCTTACAGCTACACATGCTGGCTCTGTTCAGCTCTCCTGGAGAACCTTTACATTTGGCTCCAAAGTCAGGCACTGTGGTGCCCAGCCAAACGGATCACTCTCCAGCCTGTAACTGGGCTGGATGATGTCACAGGCAGAAAAACTGGGGAAGGATTCCTCTTGCCCCCTACAGATGTACAAAAAAGTTTGTCTGGCTTGATTTCTGGAGTTCAGCATGCCCGTGACATCTGCACCTTATTCTTTAGGCACAACTGCTCTGCAGTGATTGATATAGGGAGCTCAGGATACCCTAGAGATACTGCTATCACCTGACCAGGCAGCAGCTCCAGGGTTCATTTGGTGCCCACTGCCCTACATTTGGATGCAATTACCTTTACTGAAAGTTGTTTTAGATGCACAAATAACACAAGTTGCCCAATGTGTCTGTGGATGTAAAGCAACGCTAAAGTGCAAATTCTGCCAGAAATTATGTTCATCAGATAAAAGTTTGAGTACATAAGGACATCATTTCAGTGACTGACATAGCTGTGTGAGCATTGTGGTTATTAATGTTCCATCTATAGGAACTATAAACCTCCTGTCCCTGTACATAATTAAGGATTAAGCTGTGCAGAGAACTAGGATCTAGGAACGGATGAGCGATGCTGGAATCCATTTCCATACATATACTGATATCACTGCAACTGCTTTAGCAGCCCATAGCAACTGATCAGAAATGTGTCAAGTAAGATAATTTAAAATCAATTGCTGATTGTTTGTGTTTGGTTACTATAGTTCAAAATCAGGGCCACTGATTCTGTTTACTTTTAAATGTTTGTTTAATGCGGGGAAAACTTTACCATAGTTGTTGAGAGTATGCAGGTGACAGACACTTCTGTGCATGTTGGTTATATATCATCGTTTTGTACAGGTGTGAATTAGACAAACGAATGTCATTAGGGTTCATTTAAGTCTCCAAGTACAGTGGACAACTTTTGCTTTGCCCCGAAGTAAGTTGTGTCTAAAACCACTTCCAGGTATTTAAGTCAAAATGCATTCCTTGTACTTCTGTATAAATGGGCTCAGTGCCACTCGTTCCTTTCTACCTTCCATTCCAAATCAGTTGCTGCTTTGCTTATTGAACCTTGGAATTAACACCATCAACTGACGAGGTGATAGCTCCAAGGTTCCCTTTATTTGTGTGGTAAACATCAGATATGACACCAGAAAATATTCAGTGCAACTGCGTCTGATTTTCGATGAAGTGCATGTGCAGCTGCACTCACAACTGCACAGCAATTTCTCTCAAAATTGTACTTTGCTCAATGTGACCCAGCAAGTGAATACACCATGTAATACTGTTTTTTATTAATTTTTTTTCTAAAGAAATACACTTATTTAGTATCATTGGCAGCAGATAGCCGATGAATTCAACCTCCTAACCTATAAAAGATTTCCTGAAAAATGCATGAAACTAAATGTAGATTTAGATTGTTACGTCTGACGTATTGAAATTTATTTATATATCAGTGATAAATACAATACATGCAATATCCAGTCATTTGAAATATCTCATGAGCATGAACCAATAATAATTAATAGTGATAAAAACCTCACACATTTATGAGCTAGCAAACAAAATATCACTGCAATTGGCACTGAAAATGTTAATAGCTTTGCTAGAAGCACCCCAGTTTTAGCATCTCATGACGCTTTTACAGACAGTTTCCATGGTAACAACATCTTTACATGGTATGCTGTTTACTTCCTCTTCTATTCTAAACACTGGCACTCCCCATCCAAAATCAGGTTATTTTTAACCTCTAAAAGCTGCACAGCTCTGCAATTACATCCCGCAAATGACACAGAGGGGAGTTGAGCCATTGTGTTTGCTCAGTGGAAATATTTTTACTGCTGTTGAGGAGGCAGGAAAATGCAGGCCTCTCGGAATGGGTGCTAGAGTTGTTTTTCAGGAACAATATTAGTAGCTGCAAGCTAAATAAATTAGAATAACTGGCCTAAAAATTTGCTCAGAGGGAGTTTTTCATTTTGATTTTTGTTTTAGATTCAAGACAGAATGGAAGCAATGAGTGCTGTCAAATTGTTTGTGTCTTCATAGTACATCCCACAATAAAACTGACGTGGAAGTTTCATGGCACTTTTACAGCAAGTATCACTGGAAGAAAAACCCTGCACAGCACTAGTGAACTGCACCACAGAATGTCCCTTTCTCACAGAGACAACCAGCTATAGAGACACCCTTCTCAACTGCAGTAAACAATATATTTTCCAGAAAGAATATATTTTTCAGAATGTAGCAGACCAGTTTTTGGAACCCTCCTCTCGATGACTCATCAGCTTAGGCAAACTTCATATTTCCTTTATAGTAATATCAGAATTAAACAGACTATTCCTTGCACTGCCTGTTGTACAGATATGATGCTACATCATCCATTTAAGCATTTTGGGGTCATCATGGTACTCTCTGTACTTTTCTGTCATTCATTTCCTGTAATACTTGGCATCATATTCTGACATGGTGTGAATTTATTGTCTACATGATGAGGCTGAAAATGGTGTGTGATGAACTAAGCTTGCTTTACTGATACCTGCAGCATTCATAAGGTGTAGCCAAGCCAGCGTAATGTCAATTTGTAACTTCAGAAATTCACTAACACCGGCTCTGGCGAATTTACGCTAGCAAAGTAGATAGACCTGCGCAACTTTGCACCCTTACGCCTGGCGAAGTGCAGTGAACGCCGGCAAAGCTGTCACTAATGCATTTTCGCGCTTTAGTGAATTTGCCCCAAAGTGTAGTCCTGCAGCACTCTATTAATGTCAGCCAACAGCATATCTCTTCTCTATTATTCCCATAATTGTTATACTTTCCTTTCTTTTGTTTTAATTTCAGTTTAAACTTTTTGTCCTTCTCATTTAATAGATTTTACCTTAAAACATACATTTTATTATCTGCTACTTTACAAATAGTCCCGTTATTTACACATAGTTTGGGGGAGGTGCTTCTCCTCTTAGAAACTTGTTTTTTTTTTTATCAAAAAAATATCAGAATATATGTGAATGATTCTAATTTTTTTGATATTAGTATAATTTTTACAGGAGAGAAATGGTTCTTACTTTTGTACTCTTAATAACTTCCCGTACTGTCTTCAGACAGTATGTATTTAAATAATTTTATGGGAATTGTACATATGACCTACTGCTTTTATACTGTTACAGAGCATCTCATAAACCTATGTGTACTGTTACCTTTGTATATCTTTGTGTGTAGCACATATGCCCACAGATTATCTGATATAATTTATTGAAAGATAGAGTTTTTCTCTTACTCATTGTACTCCATCTAGTTTAAAGCCTATGACCAAGCTGAGACAATTAAAGAAACTGCAAATGTTCCTTTGTAGCCACAGCATCAGAAAAGAGGAAGATAAGTAACAGGTTCACCAACAACGACAGTTAGGTACTTGAGAGAGCTGCTAAGACTTATATTCCCATAGCAAATTGTATGGGTCAATGTTATATACCTAAAATGTATGGTAGAATTACCTAATTATGTAATGGACATGAGATCTGCTCTTCCAATTGCAATGTATTATTTACTAAAGTTCCATTCTGTTCATATACACCTTCAATGGAATCTGATAACGGAATGGTCTGATAACATGGGTGTACAGTGCCTATACATTTATATAGATACAGTTATCAATCTACCATTCAAACAATAATCGATGGTGTGCCATATGCAATACATGTCCCAAACTATGTGGACACCTGTTGTTCAACATTTCATTGCAAAAACCAATGGAATTCATGTCATATTGGTCCACTGTCTGCAGGTAAAACAGCCTTTACCCTCTATTTCTCAAAAGAAAATTTCTATATATATATTGGGAAGTACATTTTCAACAATATTTACTTCAAAAAGTAGGTGGTTGCTGGCATGTTTCAGGCTGTAATGCCATTTCAGGCTGGAACATCACTAGCACACAGAGCAAAATTGAGATTTCTGTACTAGAAAAGCCAAATTTCCGGTTTGATGCCACTGGGGTGCTGCCACCAGAGGAGAGTTTCTCAACTCCCTCATTGGCGCAGTGCCATTGCTGGCTGACACCAGACTTTCATTTCATCCAGGTTTTAATTTTGGTTGAGGTCAAATCAATAAACAGGTCAGTCAAGATATTCTATTTGCATCTTAGAAAAATAATTCTGAATGGACTGTACGTGGTGCATGGGGGTTAATAACTTGCTCAGATAGGGCTTTACCCTGTTGCCACAAATTAGGAAGCACTGAATTGTCAATAAAATTGTATGATGCAATGGGACCCATGTTGGCAATGATGGTTATTGCTTTAAAGGAGAACTAAACCCTAAAAAAGAATGTGGCTAAAAATGCCATATTTTATATCCTGAATTTATTGCACCGGCAAATGTTTCAGCTTCTCACAGGGGATCACCATCTTGGAAATTGTCTGTGACACACATGTTCAGTGGGTTCTGAGCAGCTGTTAAAAAGCTAAATTATCAAACAGAAGATGAGGTTGGCCTGTAATATAAGCAGATGCTACAGGTGTTGCCATTCTGCTTAAGAGATGGGATAACCAGTAGCCCAATCTTATGTGAGCCTGCAGCTTTCTTTTAGACAGAGGAGAAACTGTACATGGATGCTTCTCTTGCTTCAAGAAGACATAACTTTATTAACAATTCTGCAGTAGCAGATAAAGATCATGTTACAGTATCTGATACACTGTATCAGATTACTATGGGATCTGTATGAGAGCACACCCATTGATGCATATCTCAACAACAGTGCTGATTATTAAATTATGATGCTATTTGCACTGGTTTCTAATCTGCCATGTAGTAATTATCTGTGTTAATTATTAATCAGCCTTATATTGTTACTTTTATGTTCTATGCCTATTATATATTTTGAGTCAGTCCCTAAGCTAAGTGCAGTGAATCAGCAGAAAAGATGGAGAGCTACTGGGGCTTATATAAGGACATATATTTTCCCTGCTAAAAGTCTGTGTTAGCCTTGGGCTGTTACAGAAGCCTAAAACAACATTTCTAGCCTACTTCCTTAGTTAAGCTTTAGTTCTTATTTAATATCCAATTCCAATAATCAAAAGCGTGCCCGCATACTTTTATCCATATAATGTTTGACATTATGTTAGAACTTCAAAACAACAACAACAAAAAGGAGATGAAATAAAGTTAAATAACATGACTAATCAATAGATATAATAGAGCTGCATGAAGTGTACCATGTGGTGTAACAGTTGTTAACCTGCAGAATAATGGAATAGCAGCAGACAGGTTATAGAAAAACTAGTTTGAGATTTATGAATGCATATAAAAATCAGAAATAACTAAGGTTGTCAAAGAAAACTCACCCATAGCAAAACTGTATAATTTGTATCTGTTTGCTTCCCATTTATCTTTGTTTTGTGCTGTGAAGAATAGTTACGTTTGTTACATACTAAAGTTACAATGAAGCACCTTGCTGCATGCTTTTAATGTTTATTTATTTGATATATTTAAATAATGAATGGCCACCTAAAAATCTAAATTTTTTTTAAAAACAAGGTCTGGAGTGGCTTTAAATTATGCTTCTGGTGAACACAATATTTGCAACAGACAACTGATTTTTTTGTGAGTGCGATAAATAAGGGTACATAATAACTGAAATACTGCCAAACAATACAGTATATAATGAGGACTCTGTTTATAATGGATTATAATCTATAGGGGTGGGCATAAGTAAGGCACAAAGTATAAAATTATGTATCTGTATGGGGACGTGTATGTTGTAGAATAATATTGATGTAAGTGTTATGACTGCAAAGAGATATTGGATCACTAGGATATAATGTGTGAAGGCTGATGTGTTATTGTGGGAATTGGGGACTTTTGTAAGGGAGCTGTTAGAAGTTAATAGGTTAGTATTTAAGCTTCACACAACATGAGTTTTAAGGGAAGATTTTAAACTCTGCTGGGTAGAGAAAAATGTGATGTTTGGTAATGAATTCTACAAGTAGGGAGCTGTTTTGTAGGTGTGCATTTGCAGAGGTAAGTCTAAAGTCATTTGGGAAACAAAGTGGTTAATTTGGAGAATATCTGGAGTAACAAAATGCACTAGGAAAAGCAAGAAGAAATACAGTTGAATCCTCATTTTACAGGTGCCCAGTGAAAATAGTATAAAATCCAGTAAAATGAAAAATCATGAAAAATGTGTTAAAGCAAGTTATCCTTCAAGGATATAAGCACATTTATAATATTTACTTAAGTATTTAATGCATAAGGACAAGGGTTAAGCAGCACAGCATTAATGTTACACAAGTGATTTGTGCAGGACTGTATCAGGTAAATAATAATTGGACTTGATTATTTAAATACAGAATGATGGCAAAATATGCATTATAAACTGGTGTGACCACAAAAAACAGGATATGTAAAACTGAGATAACATTTTACTATAAAAGTCCATTAATAACAAATAAAAATTTTGTTCTCCAAAAAAATCTATAAATTTCATAATGAGAAACAGTTAGGGGCACAAAATTCACGTTAATAATTCGAAGTTCGGTCGAATTCCCCTTTAAATTTTAATTCAACCACCTACTTCGCCAGATCAAAGCTACCGAATTGGGTATCATTATCTTTGATAGAATATAAAAAATTTGATCGATTAAAATCGTTCAAATATTCGATTTGAATTCGATTCGAAAATTGGATCGATCGAATTTTTTATATTCGATCGTTCGTTCCATCGATCGAATTGCGGTAAAATCGTTCGAATTCGATAGGCGAATTAGAAGGATTTTACTTCCCCACTATTCCCATGGTCGAATTTCGAATTTTTTTAAGTTCGAAATTCAACCATTAGTAAATCTGCCCCTTAATATCAATTCCTGATACCACTGCAAAAATCTCAGACTTACTAAGAAATCCCAGATAAGCACCAAAAGAGAATAAAGTGCCAAAGCAGTGAACCACAGTATATAACAGAATACAGCTCTTTAAAGGAACTAAAGATGGAATATGCTTTCATTTTTTGCTCGTCATAGCACAATGTATTAGACAGGAACACTACAATGGATGAAATAATATATCATGTTTCTTCAAGTGGAGCCAACACTTTTATAGCTAGCCCAATCTAATTTAAGAGACAGAAGTGGAACTTACTTGGGATTTGTTAGACAGGAGCAACACCTTTAACAGTAGTAACGTATGCCTGTATCTGTGACAAAATTATAAAGGAACATTCCTAGGAGGGAAGACCCTGCATTTATTGTAATGTTGTACTTTAAAATGCATCAAATCTGGCATTCAGATGGTCAAGTGCCATAGAAAAAAGTTATCAAATGTGGCATACAAACCTTGCTAAATTAGTCATTTATTTTACACAGCATTTGCACCATTTTTTCAGTGAAATTCCTTTTGTGCAGGACCCATATTAGGCAACACAACTGCCCCACAACATGGAAACAGTTGGACAGTTCTGTATTAAATAAAGGTTATTTTTATCTCTGAGCAGTTTCAATATTTCTAAGTATAACCTTAAATCATCCTAACAACTGTTCTTTCATCAGTTATAACGTATGCTAATTCTAAGTATAATTGCCATTTTGGCGCATGGCTGCTATGATTACATCTAAAAAATCTATTAAACATATCTGAAATTAAGAAGCATGTGTTGATTAGGTGCCTCTGGAAGTGTTGATTAGGAGAACAGTTTCCCATTCATATATCTTCAATGCACCTTGCTAAGGGGCTGTCTGGGTGCTATCCAAATGAGGAATGCTGGATAACATTTAAGGATTAAAAAAAAAAAAATCTGTGAAGTAAGCAGTGTATAGTTAGCAATAAACAGCTTCTTAATTGCACTCTGAAGATTTGTTAAGCATTTGCTGCAATCCCTTATATGTAAAATTTTGTTTGGCAGACATCAGCTTGAAAAAAGTTAACCCCTTTTAAACCAATAGGGATATAAACTTGGCCACTTCTTCTTTCATCTCATAGGAAATCAAACACAAATTGTTGATATCATCATTTTTTTTTCAAGTTGTTTTTTTTATAGCTAACATCTCTTGTCTACTACATAAAAAATATACCCACTGTGAAACCCATGTGGCTTTCATGATATTATTGCAGCGCAGAACATTTTCAGGTTGAGTTTGCAATGATTACTGTGGAATCCATATATTTTTTACATTTTTATTTTAGAACTAATCTATTGTATCATTTTGCAGCAACAATGTAACCAAATGAAAAATTTGGCTTAAGGACATTCTAATGTCTGAAAGCAGAACTGTCTTTGAGTAGGAGTGGAAATAGATTTTTAATTAAAGACTAGCCAGAGAACCATCACATTAGTCTGTGAAAAATAATTAGTGGTCTTTGGCTTTATGGGCAGAAGGCATAGTTTAGAAAGTTGCCTAAACTTGATTGTTTGCTATGTGGGCCCAATGAGAGGATCGTGTGTCATTTTAGTATCACTATAGCCTTTGATATTATACTTGCTAAATAAATCAGCCAACCCACTTCTGCATGAAAAGAACCAACCATTACAACCTCACCCAGAAAGGCATTCCACAACCTCACTGTCGTCAATGTGAAAGTTCTGTTCTTCTAATCTAAAAGGGTAGCATCTGGTTTTTTTTTTTTACTTATTTTATTATAGAATTGACAAAAAGAAAATGAGACTCAAATATTCAAAATATCCAAAATGTTAAGGATGACAAAAAATCATAATAATACACAATGGTTGCAAAATTGTGATGTGTAATGAGAAGAAGATACATCCAGTTTATCCTTTTCTTCTTTTTTTTAAAGGATAGGAAGGAAGGGGGAAAAAAAGATAAGAAGAGAGAAACAGGGTGTAGAAACAGGGGCAACAGGTGGCAAGGACAGAGAGTAAAAGAAATTTAGGTCTGAGCCAAGTGTTGGGTCAGTAGCAGGGAAGAGAAATGAATTGCAATAATGATGGTACTGAGGGGTGGAGTCCATAGCTGTAGGTGTGGTATGTGGAGGTTGCAGGGTTATCTTGGGACAGCTGGGAGAAAGTCCAATGATGTTTGTGGATGTGTCAGTCCTTGGATTTCCCAGATGGCCCAAGTATCTCGATGTTTTTGAACTCAGTTACGTATCCATGCAATTCTGTATTTAATTTCCCTGTTACTGTTGATTCTTTGCCATACCCCAGTAATGGTTGGGGGAGCAGAAGATTGGCAACTGACCATTTAGTAACTATGTGGTTCCTTAATATTTTGGATTATTTGGGCAGGTTGTAAAAAGGCCATCCTAGCAGAAAAGTTACGTCCTTTTGAAGTGGGGATGTGGTGAGTACATTTATTATAGAGGAAATGTTGTCCCAAAAGGGTTGAATTACAGGGCAATTCCAGAATATATGTTCTAGGGTTCCGTTATCTCCGCAGAGTTTCCAGCAATCTGGGGATAAGTTGAGGAAAAGTTTACATAGCTTATCTGCTGTTTGGTACCAAAACATCATCATTTTATTAAGATGTTCCTTTTGTTTGGTGCAGGTCACCAATTTTTTTTTAGAATTTCTCCAAATTTTAAACAAGTCAGTAGTGGTCAATGATTGCTGTGTTATATTATTCAATTTTGCTATATATATAGGAATGCTGGCGAAGAGAATCTTATGCAAGTTCAGTGAAGAGTTTATATAGTTGTGATATTAGTCCCTTTTGGGGCAGGCCACATATGGCTATTAGGTCATAAGGTGTGGGTAGTGAATTTTATCTTTGCCTGATACAGGGTTGTAGTAAATGTCTTGAAATATCCAAACAGCTTGACTTGTGTGCCTGGTGATTTTTCAATTATATCAGTGAAGGGAAACATATAGTATATGTTGTATTGTGTAAAAGGTCCTTAATTGTACAGATTTGCTGCTGCACAGGTATTACAGAAGTGAATGGTGAGGCCTGGGGGCAAATTTGGGTTCATAAGATAGATGTTTTTTTAAGGGGTAGGGAAATGTTAAGCCATGTTTGGTTCCCAGCTTGTTTTGTAAGCATAAGGTGAGGAAGGAGAGCAACCAGTGTAACTAAGAATTCACTGATAACAAATGTGTGCCTATGGTAATGTTCTATTTAAAATAATGGTATGCCTTTAAGGGAAATCATTCTAACAAGTATCTAATTTCAAAATTTACAGCATAAAAATTACTCTGGATAAAAATGGTAGCAATGATAAAATGTAAAAAAAATACTCAGCAAAATCATCTGAGCAAATTTTTTTCAAATTCAAATTGGTTGCTAGGGTAAGCTGTTTAAATTCCAAATCTAAGAAACATGTAAATTATTTAACAATAAAACAAGGACTAATTACAAACTGTCCTCAAACATCAAAACAAAAATTAACTTTACAGTGAACTACCCCTTTAATCTTTATATCAAAGGTTACGAATACAGAGAAGTTTCCAGTTGTTACTGAATTCCAAAATAGCTTGCAATGCTCAAATACTTGAGATCAATATCTTTTCATAAAATAAGATGTCTTCAGTTCCAATGGAGAAGGCTCCCTCTAGCAAAATGAGCCATTTTTATGTAAAGCTATTTGCCTATTCCTGAAAAGCAAATTGGAGCTGTTCTCCATTATTGCCCAATCATGCTTTAATAAACGCACAGCGAAGAGCTTTAATTAGATCTTTCTGTGATTTATAATAACAGACACAAATTTTGTTTACTACTCAAGATGTCCTGGATTTAGATATAGAATATAAGTGCTGGTGAATACATATATTAAAGTATTTTTGTATTTGTATTTACTTAAAGCACCATATAAAGCACTTATATAGAGTCAATTATTCAGACATCATAACAACTGACAGCATGTAACACTGACTTGATTTGTGCCCATTTTTTGGCCCTAATCCTCAGGCATCTTTCAACATTGACCTCAATTCATGCTTAAGAAAGCCCTTTCATTTTCCACTTGTAAGTTTGTGCATTTGTCTAATAAAAATTGATGACATTATAGACAGATGTAATTGGACTGACAAAAGAAAAGCATACTTTGACTTAATTAACAAGAATAGAAGCCACAATCATAATGATAAGTTATTTATATAAAAGTGATTTATATAAAGCAGACTTATGCTTATTATGCTTTTATAGAAATGTCACAGGGGACCTTTTTGTCTCTCACATTAAATTGCCTTTCTGGTGGCCAACAAAACATCTGAACATATATTTGTATTGAAAAGAATGAAATAGCTGTATCCCTGGCAGTGGAATTGCATTAACACATGCAAATGCAGAAAGGAGCATTTTTATGTGATAATGTGATTCTACTTGCAAGAATGCCTTTCAACACAAATTAATTTGTAGGCATTTTGTCACCTGCCTAAAAGGTGATTATATGTGGGCAGCAAAATGCCCAGTTGTGCCATTACCTTACAGGATATTTCAGTAATGGATGACACCTTACTCTCTACACCTCCTGCTCCATAGGGATCATGTACTAAACTTGGGAACCTCTAGCAATAAATGTCACACAGGTTGGGATAGAAATATACACACTAACAAGCTAAAAATAAATATATATTTGTTATAAGTATATTGCAGCAGTTGGAGGTAATGGCAAGCAAATTATATTGCCTTTCAAATTTACAATAAAACAGAAGTTTAAAAATTCATATGAGTTTTCAGGTAATTTATATTAAGAGTTGAATTTTTTTGTACTATAATGCTATGCTTTATTTCACCCAAAATTACAACAACTGCAACATTTTTGTCATCACTACAGATAAACTTCAAATAAAGATTACTTACTTATGCAAAACATGATAAGCATATGAAAAACACACATTTTTATAATACTGAATGATATTTCATATAAAAGATTCCACCTATTTTTCAAAACTTTTGCCTATAACAGCCACCTTTGGCTTCGGGAGGAAGCCAGGGCCTCCATCAGGGGGAGACTGGGGGAAAAATTGTCCCGGTGCTTTTTGGGTCTTGGGTGGGGGGGCAGTGGCTGTACTCACACTGTGGCAGGCCCCCTGCTGCTGTTAGAGAGCTGCAGAATCGGGTGGGGAGGTGGGACCTGTAGTGCTTGCATGTTTTTTTCCCCTCTATACTGGTCATTTTCTCATGAAATCTTAGTCCCAGTAGAGCTGCATGGCAATTGGTTAAGCTGGGAGAGAAGGTCACCCTCCAGCTTCTCCAATCTCTGTCCTGCTCTACCGGGACTTAAAGGAGAATTAATTTTATTTCGGAAAGTTTTGGCGCATGAGCAGTAGCTCCATACCGGCAGATTCCTCCAACTGCGCATGCAGCCTAAAGTCAAGAACTTTCTGAAAAAAAAAATGATTGGGTAACTTGTGACTTGGCGCATGGGCATGCGCAGTGGCTCAGCACCAGCAGATTTTTGGTACTGCACATGCGCTCGATAATGCCCTAGTACAGGATGAAGAGACAAAATGGTGCCTGTGAAATCCGCTGGACAGGACCTGGAAGGAGGGATAAGTAACAAGTAAGGGGCATTTGCCCTGGAGGCAGGTAGGCTGGGGGAGAGGAGGGAGGGGGCCTACACAGGGGAGGGGGGAGGGTTATTTTCACTTACAAGATGAATTCTCCTTTGAGAGAAAATAAACAGTATAGAAGCAGGGGAGGGGAAAAAACTTGCAGGCACTACAGGTCCCTCCTCCCCACTCAATTCTACAGCTCTCTGACAACAGCAGTGGCCCTGCCACAACATAAGTACAGCCACCTCCTCCCCCCCAAAGACCCAAAAAGCACTGGCAATGTTACTGTACCCATGCAGGCAGGTCCTGTCATTTCTGGTAAACAGAGGCCCAATCAGCCCACACAGAGCCCCAAACAGCCCCCCACCAGCCCACTAAATACTGACTTTCTATGGCACCAAATAGCAGCCACTCTGGCATTTTCCAGAACCCACAGATTTTTTTTCTTGCCACTGTAAATAGTATTCTACCAGTGAGAGAAACTTGAACATTTAGTTATTTGATTGAAAGCTTTATCAGATTATTTGTGAGGAGGTTGGTGAAACCTAAACCCCACACGACTGTCTGAAGTAGAAATCATTTTTAAAGGAAAACTCAACTCAAAAGTTAAAATGCCCCTACCCTACATAGAACCCCCTCCGATTCAGGGATCAGTGTTTATGGAAGCCATCTTCCGGGTTGTCCGTAATCTTCGTGAATGGAGCAGCATTTTGGTGCATGAGCAGTTGGAGCAATTTCTGGGGCTGCAACAACTGTGCATGCCCTGAAATTGATGGAAATTTATGAAGTGCTGTAAGAAGACACAAAGTTTATTGAAGACCTGGAAGATGGCTGTTGTGAAGTCTGATCCCTGAATCTGCACAGAGGGATAAGTAAAAAGTTGGAGGCATGTGCCTGGGTAGCAGCTAGGCTGGGGGGGAGAGGGAGGGGAGTATATGTAGTGTAAGGGTTTTTTAACTTTGGGTTGAGTTCTCATTTAGGGGCAAATTCACTAAGCGGCGAAAATTCGCTAGCTTGCCTTCGCTAACGTTCGCCGCACTTCGCCAGGCGAATTTTCGCCAGCACAAATTCACTAAAGTGCGAAGTTACGCTAAGGTCGGCAAACGTAAGTAAAGTAGAGCTACCGTTAGTTCACCAGGCAAAGCACATTTACGCTAGCAATGCCAAGTTTGCATACGGCATGAATTTAAGATAGATATAATAGAAGTATATGTTACAGCCACTACATTACACTACACAATCCCAGGAAACCTTTAATAAATAAAATAAAGTTGTCCTATTGCCCTAAACATGTGCCCCCTGTATAGTTGAGTTTCCATATGTTAGGAAATGTAGGGGGGGAAGGAGGGTAACCCTAAAAAAAAGTCGCTGTTTTTCAGACTCTCACCAAATTTCAAGTTTTTTTTTCAAACTCCTATCTATTGTATTGAACTAGCGTACAGATGCAGCCACTTGGATTTTTGTGTTAAATGCGTCGTGACTCAGGGTTAATTGAAGAAACTGTGTTATATAAAGTCTTAACTCATTTAATGCATTTAACCTTTTCATTAGCATACCAAAGCGCCATTGTTGTCAATGGTGAACTCTTTAATTGGTTGTGATGCTGTGACACAATATTCTGTGATACGTGAGTTAAATGGGATGTCTGAGTTGTTATTCTGTGTCAAATGCACAATTCAATGTGGCTTCATCTGTAAGTGGTAACGTTCAGGAAAATGTTGATCTTAGTAAATTTGTGTAATTACTGTTGTGTTTGGTAGCCGAGGATGAGGAGAGCATAACAGTGCTTTATTAGCAGGTCATGCAGCCATTACATAACAGCAGTAAGTCTTACTTTCACTTTCAAGCTGTACAGAAAGTCCTGTGTATGCACAGTGCCACCTGCAGGCCATTTGTATAAACACCACATACTCCCCCTATAGTAGGAAAGCATTTGGACAAATATATAAACAGTAACAATTAAACTGTATGTATCTTAAAGCAATATATATATTCATCACATGACATAGTCCTTGGTCCATGCAGATAGTTTCCTGATCGTCCTTGTTTCAGTATTCCTGGTTTCTTAATTCTGACTAAAGATCCAGGCTGAAAGTGCACTTCTCTTGCACCACGTTTTCTATCAGTATAAGCCTTGCATTTCGCTTGGTGACGTTTCACAATGTCAATAGTAGATGATTTTGTAGGAATAGTCTTTGGTGGAAGTTTGATGTCTGCAACGTGTAACTTAGTGCGCATCTGTCTGCCATGTAATAATGCAGCTGGAGATGATTGTGTTGTTGCATGGCATGTTGCTCTGTAATTATGTAAGAAGTCTGTTGTAAATACTTTCCAAGATTTCCCAGTAAGATTTGCTGTCTGTAGTGCTTCTTTCAGACTTCTGTTGAATCGCTTGATTTCTCCATTTGCTTGTGGGAAGTAATGGGTGAATTTATAAATTCGCAAAACTCCAGCGAAAATTCGCCTGGTGAAATTTCGCTGCAAAAAACGAGTCGCACGTCATTTTTGACTGTATGTGTACCAGCCAGCCCCTAATCTGTACCTGTGTCAACAGCACCCAAAATATTGCTCCCAATCTGTACCTGAGCCAGCCAGTAGCACCCAAAATATTGTCCCCAATCTGTATCTGTGCCAGCAGCACTCAAAATATTGCCCCAAATCTGTACCTGTGCCGGCAGCATTGCCCCCTAAGTCTGTACCTGTGCCACCAGCATTGCCTCCCAAGTCTGTACCTATGCCATCAGCCATGACCCCCCAAGTCTCTACCAGTGCCACCAACCATTGCCCCCTAAGTCTGTACTTGTGCCACCAGCTGGCCCCCTAAACACATTAATGAATCAAACTGTATGTGTGCCAGCCAGCCCCTAATCTGTACCTGTGTCAACAGCACCCAAAATATTGCTCCCAATCTGTACCTGTGCCAGCCAGTAGCACCCAAAATATTGTTCCCAATCTGTATCTGTATCTGCTTAGCATTTTGTGAACATATTTTAATCTTCCTATCTGTGTTTTTTAAGCTATATGAATGGTTCATTGGTCTGATATATATATATATATATATATATATTAGGGGCCCCAGATAATTATGTTGTGCGGGGGCCCGTGATTTTTGATGGCAGCCCTGGGAGGAGCCCACCACTACTCAGGTGCTGCTAGGTCTTGACGTGAGAGGACCAGGGAGAGATTTCTGGGCAGGCAAGGACATAAAATGTTGTAACTGGAATGGAGAACATTGCATAGTCTGGAACAGACTGGGTAAATACCAAACAGGAGAAGCAGTACAAATTCAGTAGTCGAGGTCACAGGTCATACACACCAAAATCACAGTAAAAAACAGGATACGATAGAGAAGTCAATTCATGAGCAAAAGTCAGGACAGGCAGTGGACAAGACAAGGTCAGGGTCAGAACAGATCCTGAATACTCAGACAATGCACCCAGGAACTAAAGAATTAGACTTTTACTTTGGGCAATGCACATAGGGCAAAGAGGCCTTTAAATAAATTCGCGCCAAGTGATGATGTCACATTTGGCATAAATCTGAAGATAACCGAGCCACGCTAACCCAGAAAGACCTGAAGGGAAGAGCACAAGTCAACCCAGCCCTGTGGAAAGGAGCAGAGGCAGCGGGTATCCTCACAGTGGGTGCGATGGATGTCCCTGTTACACCACCACTAGACCACCAGGCAAGTATCTCACAACTTCCTGTTTTGCAGGGTTCACTTATTAATGCAAGGTACCAAGTGCTAGGGTGCATGGATACAAGAAAGTCCTGGAATATTAGTTTCCCTGAAATTATGCACCCACACAAGTTGGGGCATGCACTACTTTGCGGGTAACTTGATTTAAAATAGGTATAAACTACATGGCATATTTTGTGCAAATTTTGCACTTGGAATTACTGTATTCACTAGGAAGCCACCCTTTTAGATAAGATAAACTTTTATTTTGAAGCAACATAGGTGAGGGCAGTAGAGTTGTAGAATGCCCTTCCAGATTATGTTGTGATGCCTTTAAGGGATGCTTGGGTGATTCTTGAACAAGCATAATATCAAAGGCTATTGTGATACCAATATCTAAAATGAATATAGATATTGGTTTATATAGTTATATATGTGAGTGTATAGATAGGTTTGTGTGTATAGGAAGATCTGTGTAAGTATTTGTTTATATGTACAGTGGGGTTCATAAGGAGGCTTTTGGTCATAAGGTTGACTTTTGGACTTTTTTTAACCCAACTTAACTTTGTAACTATATGTGAATTAGCCCTCATTTTATAAGAAGAGCAAGAATAAAATACCATTAAATTGCTAACTTTTTAAGCCTGGCATTAGCCAGGGCCAGGGGTCAGGTCAGGGTCAGAACAGATCCTGAATACTCAGAAAATGCACCCAGGAACTAAAGAATTAGACCTTTACTTTGGGCAATGCACATTTTCAACTATGACGCCCAGAAACTTATCTGCAATTTGGCTTGAGGCCTAGAAAAATCCAGCTACATGTGCCAGGATATTTATTTGGTACCGTTGTCTTAGGATTGCTTCAAGCATGCAGTTATACCACATATAAATCCACATTAAAGAAATAAAAACCTTTTATATGCTGAATCAAATATTGGATATAGATTAAAGGGGTCATTTGTTGGGAAAAAATGTTTTTACATACGGTATATGAATATCTCTTTCAGTCAATAAATGAACATATGCTGCATCCCCCATGGTCAAACACATGTTGAATTGTGTACTGAATATACAGAACTCCATGCTGCATTCTCTCAGCTGTCTGTGCCTTAAAATCACAAGTGCTTAGGGATCACTGAAGCATTTCAATCTATCACATGTGATTAAACAACAGTAAAATTCAAAGCCTGTCATTCTACACTGTGAATGTCTGCAAGCCCAGAAACACCAAATGTATGGATGGCATGCATCTGCGTGGGTTACAGACGAGAATAAAGCACATAACAATTACTTAGTGCCTCTGTACATAACTGTTCTTGGGATTCTAAAATTATTTACATTTCTGGTATTGTCTGTGTGATACAACAGGAAATGCCTGCCTTATGACTTTGATTTCCAGGCAAAACCAATAAATATAATTTCTAGGCATGTGTCTTTAACTGTGCATTGGCATATAAACATCACACTGACGGTATGTTTCCAAACACTGGTATACCACTCTGCAAGGCATGACAAGGTTTCATTTCTCAATCTAAAGAAATATATATCCACATATCTGCCATTATAATTTATATATCCTGTACCTAAAGCTTCCAAAATGACCTGTTGGTAGTAAAAAGCATGTTTCTCCTGCCTCTATTGCAATGGGCCTCAAATTTCTTGTCAATAACTAACATATTCTAACACAAATGATTTACAATTATACAATTATAAATGAAATATCCTACTGTTTTAAAACAAATTTTAAAAAAAATGACTTCATTCCTTGTTGAAAATTTGCTGGTTATTCACAGGTCTTCTAAGTGAAAAGCCTTTTCTGATTACCCCTTCATGATCGATCCATAATTCATATTTGTCTCCTTGACAGTTAAAGAATACAAAATAGGTTTTTTACTCCTTAGAATCAAAATGCACTTTAACTGATGCACTGCCACACAGACCAAGCACTTTAAAGTAATTTTGTGAATATCTGTGCATCTAGCAAAGGATTTCTACATGACAAGCCCTATAACCAGAAGCTGCTATCTACCATTAAATGCATGGATTTTCTTTTAATGTATTCTCATGCCCAAAGCAAAATGATTATGTATAAAAGGAAATGTCTTTACCTTGTTTGAGATATAAGTAAGATTCTCATCAGCTGCTCTTATCTATTAGTCCCATCTTTATATTGATGCCAGTAAACTTTCTGATTTTACAAGATGAAAAATTACTGCCAGAAAGACAAGTGTGCTGCAGCATTTGTGCTGGGCAGGATGCCTCGGAAGCCAAAAGAGATGTCTGCCTTTTCTCTGTGTGTTGCTTGGGTGTGCCTGGAATAAATCCTTTTCACCCTTCTATTTAGTATTACTATATCTCTTCTCTGTTTCTCTGCAGATCCCCAATTTTTCTGTGGACTAAGAGTTGCTTATTCAGTGTAACAGAGGAATCCAGTCACAGCCATAGTGCTATGGTGAGTACAGGCATCATGCTAACTATTGCTGTGAGACACCCTTCACTGCACATATGTCTGGTATATGTTCAAGTAAGATAACATGAGTACCCCATACATCAGATCAGAAGTCACCCCAATGATGGCCACCAGAATGTATATATGAATACTGATATGGCATCAAGCACTGATTCTTATTTTTGTGGTCCAAAGAATGAGCATTTTAGACTACAATATTTTAAACAGAGCGACGTACAGTGGAATATTGTTAACACTCTTTATTTGCCTTAGTGGTACATTCATAATATGCTAGATGTTGCGTCCCTCTCTGAGTATGTAGCTCAAGCTGCTGGTGCACTTGTAGCCCACTGTGAGGCAATAGTAACAGCTACCAATAGATTTACAACTGAGCACTATACGCTCTGCTTTCTGTAAATCAGAAATATGAAATCCCTATTAATTTTTCCATGTTGGAATTGCTACTTAAATTGGATAAGTGTACAGTGCAGCTGAATTATACTTTTCAGGAGGGTGAGCAAAGCCTTTACAGAAGTGTACATTTGATGTGCAGCTCATTAAATGAAGGGAAATAGTACATCACCTCCATAATTCCTATATGGTATATATCTGTTTTATTGAATACATAATTGGCTCATGCAAAACTGAGAAAAGCATCTCAATTGTTGGGTCATATACAGTGGGGTAACAACATGGTGCTGGGCTCCTCCCGAAAAAAAATATTTGGAGGGCCTGGCTCACACAGCAACTTACCTTTGACATCCTCCCCATTTGCTTATGCATACTTGCACCTGCAGCTGCCGATAGTGTGCAACAGGTGGGCACATTTTCAGGGACTAGAGCAGCTAAAGATAATTATATAATCTCCTACTGCAGCATGTTATCAATGCACCAAAAAAGGGAAAACCTTTTACATCTTCACAAATGTTGAAGCCATCTAGACTCCAGACTGAATGCATTATATGCCAATATATCATTAACGTAAAAGCCAATCCAATATACTGTAGAGTAAAGCATAAAAAGTCAGTAATATCTAAAGGTTTTCATTCATAAATGTATACATTTTAACGCAGAGCTAATAAAGGACTTATTTTATTGGAAAATGATGCTGCTGTCCACCACAGAGGAATGTGCAGCCTCTTCTCCAGTGAGACTTATTTTTTCAATAAAACTTCAATAAAAAATAGTTGCAGTTAAAATACTGCCTTGGACTCGTGCTACTTGCTTTATTTTGTTTATTTTGGATGTCCTTATGACTTAAACTCAGGGCTCCCCAACACCTTGCCCCCCTGCTGCTCTAAAGCTTGTCCATTCTGCATGATGTGCAAGCAATGGCCATTCAATAAGATGTCCAATTCTCTCATCCTTATGTAATGCTGCTGATTGCTCACAGTCCTTTTTTTTTTTTTTTTACATAATCCTAAGTGCTTGTTTTTGCACCAGCATCTTGCTCTGACTTTTATAATGAGACTTTGCTACCTTTAACTACCCTCCAGTGGGATGTCCTGTAGTCAAAGATTTAAGATGAAGGTTGTTTAGTTATGTACCCCCTTTTCTGACTTTTGGGTTTATAGGATAAAAAGAGAAATAGAAGCAAAATCAAAATATAATAATAGAAATAAAATGGTAACTTCACAGGTGTAGTGGCACCAAACAAACAGATAGCATATTAAATTGCAAACTTAAAAGAGACATAAAGGCAAGCATTTGAAAAGCTATAAAATAATGAAAAGCAGCTGAAAAGTTGCTAAGAATAGGACAATATAACATGCTAAAAGTGAAAATAAATACTGCCCCTTTAACAGGGTAAAAGTGATAGGAAGATCAACATTTTAGAAAGGATTAAGAGCCCTAAATATTGAGAATCAAAATATATACAAATATAACTTATGAGTTTCTCCAACTCTTACCTTGCTCTTTTATACCACTCACATAGAATAGAAATATAAGGATGATTTCTAATTAATACAGATAATTACTACATGGCAGCTCAAAAATCAGTGCAACTAGCATCAAATTTGTATGATCAGCCCTGTAGCATCAGCTTATATTACAGACCAACCTCATTTTCTGTTTGTTAATTTGTGACGACCCCTAAGCTTAGCTTCTCAGCAGCTACTCAGAGCCCACTGAGCATATCAGTGTCACAGACACTTTCCAAAATGGTGATACCCTGTGACAAATTTGAAGTCCTGGATCATTGCTGCTATTGACAAGCTGAAACTTTAGGCTGGTGCAATAAGTTCAGTATATAAAACATGGCATTTTTAGTCATATTCTTGTGTACGGTTTACTTCTCCTTTAAAAGAGAAGGAAAGGTTAAAACTGAGTCCACTTAAATATACCAGTAAACCCTCAATGTAATGCTGCTCTGAGTCCTCTGTCAAAAGAAACACAGCATTACTTTTCTTCTATTGTGTATACATTCTGTATCAGACTTCCTGCCTTCAGCTTAAACCTCTTGCCCCGGCTTGAGCATGCTCTGTTTGCTCCTCCCCCCCTTCTCCGCTGTAATCTGAGCCCAGACCTATAAGTGAGCAGGGAGAGATTCAGGCAGGAAGTGACGTTACACCAATCTAATACTTCAGCTGCTATCTTAACAAACAGAGAGCTTCTAGAGCTTTTTACTTTTTTTTTTTTACAGAATAAATTTAGCATTCTAGCCTGCACTATTGCAGCTAATCAATTATCAATAAAATGCCTCCGTAGGCATTTTACCTAATGGTCATTACTCTTTTATACCACCCACATCCCACTGCTAGCTTTTGTTTTAAGATTATACTAAGGGTGGTGGTACATGTGCACATACTGGGGAGATTTGTCGCCCAGCGACCAATGTCCTCTTCTTCGGGCAACAAATCTCCCTGAAATGCCTTCCCACTGGCAAAAATTTGAATCGTCGGTGGGTTGGTGTAAGGATTGCTTAGGTTTTCTGAAGTTGCCCAAAGTTTCCTCGTGAGGAAATTTCAGGTGATTTCGGAAAACAAAGGAAGTGCATGGTTTCATTTATATTTAAAGTCATAATATAAAGAAAACGTGCCCACCTAGGACAAAGTCTGATTCACATTTGCAATTCTTTTCACCTTCATGCTGGAGGGAAGATTAGAAGAGCTAACCTGTTTGCTTAAACATTTCCTTCCTTCCACTTCCCCCACTCACTTCCCAATATTTTAGATCATTATGGAAAACCCAGCCTGCTGTGGCCCAAACATTGGGACAAAGAAAGCATTAATCCTTTGCTTTGTTGTTGTTGAGAGGGATAAAGGTCATGGATCATTGTATCCATCAGTGACCAATGAAAAGGGGAAAAAAAGCGTGAGCTGGATGCTTTCACAGTAATTCACTCAAGCCAACCTACTTAAATCCACTTTTGTTTCAAACTGAATATTGGGACAGATTTTTGCTTTGTTTATTCGCCCTGCAGCATTTTAGATCAAATTGTTGTGAACACTTGATAATTTAAAAAGAAGTTGTAATCTCAGTTTTCTACAGAGAGAATTATCTTTCTCAATCTTAATCATCCCTCAGGCTGTCACATCAATTGTTCACCACAGTGTGCAGAGTCTGCAAAGCTTTGCCTCTGTGTGGAGTATGGCCAGTGGAAATTTATCAGTATAGATGTCAAGGTGCCAACCATATTCTATGTGATTGAGGAAACTATAACGCTATTGAAAGATTAGCAGTCCTATTAGAGGCAGAGAATCAAGCCGTAAAGAGGGGGCAGAAATAGCAGGAATGTTATATCTGACTTTATCATATTGAACTGTTTTTTATCATCTGTAAGGCTAATGAAAAACATAGTAGGTTGCTGTATTTGCAGTCACATTTTTCTTTACTTAAAATGCATCTTAAATGCACCACAACCTGCCTGCTGTAAAACCATTCATTTGACAGTGTGAAATGAGGTATGATTTTCAGGAGGGTAGAAAACATGGGCTCTCACCCAACCCATTATATGCATAGCTCTTAAAACGCTTCAGAAACAGTTCTTAAGCCTTGAATGCATCCAATTTTATTTTCTGGAAGCACAAAAACTACATGGTACAGGATATTACTGACATTTGCTGTTGAGAAAAGAAGTTCATATGAAATTCATTAAAGATGACACATCATACAAAACGTTGCCATATAACTTTGCATTAACTTCCAAAACATAATGCATAAATAAAGCAATTGAGCCCATACTTATGTGAAATGTAACAAAAAGATGTGAGAGACAGTAGATTTCATAGGCCCCAGACATTGTTGATTCTCCTTAAACATTCCCTTCCTTGTTCCTTGTTTTTTCTCTATATTGTAGAGCAGAGTTGTGCTTCACTTGTCTTTTGGAACAGCAGATAGTTTGTGGATGGCTGTTGAATGTCCATTCAGTCATTCATTATATTTGGTATGCAGATTGATATGGTGCCAGGCAGGGCGCCCCAGGCAAACCAGCCAGCCAAGGTGCCCCCTCAATCACACGTGCAGGAGACGTGCGCAGGAGACGCGCGCATATGCACGCTTACCGGCTGCTTCATGGATGCTCTCCCCCTCCCTTCACGTATGCACACCCATGCGCACACGCTCAAACAGGCGCAGGACTGCCAACGAGCTGCTCTCCCCCTCCCTTCACGTATGCGTACCCATGCGCACGCGCTCAAACAGGCGCAGGGTTGCCAACGAGCTAAGCCGGACTAAGGGGTAGGCAGCAGTGAAAGGTACGTGCCTGGCGCCCCCAAAGCTTTGCACCCTAGGCACATGCCTACTCTGCCTACCCCTAGTACCGGCCCTGGTGCCAGGGAGTATGAGTTTGAGTTCATCAAACATAACAGGCTCTAACCATTTCAGTGCCCCACACTATAACAGCCACGTGACTCAATGAAACCTGTGTATTATAATAAATAAAGCACACCCAGTTGCAAAATATAAGGATATTAGAAGTTCCATGACCTGTATAAAAACACTCGGCCTTCTGCCTCGTGTTTTTATTTGGTCATGAAACTCCTCATGAAACTTATAATATCCTTATAATTTACAACAGGGGTACTTGTTCACTATACATATATATATATATATATATATATATATATATATATATATATATATATATATATATATATATATATATATATATATATATATATATATATATATATATATATATATATATATATATAGTGAATAAGTACCCCTGTTGTAAATTATAAGGATAGTATAAGTTACAGAGGAGTTTCATGACCAAATAAAAACACATATATATAATTTTGCCATCTGAAGACAGTTACCATTAGATATTGCAGTTCTAGCATTCCCAGCACTTGCTACTAGTGATGGGCGAATCTACCCAGTTTCGCTTTGCCGAAATTTTTTTTTGAATTTTCAGCGAAATTCGCGAATTGGGGAAAAAATTTGCGAAACGAGTCGCGGCACGTTTTTGACGTGCGTCGCGTCAAAAACGACACGCGTCGCGTCAAAAACGACTTTCGCTGGCGTTTCGCGCATTTATTTGCCAGCGGCGAATCGCGGGAATTCCCCGCATATTCGCCCATCACTACTTGCTACATGTAACATTTTGTAAGAAGTATCTCAGATTATTCTATCATGTGCGACTGCACATGAAACAGATTATCAAATACTTAATAAGAACTAAATTAAAGCTGCACATTCAGGATGTCAAACTCTGTAGGCCCAAACGAATATACGTAGCGCTCATAGCAGTTAACTTTGCCTATAGTTTAAAACTCATATGTAGAGTGAAAATTTCATATGCAGGGAAAGATTAAGATTAATATTTTTTAATCGAGAATGCTTGGGGCCTTACTGTAATTTGGATGCAGTAATAACTTGTTATTAAAAATCACATTAATTAAACCTATAGGTGATTCGGACACATGGACAGCACTTTTCCAAACGAATTGCAGCTTGTTAGCTCTGTTATTAACATGATATCCAACCTCAATATTACTTTGCTACCTTCATATGTTTATTATGGATGTCGTATAAGGGACTTCAAAATCAATGAGAATCATTATGTGAGGGATCTGTAAATATTTGGAGTTGGTGACTCCAGTGTCAGTATGGGGTGTCAGGGACCCTCCAGTACTGTCACCTCAGGACCTCCCACCACAGTCACTAAAGTCACCACAAACCTGCTCCTCTCCTTGCCTCTTCCATTGTGCCCTGTACAACTACTTGCGGCTACTTACTGCTGCAAGCTGGTTAGGACAGGGCAGGAGCAATGAAGGTTCGAGAAGGGAGAGGAGAGCAGACCTGGGTCGGCGGGGCCCATATGATTCTTCCCAGTCCCCCGCTGGTCCAGTCCAACCCTGGGTGAATACTAAAGGTTTAACCAAAGAAGCACATTTTTAACTATTTTAGAAGCCTGAGAAACTGTCTACTTGTAGTGAAATCAATGTTGTAATGATTGGTAACATAATATTATTATATATTTATAATATTATTATCCCCTGTCATCTAGTCCAAACCCATCAGAGTTTGTTCAACCCTCTTAAACCCCTAAATGCCTATTTGATAGCTTTGCCCTGTCTCTAGTTTCATTCATCTGCCCAATCTCACACATTTTTTCAGTGTGAAAAATAGACAAAATTGCTAGTGATGGGCGAATTCGCCAGCAAAAACGAGTCGCGCGGCGTTTTTGACGCCACTCGCCGAAAACGACGCGACGCGCGCCGAAAATGACGCAACGAGCGTCGGAATTTTCGCCAACTCGCTAATTTCTCTGGAAATTCGCGAATTTTTCGGCGAAGCGAAACGCGGGAGATTCGCCCATCACTAAAAATTGCCAAATATAATGTATTGAAATTAATCCTGGAAAAAAGTGAAATCAAAACATTGTGAATACTGCTGCTTTCAAGAAAAAAAAAGAAAAACAGCATTCTGTGTTTCATTTTTTTATACTTGGTTTGTGTTTGAGCTGCATTTGTTCTTGTGTATCTGAGGGGGAAATGAAATGACATCAGGATCACAAATTCTGTCATTTGTAGAGGAGAAGATTAGTCATGCAGAGAATAATGAGCACACCAAGCTCTAGCTTGCCATGTGATGCTGAAGGTGTCACTTTGCTTGGCCAGCCAGGAAATGAGTCCTCTTCAGTGTTTTCATACACATTTATGCTGTTAATATATAATGATATGTTTTTTGGATAAAAAGAAACACAGTTCTGAAAACATTTGTTGGCAGACCTATGATGCTTTCTTTACAACTTTAAATTATGAAAAATATTGTTTGCCTTTACAACAGGCAAAATGTCAGAAAGGTTATCTGCAGCTTTGGTTTAGATACTGAACAGTTTTCAGAATTTTTACTATATTTTAGACCTCAGAAATATCTTTAAAGGGGTTGTTCACCATCCAAACACTTTTCAGTTCAGTTGTTTTCAGATTGTTCCATAGAAATAAATACATTTTTCAATTGCTCTCCTTTTCTTATTTTTTACCGTTTTTCCAAAATCTAAACAAGAGACACTTGATAGTTTAATGTCCCTGTCTCTTGTGTTTTAGTCTGGCTGCTCAGTAATTCAGCTGCAGAGTCTAAACAACATTTAGGGGCAGAATTTTCAAGAGTCGAATTGAAAAACAGAATTTTTAAATTCGAATTATGAGCTAATTTTAGTGTACATCGACTAGGGAATAATCCAAATTCATTTCAAATTAAAAAAAAAATCTAAGATTCAAATATTGAAATGTATCATGTACTGTCTCTTTAAAATTTGACTTCGACTATTCACCATCTAAAACTTACCGAATTGCTTTTTTAGCCTATGGTTGACCACCTATAACCTATATTTGGAGTCATTTGGTGCACTTCATCGAAAACAGCATCAAGTCGAAAACAACATATTCCCTTGATATATTTGCCCCTAAGTTGATACATTTCTCAGCAGCATCTCTGGAGTATTAGCAACTAATGTATCAACTTAAAGAGATGCTGACACCTGAAATTAAACTCTTTTTTACATCTATTATAGTATTGGCTTTGAAAGCTACTTCTAACTTTGCCATAAAGTATTTGCATGATGCGTTTACATTACCTGTCTAATCCCCCATGTTCCTGTATGAGGGGCTGCCATATTTGTGCAGCAGGCATCTGTTATCATTAGAAACTGTAACTAACAAACTGAGATTGGACTGTTAGGTTGGCAAAGTCAGTGTCAGAGTGTCAGACAGTCAGGCTTAGACATTTCAGCTAACAGTTATATACAAAAACAAACCTCTCAGCAAAAAATGATCAACATGACCTATGAGTAACATTTAAAGTACATTCCTATGTTAAAATGAATTTTTTAGTGTCAGTATCACTTTAAGGTGGCCATAGAAGCAGAGATCTACTCATATGGCAATGTTGCCATATGAGCGGATCTCTCCCCGATATACCCACATTGAAGTGGGCGATATTGGGCGTTGGGGCTCCTAGGGCCCAACAGTCGGATCATAATGCATCTGAAACGGGCAATCGGATTGCAGAAATGCATACAGGTACAGATGCGGCTGCGATCCGATGGGATTTTCAAACCTGCCCGATCAAGATCTGGCCGACTTTCAGCCAGATAATGATCAGGGAAGTAAGTCAGATGGCCCCACACACTGGCCAATAAGCTGCCGACAGTCGGCAGCTTTCATCGGCCCCTGTATGGGGGCCTTAAATGTATCAATTTAGAACAATTTACATGGTTGGCAACCCCCCTCCCAGAGCTGCGTTAGAAGGTGAAAAATGACACTTTACTCTTCAATATCACAAAAACTGTCACACTTAGGGGCACATTCACTAATGATCGAAGTGAATTTTCGAATAAAATTTGAGTTTTTAAAATTTGAATTTCAAAGTAATTGTGGGCTACTTCGACTATCAAATAGCCCAAAATTCGATTTTAATTAAAAAAAAAAATCTAAAATTTAAAGTACTGTCTCTTTAAATATCTTTGAATTCACCACTTCGACCACCTTAAAGCTGCCGAATTGCCATTTTAGCCTATGGGAGACTTCCTAGAACCTGTCCTGAAAATATTTCTAAGTTCTAGGAATTAGAAGAATTTTGGTTAAAATCATTCCAATCACTCAAATTGAACAATGCATTCGAACGATTTGAACAATTTTAATTAAATCGAAAATGGACCTGTTTGGTCCATTTTTGAAAAATTCTTAAGTCGCTTAAAATTGCCTCGTGAACGACTTAGAAAAACTCAGTGCATCGTGCGAATAGGCGCAGGAAACTTTACATTTAGGTGCAAGACATGGGTAAGCAATACAGGGAGATTAGTCGCCCCAAAGAAGTCACCTGGCGAATAATCTCCCTGAATTTTCCCATGTGGACTAGCCCTTCAATTCTATGCATGCATTTCTAGCTTCTCCTACAAAGATATTTCATATGAGGGAGTTACACTAGTTCAAAACATACAGAGTTTGAGTCCAATTTGTATCCTTTATTATATTGCATCTGGAGCCTTTATTATTCTTTATAATGTCACACTTTCCTACATTATTCCCTTGCTCTTAGGGAGGGGAGGTCTCTGCTAATTACTGCAGCAGCTTAATGGACTGAGAAAACATTTGTTACTGTGGAACAATGGGTAATTTTTTTTCCTACAAAAAAATACTCCCAAGAAACAATGGTCCAAATACTAACCATTTATACTTGCCATTAATATTAGTGTCACTTTTGTTACTTGCAAGTTATTAGAATTTTATTGAAAACACAAAATAAAGCAATTATTTGTTCTTGTCAACACTGCAGATGCTGCAGATGGGAAAAGGTATTTTGTTTGTTGTGGTTCTCTATGAAGAGATTTTGTTTCATTGCCATATACTGTGGGTGTAGGGGAAAAACAGTTACTGTTCTAAACTCCAACTACTGGAATGTGAATGATTTAAGCCAGATACCAGTAAAACCTATTATGACAGACAAATACTCAGCCTAAATTACTGTGCTGCTTATAAATGGAATGCTGTTTTGGCAACTTGTAGCTGTGTTCCATGATAGTTTTACAGTTATTGATATTTGCTTCTTTAACTTGCTAGCTGTCAGGCTTAAAGCCCTTCAGCCACTATGAACTACAATTCTAAACCATATTCTACCAGCGATAACTGACTGGTGATATTGTAAACAAGAACAAGTTGACAGCAGCATATGAAGTATAAAGTTTGGCACCCCTGTCATAAGTCATTTAGGTATGTTTCTTGCATACATAGTGGGTTTGAATTTAGTGCTTTACATTCACACTAAGCCATGTTTTTGGTCCTTCTGTATTTTTATTTGAATGACATTTAGGGGCAAATTTACTATTATTCCCCAAAAATCCTACGATTTTATTCGAAATTCGATAAGCATTCGACTATCGAATGCTTATTGAATAGTTTTAGGCTATCATTTTGCTCGATATTTGATTTCTCGATGAAATCGTACAATTGTATACTGATCGTTCGATTTCACGAAAAAATCTTACTTTTTCCTTCGAGTCTCCGAAAATATCGTACGATTCGAATGATCGACGAATGGTATTCGAGCAGGACTTGGATCAAATATCCAATCATTCGATCTATTCAATAATTCGGTATTCGATGCTCGAAGAGGCCAAATTAGAATATTCGAATATCCGATTAAATCGTACGATCGTAATTCGAACATATTAATCGAACTATGATCTATTCACGTGAATTTTGTAAATTTGCCCCTTAGAGTTAAGTGTGTATCTAGAATGCTTGGGACCCAAGACCAAATTTCTCAGATGGACGCCCCTAGGCTGCGCGGTCTGATTGGGCTGCTGCTTGAGACCCAACGCCCGCCCACACTCCCCTTGCGCACCGTCAAATGGCATCACTGAATGTGGATACACAGGCCTCTATAATGCGCCTGGGCGGCAGGCACCCCCTGATTTTTTGCAACCCTAGGACCGGGCCTCACCACAAATCCGGGACTGTTGGGACCTGGGGCTTTCCAGATTAGGGATATTTCAGATATTTAAGCCTACTTATAAATAATGTAAGCATTAATAAACCCAATAAGATTGTTTTTGCCTCTAACAGAATGAATTATTTCTTAGTTTGGATCAAATATAATGCACTGTTTTATTATTAAAGAGAAAAGAATTAAGGCTATTTAATCACAATGGATTCAATGGGAGGCGTCTTCCTGGATTCTATACCTGTATTTCCCGACTTGTATGAATGTGTTGTTGATTCTTCTTGCAGATTCTGTTTTGCATTCCAGCATTGCATTCTTTGTGACACATCTAATTGCCTATAGCAACCAATCAGCAGGTAGCATTTGTTTTATGGCTTTTATTATACATGAAACTAAGGTACTCGTTTTATTTGGTACATTGTAGATCTATTAGTATAAAAAGATAATAATCTTTTATTCTGTTCTTTTAAAGGAGTGGTTCACCTTTAAGTAAGCTTTTAGTATGTAATAGAATGGTCAATGCTAACCAACTTTTCCATTGGTTTTCTATTTTATTTTTTTATAGTTTTTGAATTATTTGCTTTTTTCTTCTGACTCTCTCCAGCTTTCAAATGGGCATTTCTGATCCCATCTAAAAAGCAAATTCTCTGTAAGGCTACTAATTTATTGTTATTGCTAAATTGTATTTTTTCTCCCATGTTCATATTCCAGTCTCTTATTCAAAGCACTGCCTGGTTGCTAGAGTTATGTGGACCCTAGCTACCAAATTGTTTATAATGCAAATCGAGGAGCTGCTGAATAAAAAGCTACATAACTCAAAAACCTTAAATAATTATAAAAATGAAAACCAGTTGCAAATTGTCTCAGAATATCACTCTCTACAGCATTTTAAAAGTTAACTCAAAGGTGAACAACCACTTTAAACATTAAAATTACTGATACTTTGTAGACAGGATATTTCTCAATTGGGGTTGCATAATCCTTTCAGCCTTCATTGTACATTTCCCCCAGTTTTTCATATAAATAAAATTGTTGTTCCTAGAACTATAAGGCAATATAAAAAAAAGGTTCTTCAACAATACAAACAAATACTCTACAGTCCTTATGGAATGAAATGGGATGTTTGGCTTTTCTGAGTTTAGAGCTATGCAGAGCTTAATACCAGTCTATTGTATTCATCACAATGCTCCGTAAAAACATCTTTGACTCAAGCATTCTTTCTTAGTTTCATGACTCAGTAAAGGCCAACATACTCCACCCACCAACAGTAGCCTGAACAGCAAAAAAAACAGACATCTTTATTCTATTTTTAACCTAGAAAAATACCATGACAGCAAGTGCTTTGTTTTGAAATTATCATAAAATCTGACTTTTCCTCTAAGAAAGAGCAAATAAAGGTCCTTCCTCATAATCATTACAGAAGCTGCTTGTGACATTTTCATACTAGGAATTAGTCCCTTTTGTCTGTTGACTTTATAAGACATTTTACTAACTGCAAATGCAATGAAAGTGTGAATTTATTAACAGTAATTGAAAAAAGAATAATTTATATAAACTGATATAAAATTCACAGACATAAAGGCAAAAAGAAACAATTCTTTAATTGCATTTTGATAGCTCTCTTTGAAATAAATGTTGCTATTTACAACTGACAAGTAGTCAAGACAGCATGTAAGTAAGTATTATAAGTATATAAGTATAAGTATATATATATATATATATATATATATATATAAGTATATAAGTATATACAAGTATTATTAATGGATAAAAAACAGGACTCAGTCTCAATACAGTGGAGCTGGTCTACCTATAAAGAGGTGTCATCTGATACTGTACAATATATACTCTTTGCAATTGCAAATATATTTATTGACTTAAAGGAGTTGTTCATCTCTTATTTAAGTTTTAGTATGATGTAGAGAGTGATATTCTAAGACAGTTTGCAACTGGTTTTCACTTATTACTTGTAGTGTTTGAATTATTTATTGAGCTTTTTATTCAGCAGCTCTCCAGTTTGCAGTTTCAGCAATCTGGTTGCTAGGGTCCACATTACCCTAGTAACTATGCATTGATTTGAATAAGAGACTGGGATATGAATAGGAGAGGGCCTGAATAAAAAGATGAATAATAAAAAAGTAGCAGTAACAATTTGTAAAATTTGTAGCTTTACAGATTATTTGTTTTGAGATGGCGTCAGTCCCTCGTTTGAAAGCTGGAAAGAGACACAAAGAAAAAAGGCAAATAATTACAATGAAGACCAAACACTGAAGACTAAAAGTTATCCTAAGAGTTAAACGTTATTATCTATATATAATTACAGGAAGTTTGACTCCCATAGGGGCAAATTCACTAAAGCGCGAAGCATCTAACGCTAGCGCTAATTCGCCAGCGTGACTTCATTTCGTAACTTCGCAAATTCACTAACACCGACTCTTTGGAATTTTTGCCAGCGAAGTAGATAGACTAGCGCAACTTCGCACCCTTACGCCAGGCGAAGTTGTGCACTGACGAAGGATCATAATTACGCAAATTCACGTTTTACTGAACGTTACCTCTTACGCTAGACGTTACTTTGCGAGGTCAGACCTGGTGAAGTTCAATACAATAGATAGGAGTTTGAAAAGTCCCAAAAAAACACTGGCGTGTTTTACCTTTTTAAGGTGATAGTCTGAAAAAGAGTGACATTTTTTTGGGGGGTTACCCTCCTTCCCCCCTACATTTCCTAACATATGGCAACAAAACTATACAGACTATTAGACTTTGAAATTTGCGCCGTATGCAAATTAGGCATCGCTAGCGTAAATGCGCTTTGCCTGGCGAAGTAACACTAGCGCAACTACTCTACCGTTCGCCGACCAGAGCATAACTTTGCACTTTAGTGAATTAGTGCTTGCGAAAATTCGCCTGGTGAAGTGCGGCGAACGTTAGCGAAGGCAACGCCAGCGCATTTTTGCTGCTTAGTGAATTTGCCCCATAGACTTTATTATATCAAAAGAATCCAGATTTTGAAACGTTTTTTCTTTTTTATCTGTAATAATAAATCCTTATTGGAGGCAATGTTTAAATGATTTTCTAGTAGAGTTAAGATATAAAGATCCAAATTACAAAAGGATCTGTTATACAGAGAACCCCAAATCCCAATCATCCTTGATAACAGGTCCCATATACAGTATATCTATCTATCTATCTATCTATCTATCTATCTCTCTCTCTCTCTCTCTCTCTCTCTCTCTCTCTCTCTCTCTCTCTCTCTCTCTCTATATATATATAAGTACTGCAGACCTTTTTGGCTTATTGAATATGTTACTATTACATTGGACTGCACCCAGGCATCCTACTATATCATATACGTGAGTTCCAGGAGAGTAGCTGCTAAATGGTAACTGATATATTCATCATGTTGCAAACTATAACAAAAATCAGAATTCTGCAACATGTGTATAATGAATAAGATAAACTAAGAATCTGGGTAGTTTCCAGCCTGATTTGCAGAAAAGGGCAAAAAAGCCCTTGGGCAAAAGGGGGAAGGTGGCAGGATAAATAATTAGAAATGCAAAATACATGCCAGATGGTACTATATAGTGTACTCCATCTGCACAACATATAAGCTGAACAAATACTAAGGTATTGACTGTGCACTCTGACATGAAGCAATACAACAAATACTACCTGAATTATTTTCATATTTTATTTCCTATTCACATTCTGCACTTGAACTTTTTCTGCTTTGTACAGTGTTACAAAGCATGTGTATTTATGAAATATTTACAGTATTTGCAGCTGTCACACTGGCTTTAGAGTAGAGATTACTGTTCTCAAATATCAATCAATTTATTGGTGTGTTCTTTGTAGGAAACAGCTGCTCAACCACATTCCTGATGAAGTGGTGCCTTTATTATGTCTAGGTGGGTGTGGTGGCTTAGTGTAGAATGTCACCTGATGATGAGTTTAGGTGTTTAGTCCAATGACAGAGGGAGATGTGTACGTGTTTATTAAGTGCTGTTTTGCCTGCGCTACATGTTATGGTTTCTAAGTGCATGCTATGCCACTCGTTGATTAATCTTTGTCCTGTTAGCATTTTGCAAATGTGTAATGGGCCAAAATTCAGTTGAAACCATAATTATCTGTCTTTCAATTAACTAGTAACATGTGTTGGTCAGACTCCAGTTCAGTGGAAATGCTGTTCATTAGGGGGCTGATTTGGATTCTTTATTTTTTCACAAATCACATATTTTCTCTAAAAATTCAGGTTTTTTTTTTTTTTTAATTTCTATAACACTAATAATTTGAGATTTATCAAGTGCAAAAACCACAAAGAAATAACTCTAATATAAAACTTTGGAGAGTAAAAGTACTCAAGGTCCTATAGAAGTCAATGAGCGCTGCGCTGATCCAATTGGACCTTTTTAAGCCTTTCAGACTTTTAGGGGGACATTTATCAGAGGTCGAATTTTAGAGCTTTGTGAGGTTTTTTGTACCTCGAAAGAACTCACAACTTGAATATTTTCCGATTTAAGATAAAACTCCAATGGAAAAAACTTGAATCAGTACATTTAGGTTGAACAACCTGAAAACTCAATTCATTTCGATTTCTGCAGGAAAAAACTTGAACCACTCAAATTGATTGTAATCCACCAAAAGAAACTTGAACATCAAGTGGTTAAAGGGTCCTCTGCCATAGACTTATACATGACCTTGACAGGTTTTAGCTGGAGTATTTTCTGATTTGAGTTATTTCCAGAATAGGGGTATAATAAATCTCGAAAAAAAATTGTAACCCTGAAAAATTTGGGTTTTTTGAACCCGAATATTTGTGTTTTTGACGAAAAACTATCCTTGAAAATCTAAAAAAATTTTTAGGGAAAACTTAACTTGACTTTGATAAATCTGCCCCTTAGAGGGTTTCTGTTTTTTTGTTTTTTTTGCTAGTAATTGTCCAAAAAACTAACATTTTAGAGGTATTAGAAGTTTAGGTATCTTTCAGCACATCATTTAGCACCTTTTCCCATTACTTCATTTTATTCGACCTTTAATAAATGGGCCTTATGTTTTCAGCTCCTGTACCAGCCCAAAAGGACCACAGTCCTTTAGAAAAAGATCTGTGAGTCCAAAGATGTCTCCGTAGCTCCTCATCTTCTATTCTGCTAATTCACTGCACATTTTCTGTGCTTTATGGACTGATTCACAATATACTGTATATATAAAATATAAAAATCACAGTACAAGGCTAACTAGTAATGAATTCAGATTCTCATTAAATGGCAGCTCAGAAACCAGTGCAATTTGCTTCAGAATTTAATCAGCCTTGTAGCATCAGCTTCTGTGAGATGTGAATCTAATTTTCTGCTTGATAATTTGTGACAATCCCAAGGCTTAGCTTCACAACAGCTGCCCAGACCACACTGAACATGTGAGTGTCACTGACACTCCAAACTAAATTCATGATGGTAAACCCCTGTACACTACTTCAAAGGTCTGATTCACAAATGTTAGATTTGGAAAATTTAGGCAGCTGCGGTAAGTTCAGTATAAAAAAATACAGCATTTCTAAAAACCTTGATAATTGTTTGCATTTAGACTAGAAACTAACAACTCAAGGTGAGTTACTGCTACTTACTTTATGTCATATTGGACACTGTGAATAATTTGGAGCAGACTTATCAAGGGTCAAATTAAAAATTTGAATAAAAAAAAAATTGAATTTGGATGTAATTTTTGGGTAGTTTGATTAGAATTGAAAAATTCAACCATTCGAAAATCGAAGTACTGTCTTTTTAAAAATTCAAATTCGACCGTTCACCACCTTAGACCAGCTGAATTGCTGTTTTAGTCTATGGAGGACCTCCTAGTAAATTGTTTGAATTATTCAAATTGAACTATTAAATCGTACGTTTCAAATGATTTGAATTCAATTGAAAACGGACCTATCACACTGAAAAAAAAATTGACTATAGTTCTACTAAAATTCGATGGTCAAATTTGGAAGTATTTTCACTTCGAAATTTGACCCTTGATATCTGCCCCTTTAGTGTTAGGTGGGGAAACAACAAAACTTTGCCAACACTTTTCTCAGATCAATGTAATTCTGTAGTTGGCTAGCTGGATGGACAATGGAATGGCCTCTGTTTTATGTATTTTAGTAATATTGGGGGTCATTTATAAACACTGGGAAAATTTGCTCATGTGTGGTAACCCACGGCAAGCAATCAGCAACATTTTATGCTCCAAAAACTGCTAATGATTGGAATCCAAAAATAGTTTTAGCATTAGCAGGTATATTCTAAATGACTTTAGCAGTTTTTCAGGTAATGTAGACTGTACATCTAGGCTTTATACAGTATCTTGCAACAGGCTTTTCCAACATTTATTTGATATTAAAGGATTGTTGTAACAAAAATCCTTTTGGTTATGTCAAGAGACATTCCATTCCACACATTAATACTCCCAGTATATATATATAAATATATATTTAGCACTGGAATGTCTCTTGATTTATAATATAGATATATAATAGATATATAATAGAGATATATAATAGAGATAGAGAGAGAGAGAGAGCATGCACAAAGACCAGCAACACCAGGATTTCAGTGTAAAAAGCAAAATGTTGTATTTCTGAGTGCATATACAGCCAATGTGACATGTTTGTCCTCTCTGGGAACTTTCTCAAGGTCTTGAAATCTTTGCTGTTCTATATACGTCACCCTGTCACCCCATTGACTATATATATGTATATATATATATATATATATATATATATATATATATATATATATATATATATATATAGTCAATGGATATAGATATAGATAAATATGTAGCATCAGAGTCATCTACTGAGTCTCTGTTTTATAGACCAAATGGAGATACTGAGCTTGATGCAACATATAAAATCACACTTGCCTGCTGCTATTGGAGGGCATTGTAAAGGACTTATTACAAACATATTTTTCATCTATTCCACAACTTTCCAACCTGTTTCTATAGAAATACATTAGCTGACATCATCAGCTCTCTTTTTCAAGTTCTTTCCCTTGGAGAGTTCGGTGTGAAGAAGGCACAGGGCTCCTCATCACAGGAATTTACATGCTGTTGCCCTGTCTGCCCCGAACCAAAGACATAGGGGCAGATTAAACGGGTGAATTTTCACCAGCGTCCGCTTTTCACACCTCAAACCACTTCGGAAGGCAAAAATTTGCTACCAATATGTTAATTCACTAATGTGCAAAGTTGCATCCTGGGTACTGAATGCTGGCGACTTTTTGCCAGTACTTCGGCAGTGCAAGCATTGAGGATGCGCTAGCGTTCATTTGTGCTTAGCAAAAATTCACTAGCGATCTTACACTTAGTTCAATTTGAATAGGGCTGATACATTAAAGTTGTATGGGCTTCTTTATTAAAGTGCAAGTGCAATTACCGCTTGTTATTACAAATGTCCAAGAATCCTAAATAAAGACAAGAGTTAATAATATGCCCTACACATGAGCCCACTGTAAAATGAATGCTCCATATGTTCCCTATGTTCTCAAATGTCTGGGGAAAAATGTTAAGCCAAAAAAAGTTTGTTAGGACTTTTGCAGGCAGGATATGATGTAGCTGACATAAGACTGAGGAAGATCTAGATCTTTTTGCAGTTCTACCAAGGCCGGGCCAAGATAATTTGGCACCCTAGGCAAGGGGTCCAATCAGTGCCCCCCCCGCCCCGTTCTGTATAACCATTTGCCACCTTTTCACTTTTTCTTAAATAAAGAAACCTTATAACACATTAATGAATCAAACTGT
>CM044443.1:49055417-49094598 GCA_024363595.1 Xenopus borealis
ACCTGTACCATCAGCCATTGCCCCCCAAGTCTGTACCTGTGCCACCAGCTTGTGCCAGGGTAGCAGCAAAAATATTGCCCTAGATCTGTGGTGCACTGAAGTAGAGCAGAACACTGCTCCTGGAGACAGGGCCAAAGTTAAAACTTAAAGAAATAAAAAAAAACATTATTTCCCTTCAAAAGTATGCCCCCCCCCCCCATGACTGTGCCCTAGGTGGCTGCCTAGTCTGCCTACCCCTATTTCCGGCCCTGAGTTCTACCACCCTGAGGTGGCAAAGTCAACTCTGGCGAAAGAGGTAAAGTTCAGTAAAATCCACACTTTACTAAATTTGCAACTACCATTTGCCTGAGTGAAAAGTTACCTGGCGATAGAGTGCAAATGAACACTATCGAGTTGTCGTCTGTGCCTGTTAGTGAATTGGCCATGTCCCTGCAGATTGGATTTCTAGCGAAAAGTTGCTAGCTTTAGCTACTTCGCCCTTTAGAGAATCTGTGCCATAGTGTTCTCTTTCGAACATTTACTTGTATGCATGTGTATCTTATATATTTTATATTTATATAGTATGTCTTACTATATCAATACTGTATGCCTTATATTTATATATATTTTATACCTCTATAGTATACTGCATACTCTGTATTTTATACCTCTGTAGTATACTGCATAAATATGCACAGTATTGAAAATATTAAGATTAAGTTGAACAGAGATACAAAAGGAAGAAGGTTCATGCTCCATAGAGCTTCCAGTATAAATGGGTGGGTTACTTACAGACACAAAATATTCACACACAAATTTTATTATGGGTAAAATAGTTTTTGTCAAAATTTTACATTTGGTTTGGAAATAATGCCAATGGTCTATTTTTGGAAATAAGCCCAATGACCTATTTGAGTTTACAATTTGTAGGCAATTTAATAGTACAACAGCCCAAGCACCAGGTTGAATTAAAAGTCTTCCTGTCAAATCTGCAGCTGAAAGTTTTCTTTGATTTGGGTCAATATGCTTTTGTTTAGTGCAAATTCCCTAAAGGAAATGGAAACAAATGCTCCATCCAACGCTATATGAAAGAGCTCCAAACTAAAAAAATAAATAAATAAATAAAATTGATCAGCCCCAGTTAAAATGCTATGTCAGAATTAGTTTTGGTTGAGTTCCTTCTGAGTCACAAATCCCAAGAGACAGCTCTGGGTCAGGAGTACACTGATGGCAGCTCCCATTTAATCACTCCAATGACATGCTTCATAAAATAAGCTGTGTCACCTTGGAACCTTAGGACAATTTAGAAGACTAATTACTATTTTTTACAGCAGTGTTGATATGGAGGATCTCCCATGTAATGTTTCTTTGTAGGCAATTTTTCCATCAGTAGTGAACTAAAGACTAAGGTGTATTTTTTTTTCTCAGAACTAGCAAAAGACCTTCAAACAGATTTATTTTTATGGAATAAGCCAGTTCAGAAGCGAGCATATCCAAAGAGTACATTTAAACTGCAACATAAAAGAACAGTAATACATTAGGCAAATGTCTCTATGTCAGCCATTATAGTATAGTTTCAATCAACCCGGTTTTTTAATTCGCAGCCCCTAGGCCAGAGGGTCCTGCCATTGCTCCTCGTTCGTTCCCACCAATTGGACTTGGTGAACTTTCAGCACAATTGTGTCCAATCTATGGCAAAGTGTGTCTGCTATTGTACTATTTTTGATGCATTGGGAGCAATTGCATCAGGTGCAATGTCCCCTTGAAATCACATCAGTAATGGAATTCTGGCATTACCCCTGGCAGCTCCAGGGTTTCCCAGTGTCAATATGTACATTCAATTTGAAATAGGAGTCAGAAAAGATTGAATAGTGCACAACTATATGAAAGTGCAAAGAACACAATTTTGACCTTTAATGAATGGAGTTTCATGCACAAATGACTACTGGGAAATTTTCACAAATTCTATTGAGCTTGCTGTCATGTCTATAGAGCAGTAATACCAACATACTTGTGGGGTTTTTGAAAAAGAAAATACTCACTTCTACCATTTGAATAGAATTGAATAGACGTTTAAATAAACAGAATGCTCATTGAATTTCTTTTGTAATTTGTAAAGCATTAACATTGGTTGACCTTTCCTCTAAGTTCTAGGGAACTAGTCTCATGGCCCAATAACTTACCTGCCTTTTGTCCATATATATATAATGATATGATGGGGGAAATTCACTAAGATCCGAAAAGTCGCTAGCGTTGGCTTTGCTAGCGTTCGCCGCACTTTGCCAGGCAAATTCTCGTCAGCGCTACACAAATTCACTAAAGTGCGAAGTTATGCTCAGGTCAGCGAACGGTAGCGTAGTTGCGCTAGTGTTACTTCGCCAGGCAAAGCGCAGTTACGCTAGCGATGCCTAATTTGCATACAGCGGGAACTTGATAAAGAAATGCAATATATGACATTTCTACTTTAGTTTTCCTATCATTATGAAAGCCTAGTTTAAATGCTCTCTTTAACTTTCCCTGACATCAGTTCAGATATAACATATTGATGGAAGACCTCTCTCAGCTTCCCTTTCCCCGACCTTTAACGCGTCTGTTCGTTGGTAGAATTGATAACAGGCGTCCAATCCATATCTTATTCAACTCCAGTAAAACAATGACTGTACAGTAGGTCTTAGACTATAAGCCTTAGGTCTAAGGCTCATGGGCATTTTCACTGTGTAGGTGCTCAACCACAGAACAATGGCTGTTGAAATTGTCTGCTTTGGCTTCTCAATGCAAAATACAGGAAATGTTATGCCTAAGGCAGATTCTAGTGAGGACAGGCATAATCCATTCAGAAACCTGAAGCAAGCAAGCAAACTGTGTTTGCCATGGGTGTAGCATCTGACATATTTTGCCATAGGAAGTTGTAATAAGCCATTCTAACCATTTTGACTGCCTTTCTGTATTTGAACACTACATAGTCAAAACATTTACAAGGACTCAAAGTTACAAACCATACCCCGCTAATCACAGAAGCAGGCTGGCAACACTGTCAGCAGTATTCATGAGAGGTGGACTAAAGGGGTCAAGTAGACATGTCCATCATGTCTTCTACTCACCCCCTGTCACTCAATCTAATTAGGGAGCATCAGTGGACACAGGTACTAAAGAGAGTGGGCTGCATTATACCCACCAGAACTGTGCTCTGCACCTTGTATACATCTAAATAGCGCTACGAAACAAGTTGGCGCTATAGAAATACATGTTAATAATAATAATAATAATAATATTATTAATTCAGAACGGAACAGACCCCTATACACTCCAAGATTAAGGGGCAGATTTAGAAATGTTCAAATAGCAAATTTGAATTCAAATTAGAATTTTCGTTTTTTTTTGGTGTCAAAATTCACACATTCGAATTTTAATCCTCCAATTAACGTGTAAATTTGAATATGAGATTTATCACATCTTGACCATGGGAACAGTTCTAATTCAAATTCAAATTCAGTTGAACCTTTTGAATATGTTCATTGCCTTCCTGACATTCAAGTTTTTTTGGAGGGAAAATGATTCAAATTCGATTAGAATTTTCAAGTCGGGAATTTTAGATTGAATATTAGACATTTAAATGTTTTCTTAAATAACCTCCCATTTGAGTTGTGAGTATATTTGAATTTATTGCAGTAAAAAAATCACATAAATTCAACCTAAATTTGACAATTAGTCATTTAATAATTCATTACTAGTATGATTATATATCTTGGAATTTGTTGAAGGTTGGTTTAGTGCATCTACTGGCACAAAGTGAAAAAAAAGGCAAAACAATACAAAATAAAGGATTCTTACAGCAAACATGGTGTGGATTGGACTGGATTGGATTCCTATATTTAGGAACTGATACATTAGTGACATTTTGAGCAAGGTTTTTTCCCCGAGACATTTTTCATTGTAAGGTGATATGAAGGTATTTTTTTGATTGTGAATAGCTATATCAGTGAATCTCAACCTGGGGGTCGGGACCCCTTTGGGGGTCACTTAAGGGGTTCCAGGAGCAGGTTCATCTCTCTCCCCACTAGCTCTGGGACAAGGTTGTAGCTCTCCGGGTGTTGGTTCTGGGAGTTGTAGTTCAGTAACCTGTGTAGGGAAGCCAGTTGCACTACAACTTTCTATATCCCCTTAGTAGGGACTGCTACAAAGCTCTCCCTGCCCATTTAAAATAAGTAAAATTAACATGGTCATTGTGGGGTGACCACAAAATGGGTGTGGCAAAAAAATTTGCCGCACTACGCACGAAAAACAAACCTTTATGCAGCCACGCTGTCTCCTATACTTTTCTAACAATCCACTCTGGGCTGGCAACCAAAATATTTTAATAGTTTATGGTTGGGGGTCACCACAACACGATGAACTTTATTAAAGAGTTGCAGCATTCGGAAGGTTGCGAACCACTGAGCTATATGCTTAAAATGCTTAACAGTCAACAGAACTTATTACATGTAAATTTGGGATTTTCTATAAATGATCAGCAAATTGACCCATGTGACACTGCATATCCTATACCCCTATAGGATAGACACAAAGAGCTTCTAGTAGCTGTTACTTGTCATGGCTACAGAATATACAATAGTGAAAAATGGCTTTGCTAAGACATTGCATGTGTTTTTGCATATACAATTCTCAGTATTGCCCATGGAAGGTACTGTATCACCGGAGCTCCTAGTAGCTGCTACTTTTTATGGCTACAAAAATACCCTGCCATAGACAATACTGAGAATTTCTTCTGCTAAAACACATGTATGGGGGAATGTAATAAAAGTTGGTAATGGAAAAACTATTCACAAAGCAAAAAGTTATGCGCAACCAAATTTTCCTTTGTGCAAATTTTTTCCAACAGTGGAAAAAAGTTTGCAAATTTTATAGTTTGTGCCAATTAAAAAATTAACAAAATCATAATGTGCAATTTAAATTCGTAATGCAATAACAGTTTAAGGAAGCATATTACATTGCAAAATGCAATTTTTTGTTATTGGTGAGAATTGTTTTCTCTTTGTGACTTTTATTACATTCCCCCAAAGTGTCTTAGTTAAGTCAGTTATCTCCATTGTCTGTTTTGTAGCCATGACCAATAGCTGCTACTAGTAGCTCTGTGGGTCTTCTTCCTTAATTATTCATTACTATTGTATGCATAGTAATTTCAATTGAATCTTCAACTGTCCCTTTTTTCAAGCTTGGCATTGTAGCCAGCAAGAAAACGGCACAACACACAGAGCTACTAGTAGCAGCTACTTGTCATGAGTGCAAAATAGACAATAGTCTTTAGCAGAGACAATTCTCAGTATTGTCTATGACAGGGTATTCTAAGTAGCTGCTGCTAGTAGCATTTACACTAGTCAACAAGTTAACAAGTTGACTCTTAACTTTTGCTTGAATGATGGAAATTCATCAGCTTTCCGTTTTACAAAACACAAACACAGCATAGAAATTTACATTCTACAAGTCTACAAGTCTCAACTGTATTTATTCTTAACTGTTTTGGTAAAATATTATTATGTTGGCTTTCTACAGAGCCCACTATCAGATTTAGGGGAAATACAGTAGGCTGAAAAAAAAGGCAACACAAAAAAAAAGCTCACACAAGAAAAATGCTCACATAAGAAATAATGGAGCAACGCAAGTGCAAAAAAAAAAAAAAAACATTTACAAACCATTGCTCTGTTTCTATTTTGCATTGTACCAATTTTTAAGCATAAATGTTATTCCGTACGCCCACCCCTTAAATCTTTACAAGCCCTTGTTATGCCATTTCAAAATACCCACTGCATTTTAATGACAACATTTAAGTCCTTCTCTATTGTTTTTACATTGTCTGATGCATTGTATTTGTGCCTCAGCATCAAATTTGCTATGCTGTCTCTTCCCCACAGTCACCCCATGACCTATTTCTTGCCACTTTTTCCCATCTACATGAGCATACTCATTATTTATAATTAACACCCTACAATGATAACTTTCTTTACTTCGTAATACATACATTAAGATTTTCTCTATTCTGCATAAGAATGTTCATGAGGTCTCCCTCCACCAATGTCCATACCATGACCTACTTGTTTTACCCTTGTTTCCTATTTATTCTTGCTAAGCCATTGTTTCTAGATACATGTTCCCCAACTGTTATATTAAAGGGACAATAGGATGAAATTTGTGCCTAAGGACAATTTTTGACATGTGTCTATAGGGAAGTATAATCCAATAGTGAGTTCTCCTTCCTTACTTTCTCTCTCTCTGCATTTATTCCACATCTAAAATACCAGCTTAGTAAAAACAAATAGTGTGCATCTTTAATATCTGGAAATATCTGGATTTTTACTTAACTTCACAGTGTCAGATCTTTTTACTTACTAAAGAAAAGCTGGTACCTACACAGTATAACTGAACTGTGTAACTTGTCTACTGAATATAAATAAACCAATATTTTTTTTTAACATGCACATACTCTGACACTCCATAAAGCAACATTGCAAATTTTCTTGACTTTTTAACAAGAGAGCCTTTACATGCAGTTCCACAATTATGGTGGCTGAATAGCAAATGTTCTAACTGGTGACAACCTTTCTTGTTATCATTCTATTTTGCCTTTCATGGTCCTAGTTCTTATATATAAATCTATATACATAAGCCATGTAAACTATATTAATAGTGCAGTTGCATTTTTCCAGAGATGCAAAGGTCTGAGTTACTCACAGGAATAAAAAAAAAAATGGTTTAGTTTTACATGAATCACAAGAAAAGTGATTCATTCAACAGACATTAACATGATTCAAATGTAATGGGATGTGCTTGTGGGAGATGTACCAATGTCACAATTATAATATTGATTTTGTGTAACTAATTGTAGTGCATTAATGTTCATATCTACTTACATGTATTTGAATATAAATATAATTAAAATTTAGTTCCTGAACGTAACCATAAGGCATAACATAATACAAGAACTACACAGGGTCACAGGGGACAAATATCACCAGTGATGTTCCCCATAGCAACCAATCAGAGCTTTGCTTTAGTTTTCTAACTTGTAGATAATGTCCAAATATAATTGCTGATTAGTTGATATGGGCAACATCTCTAGTGATGTTTGTCTTCAATGTTAATAAATACACCCCTCTGGGTCTTCAAAAAGAACTGTTGATCCATGTCTGGTATTTGCTGTCTAAATGTGTCTAATATCTTAGAAACCACTATAAAAAGAACATTGATTAAAATTGCTGAAGTGCTCAGAGTACCACTTTAAGCATGTTTGCATCAGTTCATTTTTGTTGAGACATCTTTAAGTTGTTTTTAGCAACCAGTCTGAGACTTAAAATATCTTTTATTTTGGCTGATGTGTGCTTTAGGCTATTGAATGTACTTTTCTCATATGGTGAATTTAAACATCCCAAGACATCAGTCAAGCTGTGGTAAATGAAAGCAGCTTTGTGAATGCGCATGATAAAAGAACAAAGTGTAACTGCTCTTATACCAGTTTATTACACAACCTGTACCACAGATTTACGGGTTCAGGCTTGTGGATGACACTTAGGTTAAAATCAGATCCAAGTGGTGGCCTTTGCAGAACACATTAACTCAGTGGAAAATAACATCAAGGGAAGATGTCCAGAACAAACTTGCTTTTTGGACTGATTTGCATCCAAGAGTGGGGTATTTTGAAAATGGAAGTATACAGGAAACCCACTCATATGGATCAATATCTGTTGTTGTATTCCCACCATCCGCTGGAACACAAAAACATCTTAGAGGGGCTTTGAAAGCTTGTGGCTACCCAGACTGGGCCTTTGTCAATACAGCAACAACCAAGCCCAACAGAAACACCAATAGATATAACCACCCAGAGACACATATTAGGCAAAACATTTTCATCCCATATGTGGCTGGAGTTTCAGAGAAACTCGGGAGGATTTTCAACAAACACCATGTCCTTGTGTTTTTTAAACCTAGCAACACACTAAGACAAAAATTGGTATATCCAAAGGATCCAACACCAAAAGAAAAACATAGCAATGTTGTATATGCAGTCCAGTGTAGCGAGAAGTGCAGAGATCTATACGTTGGGGAGACCAAACAACTGCTCACTAAGTGAATGGCTCAGCATAGGCAAACTCTACAGGGCAAGACTCAGCTGTTTTTCTACAACTAAAAGGCAAGGGACACGCCTTTGAAGATAGCAATGTCCAAAAAAGAATGCTAGTGTGACTGAGGCGTGAAAGAGGAGATTCGTGTTAAGGTGGAGAAACCATCACTGAACAGAGGCAGTGGACTTCGACACCACCTGTCTGCTACATACAATGCTGTTCTCACATCTCTACCCCGACGGTTTCAGATCACAAAACACATCCATTCATGAAACTCTCACAAGTTACACCTGTTTCTAGGAGTTGCATGACACATTGGTAATCCTATCACAGTAACTACACAGAATCAACAACAATCTGTAAATTTCAGATGTCACCAGTTGCAATGTGATTGGATTAGTGGACGAGTTTAAATGCCAAGAACTCTCTACACCAGTTAGTTGAACTGAAGAAACTGCTCAGATGAGTAGTGAAACATCTTCAATGATTGCTCATAAAGTTGTTTTAGAATTACTTATATTAGATAATCAATTGTTACTTTGTTTTTAAAGGGGTTGTTCCCCTTTTCAAAACTTTTTTTTTACAGTTCAGTTCTTTTCAGGTTCTTCACCAGACATAAAGACTTTTCTCAATTGTTGTTTTATTTTAGACAGTTTTTCCAAAATTTAAGTCTTAATTTAATTCTCCGGTGTTTCATTCTGACAGCTCAGTAATCCAGATGCAGATTTTGAACTGTTATAATTTGCTACATTACGGACCTTCATCTGCCTGACCTGTGCCTACCAGCACCATCTTCCACCCTCCATTTATAGACCTGCACTGCCTTGCCCCACAGATGATGTTACAAAAGAGGCGGGGTCATCATGCTCCTAGAAAACAGGAAGGTGGGAGCCGGCAGTCTAAAGTCGCAGGTCGGTAGAGCAGGCAGAAGAGCAATATTATATCTGCAAATGGTGCAGCGAGGTCAGGCTGAACCCACCTGGCCCGCAGGTGCAATTAGTATTGGGCCGGCCCATAGATCATTAATTAGCATCTATTCTGCTCAGCAGGGCCACAAATAAAAAATACATCACCTATCAATTTAGAATAGTTTACAATAACAAAAATGAAACTTTAAACTTCAATATTTGATAAACGGTTACAAATATATAATAGAATGGTCTTTATTTCTGATGAACTGAAAAAACTAAAAAAGGTGTTGGAAGTTGAAAAACCTCTTTAAAGCAACAGCATATTGTTTTGATAAGTATGATCTTATCAAGGATAAGTGACATTTTTGAAGTGCCACTAACAAACTGAATATGGAAATGGAAAGTAAAGTATTGCATTTTGAATTAAGACCACACAATTCATTTAGGAGCACACATAAAATGTTCAAATATAACACTTTTTTTCTGCTCATGACTACCCACTTTATGTGTGATCAGTTTTAAAACAGTATTAACAGATTTTTTTGAAAAATAAGTTCAGTTTTAAAACAGTATTAACAGATTTAAAAAAAAAATAAGTTAGAGGGAACAATGATCATGAATCATGGCAGAATGACACAATTTAAAGCTTAATTAAGATGCAAGTTAATTGGCTTTGGGAAGCCCACACACAGACTGACTTTGTGCAATTTGGTTATTTTCCAGTGGAATTTTATTATCATTCGTCTTAGTGTTGGCCCCAATTGAGCTTTTTGGCTTATTAAAACTACTGCAGTAAATTATTAAAAAAATGTTCCAAATGTGAGACCCCATGTCATCCAATATGTCATATTGATGCTAATTTAAATAATATACATATTTTAATATTTACCACTGATATAAAGAATATATTCTGTAAAAGTTAAATACAGAAGTGTTAATTTAGTTACACAAATGCAACTTAGCACCAATTAATGAAATGAAGCATAGCAACAAGGGAAGACTGCAATTTTTTTGAGTATGTGAGCTAGAGACCCTATGTCCCCTTGAACACTTCCTAACTTCAGTGTCATTCACAAATAAATCAAGGTATGCCTGAAGCCCCAAGGCATAGGAAAACCCTGGCAGTCAAAAAAAAAACGGTTGCTACAATTGTATTGTTATTGTTACTTTTTTCTACTTATGTTTTCATGTAGTCCCTCTCTCCTATTCATATTCCAGTCTCTTAGGGCAGAGACACACAAGCAGATCCGGGGGGGGTTTGTTGCCCAGTGTCAAATCTCCTCTTCTTCAGGGCGACTAACCCGAACTGCCTTCCTGCAGTGCCATCCCGCCAGTGATTTCCATTCTAGCCAGTGTTAAGGCAGGGGAAAGCAGTTTGGGTAGATTAGTTGCCCCGAAGAAGAGGAGATATGTCATCGGGCGATAAATCTCTCTGCTTGTGTGTTTCTGCCCTTATTCAAATTGATGTAAAGTCATATGGTAATTTGGACCCTAGCACCAGATTGCTGAAGTTACAATCTGGAGAGCTTCTGAATAAAAAGCTAAATAACTAAAAAAACACATATAACAAAAATAAAAACTAGTTGCAAATATCATTTATACTAAATGTTTTCATAAAGATCCCCTGCACCTGGCAGCACTTCTCTCTGCACCTTGCACTGAATTGCCGAAGTGCCTTGTGACTGGACACAAACCCCCATATGTAATTAAAGGCACTAAGTTTGCCCAGGGACAGTAACCCATAGCAACCAATAGGATGCTTGCTTTTAAACAGGTGACCAGTAAATGCTACCTGCTCATTGGCTGTTATGGGTTATTGCCCCTGTGCAAACTTAGTGCCTTTTATTACATTGCCCTTTAAGAGGGCAATTTTGCATCCCGGCCATTGTAGCCTTAATGTTAGTGTAAGGAACGGCCGATGGTGCTCCTTTTGGCACCACATCCAAGATGGCGGTACCCATGGCCCATGTGAGATGCAGTGGGGTGATGCCATTGAGCCATCTTGTGATTTCATCACACATGTTGTTGCTGCCAAATTTAAAATAAAAGATGCTGGCATCCCTGGGTTCAATGTCCAAGTATAGGTCTAACTTCTCAAGTGTTATTACTTCTGACTGATTATTGTATTTGAACTCTTGCTTTGTTCCTGACTTCGTTGTTTGCTGCCTACCCTTGACCCCTTGCCTGAAAATTGACTCTGACCTGCTTTATCCCTCTGGAAACAAGAATTAAACTTTTATATGGAGAATTGGCTTATAGGCTTCCTCCTTGGTCCCGACCCGTATCTTCTATGGCCATTGGCCCTGACAGTTAGAAACGTTAGTAGATGTACATGGATGATGGTGAGGTAGAGTATAATAGTTACAAAAAAAAGACTGTGAAGAAATTGTAATAGATGAAAAGGGTCAAGAAAGACAAAGTAAGCAAGTTAAAGTTGTTAAACTTCAAATTAACATTTAGTTTGATATTCAAACTAAATTTTCAGTTGGCTCTCATATTTAATTGTGTGTGATTTTTCATTTTAGCTTTTTGTTCATCAGCTCTCCAGTTTGGTATCTGATTGCTAGGGTCTTGTTTACTTTAGCAACCAAGCAGTGGTTTCAGTGAGAGAATGCAATATGAATAGGAGAGGGATTGCATGAAAACAAGTAAAAGAAAGTAATAATAACAATACAACTATACAACAATTTTTTTTATTGGCTGCCAGGGTCAGTGATCCCAATTTTAAAGCTAGCAAGATGTAGCAGAGGAAGGCAAATAATTAAAAAAACTATTAAAAAAAAATAAGAGCAATTGTTACACAAAGACTTCGTGCTGTTCAAGGCAGAGCTATAATATTTATGGTCAGAGGATCTCTGAAGGTGAACAGAGAATATCATAAAATGGTGGCTCAATGTAAAAGAGCAACCTTTATTTACCAGCAACAATATTCCAGTTTGGTAAGATTAGTTAATACTGCCACTTAACATGATTAATTTGTTGCTTAAGTATTAATTCTGAGGGTATAAATGAACAGCCAATACTAAAAACTGATATTGATGAAGTAAGAAACAGTAATGCATATTCTAGCTTCCCTTGGTCTTGAACATGATATTAGTGTAACTAGCTGGTCTCCTGCTCTCTGATCTGTAGGGATTAGGATGTAAAAATAAGACTTTTTGCTTTAAAGCTCAGTACATTTGTACTGCGTATTGTGTCAGGTTACTCTGGATGAAAAAATGAAATGCGAGCAATAAAATTAGCTACTAAAATCAAATAGATTTTAATGTAACAAAAGACAGCAGAAAGATGTGGTCATGGATACTTTGTTGAAAGAAAGGTTTTGGCAAGATACTCAAATTAATGTTTTTCTAATTCTGTCAACATCTATGCTGTGAATGATGTGAAGAAATACTGTCCTCTTGATGCAGCAAAAACTAAAAATGAAAATACTTAATCTGTGTTTTAAAGTGTTTTAAAAGCAAAAGTAGACATATCAAATGTTAGTAACTGTTGACCTCAAAATGTCCAAAACAGACCAGATATTTTTTGAACCCTAAAAAGTGTGTACAAACTGGGACTTTTTTTAATGGGTTTTTGTAAAAAAAAAAAAAAACCTTGCAGTTTTGAGATTTAGTATTCCCCAAAATTGGAAATAACTTGAATCCACCTGTAACATTATGGGGCCGATTTATCAAATTGTCGAGTTGTGTTTTCCCCCAAACAATTGGGGGCTTTTTCTGGGCTTTTGTAAAAAAAATTTTTTTTTTTAGATTTATTATACCGTAGAAGTCAATGGCAAAGGTCCCTTGAACCATTTGAAGATGTTAATAGCCTTCATGTTGTTTGGGGTTTTCTTTGTTGGTTTTCGAGTTTATTCCTGCAGAAAACTTGATTCATTTGAGTTTTGAGGGTTTTAACCCCAAATTCACTGATTCCAGTTTTTTCTATTCAAGTTTTTTCTTAATTTATCAAGCATTTGAGGTATAAAAAACCTCACAAACCTCTAGGGGCAGAACTCCACAGTGCGATGTGAACTGTTGCAGATGAAACATTGGCGACCAGTAGGAGAAGCGGAATATAAAGTAAGGTGTAGAAACATCGCAGCTACAAACTACATGCATCAGACAAGATTGTCAGATGCGAACGCCCCACACTGCTTCTTCATCTTCATATTCCAGTGTTGTTATTCTGAAAGCAGTGTAAAAGCATTTAGCTAATTTCTCTGAGCCCCTCTGTTTAGGGAAGTTACTTACAGCTTCCAACACATTTTTTTAGTTAATTTGGTTTCACCAGAAGACGTTTTTCAACTATTTTCTGTTTGTAACTGTAGTTGCCAATATTCTTCAGATTATACCGAGAAATGTATCAACTAAAGTAGCAAAATGTAACAGTTCAGAATCTGCACCTGGATTACTGGGCTGCCAGACTATTGACAGGAACGTTCAACCTTAAGGGGCAAATTTACTATTATTCCCCAAAAAAACTTAGTTTCTACTCGATATTCGATTAGCATTCGATTTTCGAATGTTAATCGAATAGTTCTAGGCTACCTTTTATTCTATATTCGATCATTCGACGATCGAATACAAATTTATTCGATCAGTCGAATTAATCATTCGATCATTCGAATAATTCATACGACTTTGATCGTACGAATCCTATTCGATCAGGACTTAGAATAAACATTCCCTATTCGATGATCGAATATGCCAAAATTCACATATTCGACCAAACGAATAAATCCTACGTTTGAAATTTGATCAAATTCGTTCGAACTTCGAATCCTTCACGTGAATTTAGTAATAATATATATTGTTAATTATATATATATATATAATATAATAATAATTTGCAAAGAACATGCATTTCTCTAATACATTAATATTTATTCACATTTTTTTGCAGAATTTTCTATAAGTTTTCAGTACTAATGCATGATTTCTTGACTACTTGGCTTTGCTTATATTAGATCATCATATATTTAAAATGTGTTTAAGTAGTGTTGGACATTAGCATTCGTTTCTTTGGATGTATGACTAATTACCAGCATTTTTCAGATGTATCATTCCCTTTAATGCCTTTTAGGGTAAACATCTGTATCTCTTCCCACTTGTCCTTTTCCATTCTTTGCAACCGGTGTCTTTTTGATAAAGCACTATACTGAAGAATGCCATTAATTAAATAAGAATTTGTTCTGCCATGGGAAGGGGTAGGCTTCTAAAATTTGCTTGTTTCGTCCTATAAATGTGTATTTTTATTTTATTTTAGTGATCCAGTAACATAGGTGACACAGAAATAAGTACCAATATATCAAAGGAAGAGTAATGCAAATTAAATACATTTAGCTTGCAATTAAAGAGGTTTATTGATGGAGAGGGGCCATTTAATTAAGAGTTCTCTGTATAAAACCTGAAGGAAATATCAGACATTCACTGTATGTTTAATAATAAACTGAAGCCATAAATATTCTGTAAAATATATCCACATAAATAGTGCTCATCATTTATAATAATGTATTATATGACTCATCAAAATGTGTAAAATCATTAAAAATAATATACCCCCTGTTGTAAATGATGAGTCGATTTGGAGTTCAATGACCTGTATGAAAGCACTTGATCATGAAACGTCTTGGCGAGTTTTAATGTCCTTACAATAGGGGGTAAATTATTCAAAATGCAATAATCAGTTTTTGGAACAGCTACTGTAATATATTGGATCAAACCAATGTCTGATCATACTTTAAGCTGTACAGAAAATATGTACAATATGTGATGAACATAGTTATCAGAGAAGAATTGCACTGAAGTATTTCAGCATCACAGTTGCCATGGGGACAGAAGGAAATGGAATAAAGATTCTTTTCAGGACTCCACAGCATATTGGGATTAACCTATTCTGTGTCAAACAGGATACAGTGGTATATATATATATGTATATATATATATATATATATATATATAAATATATATATATAACAACCGCTGTCACAGGTCTTGAATAGTGATCAAAAGAACTATGGATTTCTCAACTCGGGCGTCTACAGGAGTTACAAACTACACACAAACAGTGACTGATATACACCTATGCATATGCCCATACATCACGTCACTATGGGGTAGTTTGTGCCAAGTGGGGGGATATACAGTATCAGTCACTGTTTGTGTGTAGTTTGTAACTCCTGAAGACAACCCGAGTTAGGGGCTGAAACGTTGAGAAATAAATCATTCTCTTGATCACTATTCAAGTAGTATTCACCTGTAAGTGTGGTTGTTTTTGGATAATGTATGCATAATAGAATTTAACCAGCATCCTTGCAGTTGAACTTTCATCAAGAGTGCACCAAACCAAACTTCAGTATATATATATATATATATATATATATATATATATATATATATACATATATAAAACAATTTAGTACTGCTTTCCGAGGCCAGAACTACAGTGTAAGGAAAGCTACAGTATATGAAAAGCTGTCTTGAGAGTCACAAAATAGTCCAAAACCTGTTCCATGGGCTCAAACAGAACTTTTGATAAACCGAGGAGTACTAGAGGAAGGCACCAAGAAGCAGACAACCTTCTGTTTGGAGGTATTAACTTTAAAACTGCTTTGAAGAACTGAATTATTAATGCTTGTTTTGCCCAATGAATGTTAATAAAGGCTGTAAGAACAGAAACCTGCATTTTTGGTGCACTCAAGTTTAATCCCTTCTCAAATCCAGTCTGAAGGAAGGATAAAATACTGCTGATTGGTGAGGGAAATGGATGCACAGATTCCCTCACAGCAAACAGAATAAATTTCTCCTAAATGCAATGATACATAGCATTAGTGCCTTCCTGGACATTAAGAGCATGGAGACTACCGCCAGAGAAATGCCTTCTTTCATTAATCTTGACCCTTCAATTTCCAGACATTAATCTGGATGCAGACTGGAGCCCTGTATCAATGGGACATGGGAGTCTTAGAGAAGGCATTACTGCTAAACTCAGGAGCAGAGGAAATCACGACCTCCATGGCCAATATCCTGCGATCATGCAATCACCTTAACTCTCTCCTTGCAGATCGTCTTTAGTACTGCATAAATCAATGGAATTGGTGGAAAGATGTTTCCCAGCAGGAAATCCCATGGTATTGAGAGCGTCCCATCCCAGAGCTCTGTGATGTGGTATAAAAAAAGAGTAGGGAAGCTTGGTGTTCCAAGGGAAGGCCATGATGAAAACCCACAGCTCCCCAAACTTTTAAGTTATCGACAAGAACAATTGGTGGTACAGCTCCCACTTGTGATGATCTGCAAATCTACTGCTGAGTCAATCTGCCCTGTGGGTTTGCACTCCAGGAAGATGTACTGCCATCAAACTCTTGACATGAGCCTCTGCCCACTGCATAATCAACATGTCTCTTGCAACAGCTCTTGGTCCCTCCTTGCTTCTTTAAGTTTTACATCCTTGCCCTTCAGGTGATCTTGAAATATCAGATGAGTCTTCCTCACTGCTCTCAGTTCCAGAATATTGGATGAGCCTTTTGACTCGAGAGAGTGCCATCTCGCCTGCACACTGATACTGTATGTTGGTGATGTGCTCCTCATCCTACTGTACTCGCATCTGTGGTCACCAAACTGTAGACTGACTCCTTTCTATGCAAACCCTACTGCATATACTCTGTCACTAGAAATAACTCCAACTGTTCTCTGAGTCCCTCGGGACATAATCTTCTGGTTCATGGAGCATCGATTCCACTTCTGTAGGATGTAATATTGAATGACTCTCGTATGCCAACGGTTCCATCTTACCATTTGAAAAGTCGATGTTAAAAGACCTAATATGTTCAGCCACTGCCTTGCTGACAGACACTCCTTGCAAGAGCCTCCACCACTGCTTGTTGTATCCAGTTCACCTTCACTTCGGGAAACAACGCTCTATTCCTCTGCATATCGAGTTGAGCTCCCAGATAGATCAGCTGCTGACATGGAGATACGTTTCTCTTCTGATAATTCACTAGCCAGACGAATTTCTGCAAATCTGTAGGACATGATCTGATATGGTCAGCAATTGCTCCTGGGAGGATGCTAGAAGAAGTACGTCAAACAAATAATTATACATTCTTATGCCCTGCTCCCTTACAAGGTCAACTAATACTAAAAGAAACTTCAAAATTACTCTGGGAGAGGTGGACAGACCAAAGGGTAGACAGACAAACAGGAAATTACCCTGCTGAGCTGCAAATGTCAGAAACTTGTAATGTTGTTGTCCAATTGGGACATGCAAATAAGCATCCAGAAGATCAATAGACATCATCTAGTCTCCCGGGTTCTGAGGTCTTTGATCATATTTTACCAAATATCACCTGCTTACGACCATGCATGCCCAGTTGTCTCAAATTGACCCAGCCCAATCCTCAGCAAAATCTTTCAAGAAACCTACCCCTTCCTGGGGTTGGGTTGGCAGATCTTCAGAATTATTTGGTATTGTTGTCTCCCCAAAAGAAAGAAGTTCTTTCCTCTAGCTAACCTATTTTTGACAGACAGCTTAGTTTCCACCTTACTCCATTCTGAAACTATAATTGTTTTACTTCCTCAAAGATTGGGAAGAAATTGGATTTCTAAGGTATGGACATAAACAACTTCTTAGACGTAGAGGCTTCTTCATTCTCTTCCCCACAATTCAAGGCTTCCTTAATGGCTCTTACCAAAGGGTCAACCATTTTGAAGTCAAATAAACATGTAGAATACTCATCTGATTCTGCTTCAGAAAAAGACTCCTAAGTGTCCATCCACTTCAGACTCCAAGTCTTCCTCGCTCCCACCCTCCTCCTGAGAAGAAGTTCTTGGACTTTTCCTAGACTTATGAGATGAGAAGGACTGAGTAGCAGAAAAAATACCCTCTGTAACAGTTTTTTTTATCATATCCAATACATTTGAAGATTCTTTGGAAGTCTCTCCTGCCACCTTGGTGAGGCAGTCCTGGCATAAACATTTCTTAAAACCCTATTAGGGCATGCGCTACATCTGGGCATATCCAAATCTTCCCCAGTCTTAGCAGCTGAGGTTTCCTTGGAGCCACCATGACTTTCTTCATTACAAAAATGGGATCTCCTAGCAGAGAGCCTATCTAAAGAAGATAAAATATCATAATAAAAACAAAAACAAGGAAAAGAGAGAAAAAAAAGATAAAAAAGAACAAAAATCGATCTCACCTAGAACCTCAGGAATTTGAGCCAAGGGCAGTGGGGGAATCCTCCATGGTAATGTGCTGCTAAAGGACCAACCAGCCAAGATAGCAAGACAGCCAGAAGCAGCAACCCGAACTGCTCCCTCTTGGTGTCCTTTTATGCCATTTTGGTGGTATGTCATAAAAGGCTAGGTTTGTCTAGGTAAGAAACCCCTAGAAATCAATCAGCAGGTAGCATTTATGGGTCACCTGTTTAAAAATAAACTTAAATCTTATTGGTTGCTATGGGCTACTGGACCTGGGCAAATTTAGTTTCTTTTATAACATATGAAGTTAGTTTGACATTCAGTCTGCGATTTTATTCTTGCACTAGCAGGGCAGAAATTGCACAGTTTCCAAGCTTCCTGTTGCTTGTAAGATTTGTGGTTATTTTGAATGAGTGTTAATACATCTTCTAGGCAATGGAACACCAAAAGATTTATTAGACCTAACTGTCATAATCTGACTCTGATTCTAGTCTGAGATGGATTTAGTGAATAATAACTTGGTTATAGCATAAACATCACATCATTATTAACTGATTATATTTAGAACAATTCCTATACCCATGAGATGCAGCTTATTTTAAACTGTTGATTTTCATAAACATTTTAATGAACGTTTAATATAAGCACAGATGTCCCCTTTAAAGTAGGGATACATTGAATCCCATTGGGAACCAAATCCAAAACCTTTCTCATTTTTAGGCACACCGGGTTTTATGGTGGCATCTCAGAATTTCTAGTCCTGTAGAGGGGTTCAGTTTTCTGCCAAATCTATAACTCTGGATGAGGCAATTTGGCCTGACCTGAAAATGCATGGTTCTCTGCATCCCTAATGCTAGATATTTAAGAGAAACAGATTCAGAGGCAAAGGGAACCAGCAAATTTAGAGCCAAAAAGGCCCTTTAAAGTTTCTCTAGTAAATATCCAAGTGGGTAGTCTCATACATTTCCTACAAATAAAGCACGTCTACCATGCAAATGTTGACCATGCATGGGCCAAATATTTAAAGGTTGTACAGAACAGTAATCAATTACAAATGATAACTCTTTTAAAGTAACAAGAGCATTTAGCTCCTAATGGAATCTCAAATATGTTAACACATACTGTACAAAACTATAAGAATTAGTTAAAGCCAATACTGAAAATCCTTCAACTGTTCAATTTGCTATAACATCAAAGGCAGTCATTGTTTCTATAACATATACATGTCTAGCAAAATGTATCTGGAGGTAGAGATAAAACAATATATCCAATCCATTGCTATTCTTTAGCATTCCATTTGCAAAGTACAGAATTACCAACCCCACATTATTCAATGCATTGTTAAGGAATACAATAATTGACTCCTAGCAGAGGGAATGTTATGATACAACTGCCCTAAAAGGCAGTAACTCATAGCAACCTATTAGATATTTTATTTTCTTGTTGATTGGTTGCTGAAAGAAATGGCACAATTTATATTGCACTGGGTCTCATACCCATGCGCACAATATGCAGTCAGCACTCAGTATTCAGTGTAGATCAGTTAGTAACCTTAAAAATTTTTTTTCCCTTATTACCTTTTATTTTGTTAAGTTTACTAACTGATCTACACTGAATACTGAGTGCTGACTGTGTTTTGTCCACAAAGGTACGAGACCCAGTGCAATATAAATCCTGCCATAGATCAGTATATATTTGTACATGTATATTCTGATAACTTTAAGTATCACTTAACAAGATGATTGCTTATATATACCACAAGGAGTTAATACACAAGGACAATTTATGATGTCATCACAAAAGGGGAGAGGTTTTTGGTTACACCCATGTAACACACTATTTAAATGTTTGGCAAAAGTAATCACATTAGGCTTGTTAAAGGGTCCATTGGGACCCAGGACTGGACTGGGATTCAAAATAGGCCCTGCCATTCCTAATACACAGAGGCCCTAACAGCCCCCAGTAGCCCACTTGATAATCACTTTCTATGGCACCTTGTAGCAGCCCCTCTGGCATTTGCCAGAACCCACAGATTGCCAATCCGGGCCTGGTGGGACCCGAAACGTTGCCCTTGTCTGATCATATATGGGCTAAATAAATCACCATGGATTTTTGCATCAATTACAGTGTGCTACTGGATTTTTCATTGGATGATGCAGTTGACCCAAAAGGCAGGCAAGGGTCTCCCAGTCTAGCACCTGGAACCTACATTGGTTTTATGAAGGTAGAAACACTCCTAATTGCTATTATTCAAAGGAGAAAAGGCTCAAGTTACACAGCAGATAAGCTCTGTAGAAGATAACGGTGTTATCTGTTATCCACTATTAAATATCATAGATAAAAATCTCACATTATCATAAAAATCATACATTAAAAACAAATTGATATATAAATACTCACACTTCATTATATCATATACATTATACATGTTGTAACATCATATACCTCATACTCTCATTCGTAATATAATTACCATATTTACCTATAATTCTTCATTACATAACAGCCTGAACTAGTTTGTGTTCACTCTCATCTGTCACTCTCCCCTCTGTCACTCTTCCGTCTCTCACCTCTGTTGCTCTCCCCTCTATCACCTCCACTCTATCACTCTCCCTCCCCTGTCTTCCCCTCTGCCACGGTGCATGCATGCTTGCGGTTGCGTGTGCTCATGGTTGCCCCCACCATACCACGTCAAGGTAAACCCCGAATGGCGGTCCCTAACTTGTTTTATTTATTACGTGCATTCTAGCATTACCTGTGTGTTCAATGTCCGTTTTGGGAATATCTCTCCTTTAAAAGCCTGATTGCTGGCTGGGGAGGATTTAGCCTTCAGTGAAAAAACAGCGTTCAACGGACATTGAATACAGGTAATGCTAGAATGCACGTAATAAATAAAACAAGTTAGGGACCGCCATTCGGGGTTTACCTTGACGTGGTATGGTGGCTTGTCAATTTTATGATCATAACTTTGTAACAAATTAACCCCTGTTTTGGGTGTATATGCATTAGCATTTATAATACTTATATATACTTTAAAGCCTTTAGAGTGCTCCCACAACCCCCCTGTTTTTGATATTGTATGTATATATATATATATTGCAGAACAATGAATGGCTGGTATGAATTATCTGGATAAAGACAAAGTTAAGATATGTTTATGATCAGACTTCAGTTAGGGAATGAAACTGTAAAAAATACTCACCCATAGCTGTTTCCATGGACACACACAGAATGAAAGAAGTTTCTGATTCTGTAGTAAAAGCAGTGCCAACCAGCTTTAGAGCAGCTAGAAAAAAAAAATAGTACTCATATTAGTGTATGCCCTTCATGGCCTATAAGCATTCTTTAACTTCCATTCTGAACTTTTAATTTGTCCCATGGTGTATTTAAAACTGTAGAGGAAGCTGACCCTGCAGATGCAGGGGGGCCTGGGGGAAAAGGGTTGATTATTTGTGATTTGTGCATGACCTGTAACAGAAGTGGAATTGTGGGTGATCTGCAATTGCAATGCCCCATGTCATGTTGCATTTTATTCTGTCAATATGTCATGCAATGAATTGTACAACCTCCTTTGACAATCTGTAATAAATAGTCCAGGCATACCTCTTGCAACTATAAGGGTGTCTGCTTATTTTGTATATTATGTAAGCATAGTTTTCCCTGAGAGGGTTATTAGCCAGCTAGTTGTGGGTCCTAATTCCAGGGAGAGGGAGTAGGGTCCTTAAAGGAGAATTTAACCCCCCAAGGTGATAATTCCCTACTGGCCCCCCTCGGCTGGCCTCCCTGCACAGTCTTACCCCTGAATTCTGTCCCCTCTAGAACTAGTGACTGTATATGCAGAGTCATCGCAGCAGAGCTTTCTAGCGCCATCTTCTTCTCTGGTAAACTTTGTGTCTTCTTCCTCCCCTTCGGCAATTTCTATCTCTTTCGGCGTATGCAAAGTAGTCGCAAACTGAAAGATTGCTCCAATTGCACATGTGCCAATAAGCCACTCACTTCACAAAGATTACCGAAGAGAAGAAAATGGTGCTGTGAACTCCACTGCGCTGACTCTGTATATGCAGTCACTATTTCTAGAGGGGATATAATTCAGGGGTAAGACTGTACCGGAGGGGGGATAGTGGGGACAAATCACCATGGGGGGATAGTGGGGACTAATCACCATGGGGGGTTTAGTTCTCCTTTAATGTTGCTATACACGGGCTGATAAAAGCCCATGTATGTGGATGGGTTTCCCTGATCGGTATCTTGCCGAGAGTCCAGTCAGATTGGTACCACCTCTGTTCATTGATTCAGTCGAACCATATAACTTTCATTATGATCCAGTCAGATCAGCCTGATATTGCCCACCTTAAGGTAGGCATATCGGGGAGAGATACAAGCAGATCTCTCTTTGTATGGCCATCTTTAGAGTGTAAGGTGTCAGATTTCCCCTAGGTTTTAAAAAGGGATGCACATATGTGCCTGTCTCTTTGGTTCACCCACTGGTTGGAGGTATTGTTGTGATGCTCCATTGGGCCTAAACTGAGTAAGGTTCCAGTATAGGAGAATTGTATTTCAGTTTTTCTCACATTAAGGTGCAAATTCACTAAAGACCGAAGCGTGTAACTCTATCGCTAATTCGCTAGCGTGACATCAATTCACAATTCACTAAGATGAAAATTTTTGTGAACGTTACCTCTTATGCTAGATGTTGCGCTTTGCCTGGCGAAGTAATGATAGCGCAAATTCCTTAATATTCGCCAACCCGAGCTCAATTTTGCATCTTAGTGAATATGCGTAGCGCTGGCGAAAATTCGCCTGGCGAAGTGCGGCGAACATCGGCGAAGGCAACGTTAGCGTATTTTCGCGCTTTAGTGATTTTGTCCCTAAGAGTGATAGAATCATAGGATCAGGGATTAGTTACTAGAGCAGCAACATGCCAGGAGTGTTAGTAGCCTGTAATGACAAGACTGGGGACTGAAGTGGATAGTCTCTAGCATAGAGACACCCTTGGTGTATGGGGCCACTGTGAGATTCGCTCAGAAAGGGAATTGTGCACTAAGGCTGGCAATATTACCTCTGTGCTGTGAACATTAATCCTGAAAGTTTGTTCATATTCACTGCTTGATTATTGCTGGAACCATTTACTGATTTCATGTGTACCATGAAAGTCAGCACCCACCACCCTGTGTCATCTGTCAATAAAGAATTTCACTGTTTTTAAAGAACTACTGGTACCCATGTTTATTTGAAGGATTTGTCTTATGTGGAGACAAAGTGTGGGTAAACCTTCATCCTTCATCTAGTTAAGTGAGGGCCCACCTGAGTGACAAAAGTCCAGAGTAAAATTTGCCTACCGGGAGATGCTACTGCCCTGAAGCCAGCCTGGATAAGATCTGTTACAGATTTAATCAGTGTCAAGTATTACCTGAATATGATTATGCATATAACCCTCTATTGTACAGCTATAAATGATATTGCATGCTTGTAGGACAACCGTAAACTTTTAAGATGAGAGTGTGATTGCACATTTGAGAGTTATGGTTAAAAAGAAAGTGACCAAAAAGAGGTACTGTGTCTGTGGGTGACTTTTTAATGGTTTTGCACCCGCTCTTTTCAATTTGAAAATATGGTAATCTTATCTGAAACTAAAAATGATACTCTATTATCTATTTATGTTTATGTGAGCAAGAACCTATATTGCTTTTCCAGATTTTCAGACCAAAGAGTCACTAAGCAATTTAGCAATTCGGCATGCATTCCCTTTCTAAACTCGCTAAGAACAAGCTCTTATTAAGGATTACACAGTGAAAATGAACATAAACTTTTAAATCAATACCAATAAGTGCCAAATATCAATAAGTGCCATGCAGTGAAATGTAGCTCTACCAGGCATCAGTAAAGTCTACAAATGTACTTGCTAACATGAGCATCAGACACTGAAGGTCGTATCAATCAGTTTTTACAACCTAACAAAGTATTTTTATGTCTAAGGACACGCCAGATACACATAAGGTGATGACCTCTTAAATTACTTAATCACACATACTGCATTACTGTTAAACGTAAGTGTAATATTATTGGTAATATCTTCAAATAAACTTGAATTTTTATCAAACTCGAATGATTCAAAAGAGTCAAAAAGACTCTAACTAAAAAATGCTTTAAATTAATCATAGATAGCCTCCATTGATTTCTACATGAACTCACCAGCATTTAGATGCCAAAGTTTTAAATTTAAGTTTTTTTGCGCTTGACACGTTTTTTTTTTTTTTAAAGCATCATTAAAATTCAGGAGTTCAGGAATTCAGCATAAATTCCAATTCGAACTTTGATAAATGACCTCCTTGGTGTTTTGAAAATGAATTTGCATTTAGCCATTTGTCAGTTTACAAGTGGCAGAAACTTTTCTGTACAGTGGCAACTGTAGCATGGGAAAGCACTTGAGCTGGCCATATATCAGATCCACTTTATCAGGGCAATAAGCTGATGATTTAAATAGACATGAATAGATAAGATGACAATGCAGGAATGCAGAGAGCTTGGACCCTCATCTGAGACTGAGGAAAGTACAGAGATCAGGAAAGTCCACCATGCAGTGGTACTTAACTCACCCTAAATTCACTCAACCCTACACCCAACTGAGAGTAAGTTCACTATAAGTGTGTCTGTAATTGTTTATTCTTGTTATATATTATAAATATACTGTATCATATAATATAGCCAAGACCAACCTATGCTTTTGCACAATACAAATCCTGCAAAATGTAGACATAATATTTCCTCAAATTCTGGCTATTTTTCTAAACGTTGTTATGCTTGCGGTGTTTTAGTGCGTGCAGACTCACATGACATGCCAGAGCATTTGGCTATATTAGACGTCTCTGTTTATGTTTGGCTTTGATGGTATTCAAGCAACTAAAATGCAAGGAATGCTCAGCATCATAAAGAAATAAAATGGCTGTGTTCACCTACTGTATACTGGAATGTATGGGAAAAGCAATGATAAAAATAGTTAGGTAATAATAGGACTTGCTAGCAGCATCTATCACCAAAAAGGCAAAACAAGAAAAAAATACTGCATGAAAGAGCACAATAGATATATATTTAGAAGATTTCATAGCATGATAGAAATCACATTTTCTGATACGACACTGAAGATTATTAGAAGCTCAGGGAAGTGATTTCAATAAACCAATTTCAAGCACCAGACAACTCAATAAGAAAGTACCACAGCCTGTGTATTTTTCTGCCAAGTAAAGCACTGGCTGCATCATAATCTTGTCTCTTGCCCCAGGGATTGTTTGGGTCTGTACTGGCTGGTGCGCTAGCTGAGTCAAACCTTCACTCTACTCTATGGGGCCGATTTACTATATTCACGTGAAGGATTCGAAGTTCGATCGAATTCGATCGAATTTCAAACGTAGGATTTATTCGTTTGGTCGAATATGTGAATTTTGGCATATTCTATCATCGAATAGGGAATGGTCGAACAATCTAATACATTCGAATAGAGACGAATGAACGAATATTCGATCATTCGATCATTCGACCAGCGAAGGATTTTAATTTTTAAGTTTATTCGATTGCCTACTTCGGCAGATTGGACCTACCGAATTGCAATAGAAGCCTATGGGAGCACTCCCATAGGCTTCTGAGGCTAACTCCTGATCGAATAGGATTCGTACGATCGAAGTCTTCGATCGTTCGAATCGTACAAATCGTTCGAATGATCAAATGATTTATTCGTTCAGTCGAATGATTTATTCGACTGATCGAATAGATTTGTATTCGATCGTCGAATGATCGAATATCGAATAAACGGTAGCCTAGAACTATCCGATTAACATTCGAAAATCGAATGATAATCGAATATCGAATAGAAACAAATTATTTTTGGGGAATAATAATAAATTTGCCCCTATGTGTTGCAAAGTGATCAGTGAATTTTGTCACCATGTATCAGTTTTGCTCAACAAGAAAGACGTGTGATATGCAAGAAAGACGTGTGGCACACAAGGAAAACCTCTGTGTCTTTCCTCTCTTTCCACATTAACCAATGGAATTTGAGAACACAGATATTTATTGGTGGTCAGATTTATTAGTTGTGCCTGTTTTTGCAAACTAGTAACATACAAACTAGAGATGGTACTTTTTGGTTAAACAGCATCTTAGATACAGTACTAAGGGGCAGGCTTAGTCGAGTTGTATTTAACCAGAAAAAAAATCTAGTTTTCAAGGGTATTTTTTGGTCTGATCTTGAAAAACTTTTATTTTATTAAAACTTTTATTTTTAAAAAAACTTTTTTTAAATAACACCTTTTTTAAAAACTTGTAATAAAAACTTTTATTTTTTTAAAACTTTTATCGGTGGGTTTCTTTCACAAACCCTATCAATTAGATTTTTTCCCCGCACAAAAATCTCAATGAATTCGAGTTTTTGAGTTGTTCACCTTGAGTTCACTGATTCGAGTTTTTTGAATTAGGGTTTTTTTTATGTATTTAAAAAGCAGTTGTAGCCTAGTGGATTGAAGGCCCTCCAAGACTGAAGGGTACATTTGTAGTAATACAGAGTAACAAAAGCTTTTGATTATTTTGCCTTCCCATTGACTCAAATCCAACCCATTGAATCAAATCCAATTTTGATGCCAGTTTGCAAATTTTGTCCCAAAGCGAAACATGGCAAATTTGCTCAGTACACAGTCAACAAATAAAAATAAAATAAAAAAATATTTTATTGGCAGCCAAAAAGTGGAAAAAAAGGTTCCACAAAAAAAGCATAGCCTTTTAAAAAAAAAAATGCTTGCTACAAAAAAGATGCTGCAATGAAAAATTCACCTCTGGACTTTTATGTTATTTGCAAATGATTCACTGTTTCAAGACTTTCCTGTAGAGTTGCAATTTTTTTGGCAAAGCAAAATAGGAAAGATTTATCTGGATAAGAAACTAGATGGTGGTGCATTTCTCAGTAGAATAATACTGCAGGCCGGATTGTGCAGGAAGAAATAACTCTTGGGGACTCTGCAGTGTAGTGCAGACTAGGTTGGCATTGCAATAGCCATATTTTTTTTACCAAAATGTAATGTGTGATATACACAAGCAATTGCCAGTTTGATGTCTACTCGTTCCAAGTTATCTCTGGACAAGCAAGGAAAACTAAATGAAATTCAATGGTTGCAAAGTGTAACACACTTTTATGCACTGTAAACATCTCATATAAATACTTCAAATGTACAATCTATAGAAAGTACTTTCATACTGAGTGTGGAGAGCCAGGTGAGTAAAAATGTTAATTATCATACAGACTGTGCTCAGCACTGGATGAAGGGGCAAGTCCCCGAAACGTTTGCTGGGATCTCACAAATAAAAGAAGCTTTTTTCAAAAAAGATTTTGTGCAGAAGCAGTATGTGGAGTGTGCCTATGTTCTACTTTGTTTTGAGCTCAAGAAGGCCTTTTATTTGCAGCAGGGCCCACATGGAGCACCTCCAGTGAATTAGTAAGTTTAAAGGATTTTGTTTATGCAGAATAAGTGTAACGGGGAATGAGTTTATAATTTGGATGTGCACTATTAAGATTAAATATTGTATTTGGCTATTCATCCAATAAATCTGATATTATCCTTACAAATGGGAATGGAAAATTTTACTTGTTGCTGGACTGAAACAGGTTTCTCTGTTTTATGTTCAATAGCCTTATAGAAAAGAAACATATATCTAAACATCTACATCTAAAATCTTCCACCCATCTTCCATAGACTCACAACTGACTCTATAGACTTCATTTATTATAGAGGGCCGGGCAGAAAGACAACTAAAAGCTTTGGGACAGCTACTGATTCCAGGCCTGGACTGGCAATCTCTGGGTTCGGGAAAATGCCCGATGGGCTGCTCGCTTTAAAATGTAAATGGAATGCTCACCTAAAATGCAAATTTGGTTTGTCTTTAATATGCAAATGAGCCACTCACTTTAGAAATGTAAATGAGCTGTCCATAATAACCAACTACAGCTAAGCCGATGCCTGCATTTGTTAGTGCACATGCGTATGGGCGGAACTAGGAATGACCAATTTCAGTTAGTAATATTAAAGTTGCCTGCTATCTACCCAATCCCTTATGCTTATGATAGGTTTGTTGGCAACTGGAGGTTCTAGTAAACCTTGGGGTTGGAAATATAAATCATTCTTTGCATGTGCAGGAATACATGGGAAACGAGTCGGGGGACGCTTTTGACACGTGGCACGTCAACTTTGGAGCGGGGCGTCTTTTTTGGCGCACGGCGCGTCATTTTCGTGTGTGTCGCGTCAAAAACGCGCAACTCGTTTTTCTAGTGAATTTTCGCAAAGCGATTCGCGAATTTATTCGTCGGCGGCGAATCGCGGGAATTCGCAGCGAATTCGCCCCTGGCGAATAAATTCGCCCATCACTACTTAACATATTTACCTTGCTCTGTGGAAGAGATTCTAAAATGTGTAAGGAGGATTTGGATGAGTAGATGAGTTTGCTGTGTATGTACTGTATAGGATTGGAACTGAAGAAATACTTGATATCATTAACCCGTCTAGACTAGAGTATAGTTTCCTCCGCTGCCTTTGGGCCAAGGCCCTGAAAAAAAGGATTTAATTTCCTGTTGGGAATACAATTTTTATGTGTAATCAGCAGAAAGGGACTATTAGAAAAAAAGGTTTATATATAGAATGGTCTGACATATTTCCCAAATACTGCCCCTCAAGCATTTATTAGAGGGAACATTTTCCTACAGTAATTGCTTTATCTCACTGGTACAACTCTGTTTTAATATTTTCAAAATGATAGTGTTGTTTAGTGGTAATAAGTAAGAGTTTAAACTGCCATGCTAGTCATTAGGCTGATCTCTCTAACTTACAATAAACTGCACAATCAAAAGCCACATACTGTAGCAGTAGCTGTTACTAAAAATAAAACCTTTGAGTTACCATTTAATATGATGTAAAGAGTGATATTCTTTAGTAAATGAGCCCTAAGATGTTTAGCTTCTGTGTTATAATACTCCCTCATAACACTATAGAAGTCAATTCATAGAGTAAGAGATGGTACCGTGTAACTGCAACATACAGGCTGTGTTACAAGGCATGATACAAGTAATAAAGGGGCAATAGATAAAAACATGTTTTTTTATGTAGAAATTCTAAATTTAATGAGTGAAATTTCTCTCCAGTCATTGATTTGAAGTGAAATTCTGCATCTGTCTTAGTTATCTTTAAAGGGGAACTATCGTAAAAATTAAGCTTCAGCACACTGAAATAAGAAACTTTTTAAATACAACCAATTAGAAATTCTATGCTGTTTCTGAAATGATCAAGTTTATCTTCACTATTCCTCTCTCAGCATCTGTTTCAATGACTGGAGAGAAATTTTACTCATTAAACTTGATTATTTCAGAAACTGTACAGATTATTTAATTGATTGTATTCAGAAAGTTTCGTATTTCAGTATGAGGAAGCTTATATTAAATTTTTATTTTCGCGAAAGTTCTCCTTTAAGATCTATTAACATGGTGTCTGAATTTAGAGTAAGTTTTTGAGTCAAGCCACCAAAGAATATTAATTAAACTGGCATTTTCATATTGGAATGTTTTACTGATACAAGTCATTTATTTTCACGATAAAGCATTATCTTAACTTCGCAATTCTTCCTGTTTTGGAGACTGCACCTGAAATTAATTGCAGGAGAATTCAGTGCTACAAACCCAGCGATCCTTTTACAGGAGCAATCATTTTTTTTAAGTAATTAAAAGAAAATAACTATAATTAAAGGAAATTAAAAGATTAGTTTGTCTCCTTGCTCCATAAAAAGTCCTAGGCAGGTCATTTAATAGCAGCAATTATATGTATCAGTCGCATCAAATTTTGCTGGCTCTGTGTACAGTAATGCCTTGTGCTCTGTATTTAAAATGTATTGACTTGACAGAAATAATGGCCATTACTGGAATCACATTAAACCCTGTCATTCTGCATTTAGGAAATAATTAAATTGGTGCCCCTTCAAACCTTTTACTGTTTATTACATATTTAAAATTTAAGCTACAGTGATATGGAACCTGCTGAAATGTGTTTAAATGTGCTGGAAATTGTAGTTTTATAAGAGCCATTTATAATATATAATTGAGCACTGAACTTCGGTGTCTGTGCGCAGATCTGATGATTTGAGACAGTTTCACCTTATGGATAGGCTAAGAATGGCTGCAGATTAGAGTTTATTTTACAAAAAAAATGGCCTACAGTGGAATTTTTATTTTTGCACTTTGCACACTGCATTCTTTTATGTACCATCCAGGGTTTAATAAGGTTCATTTGATTTTCCCCAATCAAAGTGTGATAAGAGGCACAGGGGAGCTAAGTGATTGCACACAGAGAATGCTGCAGTCTACCCAGGGCCGGATTAAAAATCCTTCTCAAGGAGTAGAATACAGCACAGACCAGGCAGGTAAGGGCAGAGTCTTTTTGCAGCCTATCTTCTGCTGCTCCCTAATTAGCATGTCTTAAAGACATACAAGTTAGAGTACAGAGGTGTGAGGGGATACCTATTCATACAACTTAACATAAAGCACAAGGTGCTGTTTTATAATTACAAAAAAGGAATAATTATAATAATATAAGCCTTATATTTTCCTACCATATATATAAATTGGGATCACTCCCATCCCTCACCAATACAGGAGAGCTGCCCAACTTAAATACATGGTAGAAAAATATAAGGCTTACATGTTTTTTAAGCATTTTTTTTAAAGTATTTTTATTTGTAATTATAAAACAGCACCTTGTACTTGATTCTAAGCTGCATGAATCCATTATGGTGGTACAACAATATAACTGGCTTTACTAAGGGGCAGATTTACTAAGCTCGGATGAAGGATTCAAATGCAAAAAATTTGAATTTTCAAATTAAATTTTAGGCTACCTCGACCATCAAATTGGCTAAATTTGATCAAATGATTAGAATAAATTGAATGCTTAGAATAAGAAAATCGTTTGACCATTCGATGGTCGAAGTACTTGCCCTTTAAACAATTTTCAATTTCCTAGTTCGCCAGATTCAACCTATCGAGTTCCTACATTTACCTATGGGAAGCTCTCATAGGCTTTTTCTTAATCAAATCGAAATCATCCGATTTCTCGAAAAAATCGTACAAATTGTTGTGAAATCGGATGAATTTGCTATTCGATCGTTCGATAGATCAAATAGCGGTAAAATCCTACGAATTCGATATTCAATTTCGTCGGATTTTAATTAGTGGAAATTACTCTAGTCAATTAATGGGAGTGTTTAAGGGGAGCCTAGGGGTGCTGAAGGATGTCAGTGTAAGCTTGGAGAAGCTAAGAGAAAAGAGAGTGTTCTGAACCAACAGTCTGTGACATTGGGACTCCAGAGAAAAATTGCCTTGTGAAGGCAGAGAGGACTTTTGTTTTATATTCTTTGAAAATTCCAATTTGGTGAGACTTTGATTTCCTATTTTCTAGGGATGCACCAAAATCCACTTTTTTGGGATTTGGCCGAATCCCTGAATCCTTGTGACAGAGTCAGCAGAATACCAAACCGATTCCAAATTTTCATATGTAAATTAGGGACAGGAAAGGAAAAGGTGGGAAAAAAAAGTTTCACATGATTTCCCTTCCCACACCAAATTTACATATGCAAATTAGGAATCAGATTCGGTTCGGCCATGCACAAGGAATCAGTCGAATCTGAATCATGCTGAAAAAGGATAAATCCTGGCCGAATCCGAACCCAGTCCTGGATTCGGTGCATCCCTACTGTTTTCTGCTATAGTACAGAACTTGTGCTTTGTTTATTTTGTTGTGAAAATAAACCACAGGCAGTTTGTTGCCAACTTGAGCCTCCTGTCTCATTTGAGCAACTGTTGTACAGCAGGGCTTCTGAACCTCTCTCATTGTAGGAGATGCAGCTCCTGCTCGTAGCAGAGTTTGGGGCCATCCTTTCTGTAGGTATTGGCAGCCTAACACGAAATTCACATGAAATGATCGAAGTTCGATCGAATACGATCGAACAAAGATCGTACGAATTTTCGTTAAAACTAATATGCAAATTTGGCCTCTTTGATCATCAAATATCGAATAGATCGAATAGATCGAATGATCGGATATTCGATAATTCAATCATTCGATGATCGAAGGAATCAAAATTTTAAAGTTATTCAACTGCCAGATTGAACATACCGAATTGTAATAGAAGCCTATGGGAAGCTCCCCATAGGCTTCTGAGGCTAAGTCCAGCTCGAATACCATTCATAAGATCGGATCGTTCGATCATTCGAATTGTACACATTTTTTGGACGCTCGAAGGAAATTTCACAATTTATTCTTGAAATCCAACGATCGGTATTCGATCGTACGAATTCATCGAGAAATTGTATAGCGAGCAAAATGATAGCCTAAAACTATTTGATAAGCATTCCATGGTCGAATGCTTATCGAATTTCGAATTTGGTCGAGCTAATTCTGGGGAATAATAGTAAATTTGCCCCTTAGTGGTGGATATAATGACATAGTGCTGATTTCAAGTGAGTTTTGATAAAATGTGAATAAATGCTGTGGCCATTTTCACCATTTCTGGCTCCTGGTGTTTCATTAAGGTATGTAGCAGTGGGGTTCAATTGGCTGAAGGCAAAGGGTCAATTGAGGAGTCCCCTTGTAGAGTCCTGCAGTGGGTCGGGTACCTGCACATTACCCACAAAAACCTGCGGTACCCTGCAGGCTGCGGGTAGAAATTCTGGGTGCGGGTATAGCCGCGGATCGGCGGTGCTGCGGGTTTGCAGGTAGTGGGTGGGGCCACGGGTCTTCTCAATAGTGATTTTACTAATTTTTCTGACCACACCTACTTCCGACATGCACAGCACTTCCTGAGTCTTGATGGTAAGCGGGTCCGGGTTAGGGATAAGATACTTGCGGGTCGGGTAGCAGGTCCAGGCGGGTAAGAATGCGGGTTGTGGGTCCAAGTTGCAAATTGCAGGTTGCGGGTACGGGTGGGGTACGGGTGGGGTACAGGTCGCAAAAAAAGGACCCGCACACAACTCTATCTCCTTGTCATGGCAACAGTAAGATTATCAACGGCTTCATACAAGTGAAATTTCACAGTGGAGGGAGATTTCCCTTGAGCTTTAAGCTTGGCATCTTGCAGATTTGTTCTGTCAGTGTAAGTTAAATGATCAGAAGATACAATACAATCTTCTCTCTTGTCTAATAACAATGATGAGGTAGAGATAACAAAAAAAAACTTTAGCTTGTTGAAGTTGAATCAGTAAATGAAACTGCACCCAGAGGACCTTAACTTACCCTTAGCTCCCATCTATTTAATTCTGGAGCAATAAATCATTTTTTATCTTCCTAACCTACATAATACAATATCATTGCTCTATTAATTATAACTGCACTGTTTTCTGTACTTCATTGCTTTGGAATCACATAGAAATACATACAAGATTTAACTTTATCAGGATTCTAACAATTATATTGTTAGATTACTATATATTATATTGCTATTATTATATAAACATGTGTTTTTAATAGCGTTTTCTCTGTTCTTTGATAAACAAAAAACCTGCTCAACTTATAAATATATGAAAAGATTTTCTCAAGGCACATAAATAAAAGGAGGTGGACAATGCAGTTAGGTATGATGTGACCTCAATGGGTTCTTCTCAAAATATTAGTCTAAATGAGGACACAACACTGCTGGGCTACCCTATATAAAGATTAATCATATTGCTTTAGTCATGTCACAAGGCAAGATAATAGATTTTTACATAAGTTGCTTCCCTAAACATGATACCAGAATCAGTGGTTTCCTCCAAAAAACATCCTTTGTCTGGGTAGTGGTCAAATGTTACTAGGAATGCTCTAAATTCATGGTGTTTGCATGAAAACCCTCACTTCCATATTCAGAAAAAATAATTCTTAGCAAAAACTTGTCACATTCGGTTGTTCGTAGCTTTAAATAAGGCTTTGGTTGGGCTGAACATTTCAGATTTGCCTGGATACAAATCCTGCAGGGATGCATCTGAATTCCAAACCTGATTTCTAAATGTGTAGAATCCCTGTATACAGGTCCCAGTCTGCTACCCAGAAGATAACGAAGATCATCAGGACTGCTTGTATTAAGCAGATGAGAATGTTTATTAGCCGCAATATTCAGCGGCAACATAATTAGGAATAATAGGAATTTTGCATACAGAGTTGATCACTGTTGGGAGGGGTACGCATTATTTACCATTAGCTTTACATTGGGAATTCCATAGTGCCATATACATTAATTTGCATACTCCTGATTGTGATCACTGTACAGATTAACAGTCAGACCTCAGGTAATTGAGTAATCAATGTAAAAGTGATGGGTTTGCTACATTAACAACCCTTAAGCAGTACAATGTTGTGTAATTCTAACTATGAAATGATCTAATACCTGCTTAAAATTCAGAAACCTGACTCTGAGGATCAACTTTTGCCTTTCCTTTACATGACAACGCTTTCAGAATCATGTCATGTCACCTGAAGGAAACCAAGCATAAAATGAAATTTGTTAGCTCTGTGCTTGTTCCCTTAGGAAAATTTTGAGAGTTAATTAAAAACAAACAGTGTTTTCTGTCAGTAGACTCACCATCCGGTAAGACTAGAGCATTTGATCACAATGGATCTAAAAATGAGCATAGCAAGCATTGTAAGAGCTGGGTATGTCACCACTGATAAAGCAAGTTTTTTTTTATCACTACTGTGTCTAAAAACTTCAAATTGTACCACTTTGTACTCTTTTGACATGACATCTAGTTATACAATAATGCAGTTTTTCTTGTTTGTATTATTTGAGAGAGACCCTTATTAGGAGAGATTGACAGTTACCCAAACACAAAAATGGAGTAAAACAGTGATCTCTACAAAAACGTTTGCAGCTGTTTTCAGTTTAACCCTACAGCATGCTTATATTAAGTAATGTGTGAAGTTCCATGGACCCCTGATGCTTCTTCAGGCTTCCCACCTTGATTTAAGACTAAATCAAGGTGACTATGGCTATGGGTAACTATTTAAAAATACAAATACACATATAATGAATGTGGACTAGCTTATTTGCAATATGTCAAACCAACACTAAGGGGGTTATTTTTTTTAAATTCAGAATGTCAAAAACTGACCTCCTTCCTGCCTAAAAATATCTCTCCTGCTAAGGTGTGGCTGGGACTTCTTCAGTTTGCCTATGCTATTCACGGCTTTCATATTGAGAAAGATGTCTTTGCATCATTGTCCCTGAAAGGTGCAATAACTATTTTATAACTATTTCATTTATTAAAAGACCCACATAGCAATATTTGACTAACTGCTTGTAACTAATGACTGGGGAGTATATTCAGCAAAATACTTCTTTCTATCACAAAAGCCAAGAACCGCAGTATCTGTTAGTGGCAAATGGTTGCCAACTAACTTGTATGTATGTACAACTTTATTTGTAAAGCATTGTTAAGGAGCTGCAGCGCTGTACAGTGCATAAAAGTACAATATATATATAAGTATACATGGGGAGACAAATCACATAAGAAATATATACAGAATCATAGGACAAAGAGGTTAAGTGCTATGTGGTAAGAGACATAGTGGGAATGAGGTCCCTGCCCCGTAGAGCTTACAGTCTAAGTGGATCAGAGGTTAACATACAGGCACAAATTGGAGATGAAAAAGTGCACTTGGTAAGGCATAGACAGTAGGCACAGGGCTAGGCTACTGTTCTAGTGCTCCAAAAGGTAGGCTCTTAGATTTTTTTTGAAGAGATTGGGAGAGGATTCCTTACGGAGGAATTCCCGGGATGGAATTCCAGAGGTAAGGAGCAGCAAGATAGAAGGGTCTGAGACGAGAGGTGGCAGTGGATGTGGGTGGTGTAAAGAGAAGGTGGCTCTGAGAAGAGCAGAGAAGATGATCAGGAACGTATAGCGAGACAAGAGGAGAGATGTAGTGAGGAGCAGAGGAGTGAAGGGCTTTAAATGTTTATATGCTATCCTTTGCTTGACAGGCAGCCATGCTAAGTATTTTAGTTGGCGTTGAGCAGATTCTCTTTTAGAAGAGAGTAGAAGAATCCTGGTTGCAGAGTTTAAGATTGATTGGAGGGGAGAGAGATGGGAGTCAGGAAGACCAGTTAGGAGGAGATTGCAGTAGTCTAAGCGAGATAAGATAAGGGCATGGATTAGTGTTTTGGCTGTTGTTTGAGAAAGAAATGGGCATATCTTGGCTATGTTGCAGAGGAAGAAACAACAGGTTTTGGCAGTATTATTAATGTGATTAGAGAAGGTGAGGGACTGGTCAAAGATGACCCCTAAGCAGCGTGCTGAGTTAACCAGGTTAATGGTTATGCCATCAATAGTAATGGTGAAAGGAGGAGAAGGGCTCGGTTTGGATGGAAAAACCATGAGCTCAGTCTTGGCCAAGTTGAGCTTGAGGTGGCGTTGGTTCATCCAGGAAGAAATATCTACTAAGCAGTCTGCTATCTGGGTTTGAACATCAGTGGTTAGTGAGGGTGTGTATAAATATATCTGAATGTTGTCAGCATATAGGTGATATTTAAGGCCAAAAGAAGATATAAGGTCTCCTAAAGAGAGAGTGTATAAGGAGAACAACAGAGGTCCAAGTACAGAACCTTGAGGTACCCCCACATAAAGATGAACAGGAGGAGAAGATTTGTTTGTGGAAGTAACAAAGAAGGAGTGGTCAGAGAGGTAGGAAGAAAACCAGGATGCAGCTTGATCACGGATACCAATAGAGTGGAGAAGTTGCATTAGAATAGAATGGTTAACAGTATCAAAAGCAGTCTGGAGATCATTTGCAACTCTACATAAGGCAGTCTCAGTGGAGTGTGCAGGTCGAAAACCAGACTGCATAGGGTCGAGTAGATTATTGATGCAGAGAAAGTTAGTAATACGGGAGAAGACAACACATTCCAGAAGTTTAGAGGCTAGTGGTCAGAGAGAGACAGGACGGTAGTTAGACTTAGGGATACTGTGACTGGTTCCTGTCCCTGGCTCATAAGAGGAGGGAGAACATTGGCTGACCTCTTTGATTTCCACCAAGTACAAAACAGGACCCTTTGATACTTTGAATAAACTCAAAGTATTTGTTAAAAGGTTTAAATATAAAAAATTTGATTGAATAAAATAAAGAAAAATGGCACGTACTCCTCAAATTTGTAGTTTTAATAGGTAATTTGAATCAAGATAATAGATTATTATTAAAGTCTATAAGCGACTTCTTTTGTGTCATTTTGTGGTGAACAATTTCAACCCTTCACTGTAGACAGATCTGTTGACTTTAATGTTAAATCGGTAGCTTTTAGATTCCAAAGTTCTACATTTAAAATACTTTGCACTTAAAGGAGTATTCTACCCTTAATTAAAAAAAAACATACCTGCCTGTACCCATGGTAAATACCCCTAACTCTTTACTTACCCCTCGGTGCAGATTCAGGGCATCAGAGTTCATGGGTGCCATCTTCCCGGTTCTTCTTCCTTCACTTTGGCAATTTCAGTGACTTTCGGTGCATGTACAGTTGTCACGAAACGGTAGATTGCTCCAACTTTGTATGCACTGATAAGCCCCCTCCCAGAAGATAACCGAAGAGAAGACGATAGCACCCATGACCTCCAAAGACTTGAATCTGCATTGAGGGGTAAGACTAGGGGTAACAGCTAGGTTTGGGGGAGCAAGGTCTATGTAGGGTAGGGATTTTTTTAATTAAAGGTTGAATTTCCTTTTAATAAATACTGTACATTGCCGTTTTTGAAAGCATACTTCGAATTCAGGAGTTTTAGCTCAAAAAATTTGTTATTATAAACTCCTGTAACTTATTTGTCAAGTTGCATCAGTGTTTCTGACTAATATAAAAAATAACAATCCAATGTGAATCTGTTATACTTAAGTACTGTTAGGGGGAAATTAGTTGGCTCAATAACAATGCTCTAGGTGAGCAAGTGACTATGACAAGACCCCATTATGTTTAAGCTGGCACCTTGGTAGGCTCAATGCTATTAGTAGGCAAGCTACTAATTGCTTTGTCTGGCTTCTGAAAGCATAGACAGAGAGCAATGTTGTGCTAGCTCGCAATGCCTTATTGAAGTACGATGAAAAAGACAGCATACGTTACTGGCCCTAAGGACTAAAGGCCTAATGCTCTTGAAGCTCAATGTCCTTAATTATATGATGCAGACATAAAAAAGAAAAAATATTTTTTAAAGCTGCATTTTGGGTAAGGTAGCATTAGCTACAGTGCTTTCATATACTTGAATCAGGATAAGGATAAAAAAGTAAGCATATAAAAAGTAAGCAGCTGCACATATTTCAAATTCAACAGTATTGTGTAAAATCCTATGGCAGGAAGAATCCTCACTGAATGAGCAATGTGAAAAGTTGTCTGCTTGAAATGCAAGCTATGCACATTTTAATCCAAAAGTGTCTCATAATAAATATGAATATGAAGTCATTAGTAATTCAGAGCTCACCCAGTTTATTGCTAAATTAGGCTTTTACCATAAATCCTCTTAATAGAACATTATCACTTGATCATAGGAGCAGATACCGCTCACTGGAGTTGCTTGATTAACGAACTAAGAATACAAAGAAGGCACATACAGTATCTAATATCACTACGAGCATGTAAAGAACTGAAACTGTTTTCACTGTTGTACAGTCAAGTCACATGAGATGAAATCCTAAACTGGGATTTTAACAATGCACTTTGAAGTCTAAAGGATATTTGAAATTCTTTGAACAAAATCCAGAGCACAAAATGTGCCAGAGTTTGGAAAGAAATATTGGAAGACTTGCCTTTTATACAAACAAAAATCTCTTATCTTGTAAATCTGGGATATCACTGTAGTAGCCAGCCAAGTTGTGGGCAAATTACAATGCTGAAAAAATCGACAGCCATCTTTGGAAAAGTTCAGCAAAAGCTGGATGATTGATGGATGACAAGTCTCAAAATAGGTAAATGT
>CM044443.1:49100875-49116074 GCA_024363595.1 Xenopus borealis
TTTGATATAAGCTATCTGTTGCTGAAGTATTCATTTTCGGGGTATAGTTTTCCTTTAATAGATAATGAAAGAACATAAAGAAGAAAACTCCTGACATTTCACAAAATATGCAGAATGGGGGAGGGTGGAAGGGATGTCCCTACCTACTCAGAAGATAAGGAAGTGAACTGTGTCTTCCCCTGACATCTTCCCTCTCTTACTCCTGGCCATCTCCTGCTTTAACTCATTCCTTCTCACCTAAACAAAGCTACATTATATGTGATTCTGCCCAACTCCTAGACCAGTATAATTTGGCTGCTGGTCATTCGGATCCCTTGTCATGCAACCCCTGCACTTATAGCTCCAGGGCTTTCCTTTGCCAAAGTGGGAAAAATGCCTTATTATACATTTTGGTTGCTACATAGTTAAACTGTATGTTGCTGTATTTTTTTCTTTAGGGTGCTAAGATTTTATATAAACTGGTGATTTAGAAATCTCCACTCTGCACAATTAAGCCACAACTCAGTTAATAGGTGCACAAGACAGAAATGCAGGACTTAAAGGATTGTTCACCATTGAGTTAACTTTAAGTATGATGTAGAGAGTCTGAGATAGTCTGAGACAATTAGCAATTGGTTTTATTTTTTTCTTATATATTGTTTTTTGAGTTATTTAGCTTTTTATTCATTGATTGATTTGAATAAGAGACTATAATATGAATAGGAGAGGGCCTACTAGAAGGATAAATAATAAAAAGTGGCAACAATAACGACAATGTCAATAGATTACAATAAATTGGGTACCCCCATTTGAAGGCTGGAAAGAGTTAGAGGAAGAAGGCAAATAATAAAACTATATAAAATAAATAATGAAGACCAGCTACCTTAGAATTGGTCATTCTTACGAAAAGTTAACTTGAAGATGAACCACCTCTGAGACTGATAATTGGTTTTTGGAAGGACACATGTACTGATGATCATATAGTTTGGCTGGAGATTGATTTAATTATATGGGAAAGCTTAAATAAATTACGCTAAGCTTTGTTTTATTGATGAATCGACAACTTTTTTTTTTGTGAGAGCATCTGATGATAGATTGTAAGTTCTTTTGGGATGCTTTTCATCTTGTATCACATTTAAAGAATAACTAATGATTGACTAAAAATGTCATATGAGCCACATTTTTCAGCACATTTCAATGTGAAAATGACACCCATAGAATGGATAAAAAATTTGTCACGCTTCAAAATTTTGTTGCGCAATTTTTTGCGTGTAGTGATGGGTGAATTTATTCACCTGGGGCAAATTCCTGTGACTCGGCACAGGCGAATATATCCGCGAAACACCAGGAGAATTTCGCCAGCGTCTCGTTTTGGATGCACGTGTACGCTTTTGGACCCTGGCATCCGTTTTTTCTAAGCCGGCAATGGATGCCCGCATCCAAAACAGCCAAGATTCGCCGATCACTGGTTGCGTGTCAAAAAATTTTTTGTCACCCACAGACTTCAATGCATTTCAGTGAATTCCCTACATATTTTATATACTGAACATACTGCACCAGCCTAAAGGTTCAGTATCTCTATAACAGTAAAGATCCAGGCCTTCAAAGTTGTCACAGGAGCTCAACACCTTGGATTTTGTTAGGTGACACTGCACATGCTCAGTGTGCTCTCGGCAGCTGTTGGAAATCTAAGCTTTGGGGTTGTTGCAAAATGACAAGTGGAAAATTAACTGAGCTACATTGCTAATTGTAAATGCTATTTGCACTGGTTTTGCAGCGGATCTGAAAGCCTTACATCATGAGATTTATATAGTGGATAATGCACCCCCTACCATAATTTATATTAGAAGTCACCGAGGAGTTACGTGACCATATAAAAGCACGATGCCGCAGGCTGAGTGCTTTTATACAGGTCACATAACGCCGAGGTGACTACTAATATCTTTATAAATAGACTACCAATATCTTTATAAATAGAAGTGGGTGCATTATTCATTATAATCTACACATGCGCATAATCTATGCACTATGCCACACTTCAGTTTATTTCTGTTCCATTCCCAAATGCTTTACACTATGCCTGTATTTATATATGCTGTATTTCTGTAGGCTGCTGCACTGGAGGAAAGGGAATAGAGATACAGAGAGTAGAACGTGCACAGGCATGGGGAACAACACCAGAGAAGAACTAAGAGTAGTGGGTGCATTATTCATTATAATCTACGCATGCACATAATCTATGCACTATGTCACGCTTCAGTTTTATTTCTGTTCCATTCCCATATGCTTTACACAGTCCCTCTGTACCTGTATTTATATATGCTGCATTGCTGCAGGCTGCTGCAGTGGAGAAAAGTGAATAGAAATACAGAGAGTAGAAAGTGCACAAGCCTGGGGAACAACACCAGAGAAGAACTAAGAGTGGGAGGGACAGAAGAACAAAGGGTTAAAGCAGCAGTTTGAACAATATTGACAGCATATTGATGGTGAATGTGTGAGTAGGAGAGGCAGAGGGACTTGGGCTGGCAGGACAGAGTGAGAGAGACACATTGTTGACTGGAGAATGATAAATGAAGGTGGGGAGTGGCTGGTGGAAGAAAACCAGAGTGATGGAAGGTGGAAGGGACAGAGGGAGCATGGTGGGGAGAGCAGAAGAGGGAGGGAGATTGAGGAATGAGACCGGAGATGAAGTGGAGGGGTTGAAAGAGGGAGAGAGACTGTGAGTTTAACCGGAGATTGGGGGGGGGAGGGAGAGAGACACAGAGGGAGAGTGACAGGAAATAGGGGAAGATGCAGGGCACAAGACCTGGGAGGCAGTGAGAGGGAAGGTAAGATGGCAGGATGAAGACAGAGGAGTGACCCTTTGAAGTAAGGAAACAGATAAGTCAGATACGAGCCTGGAGGAGAATTTTCAGGGCACGGCGGTAGCAATTGCTGTCTCTTTAAGATATAAACAACGCGTTCTGACATCAGAACATACCGTTTATAAGGCACTCACAGGACTTATGACGAAAAGCAGGATTTTTTATTGCTCAAAATACAAAAGTTTCAGCTACAACACTAGCCTTTATCAAAGTGACAAACAGAACAACTTCAACCATATTTAAACCCAAAGTGGCTGGAAGGGAGAGCTGATCACCGAACCTCATTAGCATAATGGTACACAATACAACATAAATCCATGTAGAAAGTATAATTTGAAAGTGAAAAAAACATGCAAATTCAAGAAATCAAGCTTGAAACAAAGTACCACCCTACTCAAATCACCCTCAAGGGATATCATATACACCATGTTACCAAGTATCAATCGTCCATATGGGACGTAATCCTCTAAACAACATATGTCTAGGGTCATATTAAAGTGTATAACTGGTGACTGCAAAATAAAAACTAAAAAGCATAATTACATTCCTTAGAAAGAAAGACGTGGATCAGGACCTTAAGGAAATAAATGTATATTCATAAAGAGAAATACTATTATCCGCTATGCATGTTTTCATAAGTAATATATGCATATTAATGGGAATTACCGTTGTAGGTCTTAAAAGTGCCTACATACCCGTGAAGAAGGTGCCAAGCTTGGCAGGACTGGAAAGGTTCCGCTCCCTATTTACCTTTCCAGTTTTGCCCAGCTTGGCAGCTTCTCCACGGGTATGTAGGCACTTTTAAGACCGACAACGATAATTCGAAGAGCGGTCCTATTCTACTTCATGTGCCTGCATTATATATGTTGATTATAATTTTTTGTGGGAGTATATGTGACTTTCTTTGCTGCGTGTTTATTGAGCGCTTCCTTCCTTTGTAAGATACAGTTTTCAATTTTTTGCAATATTTTTATTAGCTGATTGAACACTTCCAGTCTGGCAACATGTTGCAGCAAAAGCAGATTATTGTACACACACCACAACTGTATATATGTTCACTTGTTTCCGGTTCACTTTGAGAAAGGCTGGTGTTCCAGCCGAAACTTCAGTTTCCAACGTTAATAAAATTTGTTTTCATGCCATAAGTCCTGTGAGTATGGCTACTTCAACGAGGATATATATATATATATATATATATATATATATAAATATATATATATATAGTTCAAGTAGGTGCACACCAGGCAGGAACATTTTCAAAAAATAATAAAACTATTTCTTTACTAGTTACATATAAAAAGATTGTTACAGGCCAACCTTTCGTTCTCCACTTAAGACCATTATCAATACCATAAAATCCATTAACAATCATATTTTAAATAGATAAAACTCAGCCAAGCGGAGCGATGTACGTCCATTAGTAGCCTTAAAGTCAGATTAGTTTTACCAACATATGATAACCCACAGGGACATGTTATTTAATAGATTACATGGGTAGTTGTGCATGTCATATGATGTCTTAATAGAAACTTCTTACCAGTGTATCTGTGGATGTGCAAAAGAAACACCGGGGGCCATAAATCTACAAGAGGTGCAGCTTGGACAGCGAAAACACCCCAATTTAATTCCTAACCAGGTCGTTCTAGGGTTAGCATAGCATGTAATGGGGTCTGACGACAAGCAAATCACATAAATTAGTGCCCCTTCTGATGCAGATCATTGGTGGGCAAGGAACAATTTTCTTTAAATTCCCATTCTGAATTACTGTGACTATCGTATGGAGGTTATGGGGCAACTGAGTGACCCTATGGTCTATAAACTATTGCCAGGGGACCCCTTGATGAGCTTTAAGGTGGACAGAGTTTTGGACAGAGCTGTTAATTTGGGTTTAATTGATACAAATCTCTGGGACTATTTGAAGCATGATTTACCTAAATGCCCGGTACCCTACCTAAAGTCCATAAGAGTTTGACTTGGCCACCTGGCTGTCCAATAGTCTCAGGACAGGATTCTTTATTGCATCCAATTGTATCCATATTTATAGACTAAATTTTACAACCTGTAGTCACACACCACACCTCTTGGATTGCATTAAACAAATTGTACTACCATCTGACGGTAATTGTCTGCTAACAAGTATGGATGTTGTGAGTCTGTACACCATTATTCTGCATGCAGATGGCATGGAAGCAGTACAACGGTCCCTGGTTGAATACAATATCTATGAAGGTCCACCAATATAATTTGTTATGGATCTATTGGAGTTGACATTGTCCCTGAACTATTCTCGATTTGAACACAACTTCTACTTACAGGTGTTGGGGACAGCGATGGGTGCGGTGATGGCGCTGGCCTACGCCAATTTGTTCATGCATCAGTATGAATAGTACTTTATTGTGCCTACATTTGGGGACACGTTATTGTTTTTCCGTTGGTTCATCAATGATATGCTTATCATATGGAATGGGCCACAACTTGAATTCATTGAGATGGTTAATGAATTAAACTCCATTGAGTGCACCGTGAAATGTACCTATGTGATAGATCCACAAAAAATAAAATATTTAGACGTGGAATTGTTTTTGAGGGACAATCATTTGGAATATTCATTGTATTGTAAACCTACAGATAAAAATGCCCTTTTGCACTATGCTAGTTGCCATCCAGCTATCCAGACAGTGTTTTGAAAATTTGAAAATAGCCCAGGAACGATGTAGGGGTGTAAGTAAATCTAGAGATCTACAGACACTACTATTCAGTACCAGATACAATGCAGGTACTAAGGCTATGAGTGAAGTTATTAAGAAGCAGTGGAATACAGTTTGTGCTGATCTGCTTCAGAAGGGGCACTAATTTACGTGATTTGCTTGTCAAGACAGACCCCATTACATGCTATGCTAACCCTAGGATGACCTAGTTATCATGAATTAAATTGTGGTGTTTTTGCTGTTTCTTTTGCACATCCACAGATCGGTAAGTGGTTTCTAATAAGACATCCTATTACATGCACAACTACCCATGTAATCTAATTAATAACATGTCCTTGTGGATTATCATATGTTGGGAAAACTGATTTGACTTTAAGGCTACGAATGCACGCAGATTGCACAACGATAAGTGTTGTGTTCAGAGATGGTACGACAGATGGGCGTGTGTGTAAGACGGAAGACACTGCCCAATTGCACTGCACCTCCTAGCTCAGCAAGCAATCCCCACCACTGCAGGACCTTGGACTGGCCGCAGGACACGCCCACACCACGTATCAATAGGCTCTTGTTCCACAAATATTTGGTTATGTCCCCATGTCTGGTTATTATGGTGTACTTGCGAGGAGGTCCGCTCACTGTACAAACACACACCAATATCGTAAGGTCATACTGAAAAATTTGACTTTTCATGTGTCTGCTACACACATTGTCTTATTTTGTCTTATTCTTATTTATTTGCCTTCTTTTTATTTATCTGATTTATATTGATTCATGTCTTTTTTTTTTTTAAATACATACGTGTAAAACATTTTTGTTTTTGACCAGAGCAGCCATCTGGTGTTTGAAACTGACATAACCTACAATTTGTATTTAGCTACCAATGACACTATAATGTTCAACCTCACACCTCAAAATATTTTTTGTGTTTGGATTTTTGGTCACATTCTAAAGTTATCAAGACAAACCTTCAAAAAGATATCAATCTGATTAAAATATATTAATATCTTATATGTTAACTCAAACATATCCACACAAATCCTAAATATGGCTTTCAGCAATTGTCATCACAATCCCAAACCACTCTCCAGTCATTTGCACATGACTGACTGGTAACCATCTTTGCAAATTGAACATGCCAAGCTCAGTTGCAATATTGTTTTTATGACCCAGTGTTAATACAAAAGTTGACCAGGGCAAAAAGGACTATAAAAGCCCTTTGAAAACTACTTGGAAGAGTGAGGAGGCTTCGTTTAAGATTGCAGGTTAGAAGAGGCGATCTGTTTGGAAGGTTGGCAAAGGTCCTTTTAAGCTGGTGTGTACATTATAAGATAGTTACATAGTTATATAGTTGAATTGGGTTGAAAAAAGACAAATTCCATCAAGTTCAACCTCTGGACCTTTGTTTATCTTAACATGTTCTAGTCTCTTTTGAATTTCAGCATGTGTGAACCATGCATCATTAGATTTATTATTAGAATTGGGACTATTAATAAGGAAACCTTCATTAGCTGGGTAGACAGACGAAAAGTATGCATTCAGAATCTGAGCTTTTTGCTTGTTCTCGTCAACCAGCTGACCCACCTCTGATAATAAAGGTCCTACCACTTCCTGTTTCAATTTTTGACTATTAATATATTTAAAAAATAATTTTGGATTCTTTTTACTGCTTACTGCTATGTCCTTTTCCTTATTTATTTTAGCCTGGCTGATGCTGATGCTTTTTTGCATGATTTATTGGCCTCCTTGTACCTTATAAATGATTCGGCTGTCCCAACTAACTTGAAAGCCTTAAAAGCACATCTTTTCTTACCCACCTCAACACCAGCACTTCTATTGAACCAAAAAGGTTTTGCTATGCAACAACGTTCCTTGCTTACAAGCGGAATATACTGACATGTAATATTTATTAAGCAGCATTTTAAAGACTTCCCATTTTTGTTCAGTGTTTAACCCTGTGAAAAGCATTTCCCACTTAATATGTTGCAGAGAGATACTGTCAAAGTTTGCAAGCCTGAAATTCAATGTTTTAGTTACTCCCTTATAAAATTGCCTCTGCAACAGAATCTTAAAGAAGACCATGTTATGATCACTATTTCCTAAATGCTCACCCACACAAATGCTAGAGATGAGTTCAGTATTATTAGTTATTACAAGATCCACTACTATTCCTAGTAGGTTCTTGAACAAGCTGGGATAAAAAGTTGTAATTTAGCATATTAACAAACCTACTAGCTTTATCTATCTTGGCAACCCCATTACCCCAGTCAATGTCCGGATGATAGAAGTCACCCATAATCATAACTTGACCTAGTTGTGAAGCTGCTTGTAAAAGTAGCTGGGCTTCATAATCATCGCTTATACGAGGTGGTTTATAGCATACACCAATGAAAATTTTCTTTGTAACCTTATGTCCAGTCAAAATCTCTACCCAGAGGGATTCCAAACCCTCCCCCTAATTATTATTTCTTTAGTGCATGGCTTTAATTCAGGCTTTACATACAAACACACTCCTCCCAACTTTCTAGTCCCTCTGTCCCTCCTAAAAAGGGTGTAACCATTTAAATTCACAGTCCAGTCACATGTTTCATCCCAACATGTCTCAGTGATACCAATTATATCATAATTTTTATTTAATTTTATTTTATTTAATTAATTCTAGTTCTCCCATTTTACCTGACAAACTTATACAGCAGAGGTTACTACTTTTACTTTTTAAATGTACAGTACTTTGAGGGGAATTAGAAGTTAAGTTAATATTAGTCTGATTTCCTTGTAACAGAGGGACCTCCTTATCTGGTAAACTGTATGCCCTCCTCACTCCTCACTCCTCCCCCATGACCCCTTACTAATCCCACTTACTTCCCCTTCTACCTTAGCTTCCCCATAATTCTTTCTCTCACCCACCCCCACTTGCCTAGTTTAAACACTCTTCCAACCTCTTGACCATTCTTTCCCCTAGCACAGTGGACCCCCTTCCACTGAGGTGCAATCTGTCAGGACTGTATAGGTTGTACCCCAAGGAAAAATCAGCCCAGTGCCCTAGGAACCCAAACCCTTCCTTCCTACTTACACCAAGACTTGAGAAACGCATTTAACTCCCTAAGCTCCCGCTGTCTCCCTAAAATTGCACGTGGCACAGGTAAAATTTCGGAAAAAATGACATTGGAAGACCTTCCCTTAATCTTAGAGCCTAGATCCCTGAACTCACTCTTTAAGGTCTTCCATCTACCATCTATCTTTTCATATGTATTAAGACAGTTGGGTCATGCCCAGCCCCACCCAATAATTTGTCTACCCGATCAACCACATGCAGAACCTTGGCACCAGGTAGACAGCAAACTGTTTGGTTGTAGCAATCCGGACGACAGATTACCCTATCCACTTTCCTAATAATTGAATCCCCTACAACCACAATTTGCTTAGGCCTGACTGTGCTCTCCTCCCCACCACTACTAGAGAAACTGGTCTCCCAGTGCCAAATCAGAGTTCACACTCCCATCATCTTCACACAAACTGGCAAAGCTGTTGGGATGTATAAACCCAGGATCAGTCTCCCTTTTCCTTTTGCCCACCTTAGATTTTCTAACTGTCACCCAGCTAGCTGCCTCAACATCCTGCTGCTATTCTGTTCCCCCCAAACTATCTGACGCTGCTAGGTCCTGCTCAGTGAGCAAGAGACTCCTTTCAAGATTGTCAGTCGACCGCAGTGTTGCAATTTAGTGCTCTAACTCGAGCCTCCAAAGTGGCAATTTGCTCACATCTACCACAGAGGTAAGCATTTTGGATCTGTTGTTCCAAATCTGCCTACATATGGCAGACTGTGCACTGGGTCAGACCTTCAATCTTGCCAGCACTCATTATCCCAGTTACAGATCAAAACAGGAATAAAAAAAAATTAGATTGGGGTTTAGAACAAACTTTTGACCTAGTTTGAACCTCCTTTGGTTTGAAACTCCGGTGTTTGTAACTCCACTTACATATCACCCACTTAAAGAACAATCACTTAAGAGCAGCTAAACACTAGAGCAAGCGCCGCTGGAGTCCCAGGGGTTCTATTTATACAGTCTCTTCAGGTGCAACTAATCAAACCCCACCCCCTCAAACTAACTGCAAAGTAAAGCAGGTTGTGACAAACTTGCTGTAAGCACAATAACACGCCAAACTTTGCTATTTAGCACCAAAAACAGAAAAAAATATATAAAAAATGAAACCACAGTATTTATATATACCACCTTATTATAAAATAACAAATACTTATCCTTTTCAGACTGTTTGTTTGCTTTTAGTTGCTTTTTCCAGTCAGCAGCCTGTTTGAAGATGATATAGAGGATATGGTTTAGAGTTGTAGTTGAAATTTTTAAAATTTCTTCAATAAAAATGTGAGGCTGAAGTTGTTTTTGAACACAGTTAAGCTAACATGCTTGTCTTGTGGATTGTTAAAATGCACATGGGTATATGTTTTTCAAAGCTAAACGTACCTGGAATAAAGGACTTGGAGCATGCAATAACAGAAAAAATTATATATTATCTCCATGGAAGGCTGGAGATGGGGTAAACTATAAGATGATAAGAGGATATGGTTAAGTTGGAAGTGGAAAATTGTAAAAGTTTGAAAAAAGAAAAGAGTGAAGTTTAGCAGTGTTGCACTTTAGAGGATAACCAGAAGTTATTATTTTCCGCATCAAAAAATTTCAAAGTTATACATTTGACATATGTTGTATTAATTCAATTCTTGATGGAGGTAGAATTTTGCGTGTTGTTTCGGCATGATATGTGGAAGAAAGAGCAATAACAACCATTTCCGCACAAAACGGAAGTCAAGACCGAAAACGTGATAACGCATTACCGCTAAATTTAGAGTTTCTCGCATTCGATAAATTCCATATTGCAATGAATTGGATTAGGTACAATATAGCATTATTTATCCTAAGTAAACACATCTTTTTCTTCCTCGCACATTTAGCACATGGAATTTAATCAAGCCCATTGTGTCTGTACTAATGAGCTAAATTTCAATTAATTTTAGTTTTGTGCTGGTCTTCTGTTTTGTAGAATCAAAAAAATCAAAAAGTAAACAAGAAACATACAATGTTGACATTATAAAGCAGGGCAAACAAAATCAATTCCATTTACATCATCATAATTATTATTAGCCACTGGGTAGCAGTAAAAGTGTGGATTTAATCTGTAAAATTATGCATGCCTGAAAATGCATCAGCCAAGGTGTTGTAGCGCATACAAAGTGTTCTGATGTGATAACTTTCACAGATAATTTTTTACTTGTATCGTTGTCATACACTGACACTGAATTCTTATTAGTCAATTTTATTCTGACCATGAGTTAAGATAATAAAAGATATTATGCTAGGTTTGGGGAATGTCATACTGAAATTTAAACAGACAGTACAAATATGGGTTCTGTTTAATTCTAAGGTATGTTTTAGGCATCTATCTGTATGTAAATGCATATCAGGAGAACCCTTTCAGGCTTTCCTCCTTCTCTTTACCTTGCTGTCATTCTTACTTTCTTGCTGGTTTCATAGTATACCTACAGTATAAACCAATATGACTATTCCCTGTGACTAAGTTGCATAAAAAGGCAAACATGTAATGATAAAAAATACATATAAATAATGCTGCAAAAATGGTGTGAAAATCTGCACATTGACTGATTTATGTTCACTTTAATTACAGTTTGTGTTAAACTCACTATGTGTCGGGTGGAGAGTGTTGAAGAGAAAGATGAGAAATTGGAGTAAACCATATATGTATATATATATATATATACTGTTTAAAGGGGTGGTTCACCTTTAAGGTATTTATTTATACCTTAGATTCAGATTTGTAAATGCCGATATTTGTATTATTTTACCCATTTATATACTTGTACAGTGTGCATTTCCAGAACCCCAACCTGTCTGTTTCTAGAGTAAAAATGGCTTTATTAGTACTAGTGATTGACTGTGGATGCATTTCCTTTCCAGTCTTGCTCAGAGCTGCCAAGTATCTTATTCAACGTCTGAGCCCTAGATGCATTACATTTTCATGTTTGTGTCTTACTCACAAATATTACATTACGAAAAAAAATTATTTCTAAATTGTTCACTTTCTAAATTGGTGACTTTTTTATTTTTTCAAAGGTTATTAATAAAGAATTAATCTACTTGTGACAACATTGTCTCATGATCCCCCATAAAACAGAATACAGTAAACATTGGCTATCCCAGAAATTATTTATTATCCCGATTACACACAATTCCCTGTATCCGTTTTCAGTGAGGTCTGTAAGATTTCTGGTGCAAGCATAAATAGCCGTAGATGATTATCTAATGTCCATTAGATACAAATAAATTCCCTCCAGGGAATGTCTGAAAACATATCAGTGGTGGAAGGGTGATGGGTGGTGAAGGAGGGTTGCCTAAAGTACCCTTGTGTAAGTATAACTTCTAGAGCCTTGGCACCTGTTAATGAGTATGGGAGTTGTGCAGGTTGACTAGCAGGCTGAGGTGGAATAATTCCTGAATGCTTAATGAGGGATGGAACAGCATAGAAAGGAAGTTTTGAAAACGTCAAGAAGTTTTTGGAACTGCAAGACTTTTCTGTATGTAACATACAATGAGATTCTGCTGCTGGGTTTCAAGTTTATTATCAGTAATATTCAACAGGAAACAGACTTTTAAATTAGAAGAATCTCCTGATTCTGATCATGAGAGTGTGTTGAAGTTCAATTTTGTTAAGTGTAAAATGCAAGATTAACTAAATGGTACTGGACAAATCCTTAATTGAGAAGTATTTGGGGATTTTGAGCATAATAACATACTGTGTAACTCTAGAAAGTGTCACTCAGTAGCTACTAAAGAAAAAACAAGTACTGTACTGTATAAAAATGGCACTTTACAGGTTTTGGGCTATAGTCCTTTGGAAGAATATTAATGAGCTGGGGAGTGCAGTGACGGACAACTACACTTGTTAAAAGAAATGGAAGAGCTAAAATATGAGTAAAGAATGTTGAGGTTGTTTTTTTCCTCTGGAGAAAAGGTGATAAACACTGGACATGATTACGCTTTACAAATACATTAGAGGACATTATGGGGGGGGGATATGTTTTCTCTTTTAAAAAAGATAAAAACAACACAAGGCCAACCCTCTAGATTTAAAAATAAACTTAGATTTGTAGCAGTGTAGGTGGTTCTTTGAGGTGTGGGCAATGAGGTTGTGGACTGCCCAGCCATGGGATGGCCGATTTTGTTAAGGCCTTTAGAGTGGCGTGGGTGATTTCTTGAAAAAACATAATATTTAGGCTATTGTGATCTTAAGATCTTCAGACAGAATGTGCTATATATTGCTTTAATATACAGCATAATGTAACCCAGTCTCATTCAATAAAAGAATGCAAAGGGGCATGGCATACCCCTAGGGGTTAGTGTTCTGGGGCAAAAACCATGGCGCTTTGTATACTCCTCTTTAGTAAACAAGGCCTAAGCCACTTTTTATTAATACTTTCATTACAAATGTTCAACGATTTTAAAGTTATTTATTATTGAAAGCAATCTCTGTCTGTCCTTTGCTATTGCCTTCTGTTTGCCAGATACGGAAATAATTTAACAGTTTAAATTATTCTCCTAGTCTGTTAATAACACAGCATGCAAGGCAATGTGGGAATTAGAGCTGAAGGAGATCAATTTAGAAGTCCGGGAAAGGAAAGGAAGAAATTGTAAGAGATGGTATATATAGCAATTACAGTACATTGACTAAACATTGTTAAACATTTTACTGTTAGCTTTGTTTCTAGGTTACATAACAATATATTAGTTACTATAATAAAATTATTAAATCTGTCAACATCTAGCAACCCATAGTATCCAATCAGATATTTGTTTTCAAATAGATAACCAATAAATGTTTAAATGTTGCCTGCTTATTGATTTCTATTGGTTACTAGACAAGTCGCAAACTTAAGGCCATTTATTATATAATCACCTTAGTTTACCTTCAATAGAGGACCCTATGGGATTACCCTATTCATTATGCACATCCAAAAGTCAAGTTTTTTACCTGACTAATAAAGAGGAAAAAATTGTAAGGAGGTCAAAATCTTAGTAGTTCATTGTTGACAAAAGGATTGTTTCAAAAAGAAAATTGCAATAGCAAAACAGGTAAATCATTTGATTGAAGAAAAGGCTGGCCAAGGAAGCAACCAAGAGCATCTGATAACAGACAAGGTTTAACCACAATACAGAACCATCCAAAGAACTAGTTCTTAAACATTTTGGACATTCTCATCACATCTGGCCATAGAGGGAAAGGGCAGTCAATATTTTGTGACTTGGGTATCATTTTTAATGTAGCATCATATTTATTTTTGAAGAGATATAACATTTATAACATTAAAATAGGATAGTCTTATAAAGGATGCAACATTGTATATACTGCTAAATATAAAGAGAACTTTTGCAATGAGGTATATTTTAGAATTCAGCAGACTTCATGATCTGGAGTTCCAAAATACAGTATTTGTTGCTTCTGTTTCAGAAGATTATTGAATTTGTACAGTAGTTATACACTCCCTGCTTATCCACCAGTAAGGCACTCACTAAATTCAGCTTAACGAAATAGGCACCAGCTATTGTAAAACCTTAATCCCTTTCAAAATTGCAATAGCAAGCACAGAAACTTATTTTACAGCCAGTGCACCTTGGAAATCATACATTTTGTTTGCTACTTCAATAGAGGTGTTTTGATTATATAACAAGAACAAGGACCAGAGAGTTGGGAGGTGTGAAATAGAAAAATATATAATTTTTACAAGGTTTATATATGTATATATATATATATATATATATATTTTAACAAGGTTTATATTTGAACAAAATAAAGCACCAGCTATTGTAAAAGCTTATTCCCTTTTAAAATTAAAATAGCAAGCACAGAAACTTATTTTACAGTAAGTGAAACTTGGAAATCACACATTTTGTTTGCAAATGTAATAGAGGTGTGTTGATAATATAACAAGAACAAGGACCAGAGTGTTGGGAGTTATGAAATAGAAAATTATATAATTTTAACAAGGTATATACTGTATATATATATATATATATTTATATATATATATATATATATATATATGAATACACAGTCCAGGAAGCCGGCACTCTCGTATAGAGATAAGCTTAAGTGGCAGTAAACCTTACATTAATGCGAATGATCTCATGTTTATGTAAATGGGGAAAAAAAGAAAAAGAAAAGGTAGGAAAGCGCAGTTAAAGACCTGAATAGAGAATAGAAAAGAATTATTTGTTTGTTCTCTATAAAATTCTGTACGCTCAGTACGGAACACTATACCGCTACCTTGATCAACACTGACGGGATAGACACAGTTCCGGTAACACAGTGCGCTTACTAAGGAGGGTGATCGCGCCACGGCTTCTCATGGAAGCGGTCCTCGTTCCACGCGGTAATAACAGCCGCTTTCAAATTGACTTTTTTCTTTTATTTAGCGCCCATGATGATCTTTAGTTGTCAGCGTTCATACTTAATTACTTTTCGTTGCGGTCTTGCCACTTATGTGTAGCGATTATAAGTTGCAACATTGTTTAAAGGAACAGTTCAGGGTAAAAATAAAAACTGGGTAAATAGATAGACTGTGCA
>CM044443.1:49129554-49151120 GCA_024363595.1 Xenopus borealis
CCCCCAACTGCCTCTGTTTAATCAAGTGCTACCTAATGCAGGCAGTACTCGATTTAAGGTGCATATTGCAGGTCTCTGCAACTGAAGCACAGAGGCCTACAGCTATGTGTACAATACCTTGTGCAGTCAGCAAAAAAGTGCAGTCAGCAAAAAAAGCCCACTTGCACTTGGATTGCAATTGGATTGTTTAACAGTAATATGGATTCATGCTCACTGATTACCTTCAAGGACACAGTACAGTCATACTATTACAGAGGGCAAAAGAAAATAATTTAAAAAAATTAGAATTTCTTGCTTAAAAAGGACTTGTTGGAGAAATTTCTTCCTGTAAATTAGAGCTTTCTGGATAATGTTGTATAAGGAATGCCATAACTCTATACAAAACACATGTATATAGGATTTAGGATCAATTGGATATCTCCACAGTGTGTATTCAATGTCCTGCAATCTCTTACATACTTTTGAATACATTTTTAACTATTTTATGAAGTGTCTCTTACTATTTAGCAATGTATTGATCTGGATACTTAGGGGTTGATTTATTAAGCCCCAACTTAGATTAGGCTCTTTGAAAAAGTTGTGGGAAAAAGTGTGAATTTTTGGGATTTATTATGCAACAAAACTGCAACGATTCTTCTGAATACATAGAAGATCTTTCTTTGATTTGTGGTTTTAGAAGTTTTCCAGTGTTTTTGACTCTCACTTTTGTGTGACAATACTAAAAAGTCATAGTAATTAAGTGGCAGCTTGAAAAACGTTCGGTTTTCATGACTTTTCTTTGACCTTTGTTCGATTGTTCATGCTTTTCAGTTTGAAATTTTTCAGTGCATTTCATGACATCAGTGGTTTTAAAGGAAGCGAGTTTAGTTGTTGTTTCAAAACCCCTCTAAATCCACTAAAACAAAACTGTCGATAAATAGGCCTCCAAATGTGAGTAAAAATAATATTTTAGCCTGCTGACATGCAAGCCTTACATATGGGCATGCTTAATTGCTGTACATGCTGACAAGACACATATATGATGTCCACTAGGCCCCAGCATATTACTTTTGCCTGTTGTTGGTCTTTTCCCTAAGAATATATTTTTTGCCATCCTATCAGAACTACCCCTGTGGGCATATGGATACTGTCCTTTTTCTAACAATAGTTACTGAAAAATCAAATCAACACTCTTAACTAGGATATCTCAAAGCCTGTAATTCTTGTTTCATGACAAATTGGGGCACTTACATTTAATACAAATAGAACCAGTTTGGACCTATATAGTATCATCTATCATGAATCACATGCAGTGTTTAATCTTGAATTAATTTGTAACTGAATTAATTGACTGTGCTACACTGAGATGGGGTGTTTTATTTTTCCAAAACTAATATTTTTACTTTTTGCCTTCTTGAAATAAAAACAAAAATGATATTTACTTTGTCTTATGATGGATTTGATTATTTTTGTAAAACCACTGTTTTGCACATGAAATAAGCTACATCACAAGTATTTTTTCGATAGTACACATACAACGTACATACCGTATATTTATTTTATAGTATATATCACCCTGCTGTCAAATCAACTGACTCAAGCCCACGCTTTCATTTGTTAAGGGAATTACCATGGAAACTGAATCCTTGGGAACTACATTTAAATTAGTTAGAAGTATGACTTGAGCAGAACAATCCTGCCCAACACCCCCACACAAGAGTAGGGGATGTTCCATTATAGAAAAAAGCTTAATAATTTTTTGCTGGGGTGTAATGACTGCAAGCCTGCGTAGGAAGTACTCTTCTTGATAGAAAGCACTCATATTACTATTTTGCTAGCATCTTCATCGCTAGAGTACCAATTTTCTCCCTAAAAACTGAATTATGGATTTATTGCTATTAATCCCATAAATATATATATCCCATATATATATTAATCCCACATATATACTGTATTATGATCCACTAGTTTGTTGCATGTTCTATCACATCTCATTACGACAAATAAATACAAGTACTGTTTATTAGCTACAGTATATGTATAAATCAGATTTGTGTTGTTATAACAGAAGAGAATTTGCCTAAATGACTGTTTATTAGCTAGAGCATATATATATAAAACAGATTTGTGTTATTAGTGATGGGCGAATAAATTCGCCCTAGGTGAATTCGCGGCGAATTTCCGACATTCGCCGATGGCGAAAGTTTTGGCGAAATGCTCACGAAAATTCACCACGTGTGTTGTTTCACCGCGCGTCTCGTTTTGTCGCGCGCCGAGTTCGTCGCTTCACTTCAAAACAGCACAATCTGTGCAGTGAAAAATATTTTTAAAAATAAATGAATATATATTAAAATATGCCTTTTTAATGTTTCACTATTTTAAATAATAATTACAGATGTTTTTAAGGAGCTGGCAAAATGGGAGGCCTTTTTTTCTTCCACTAACAATGCAGGGCATGTGTGTATACTAAGTGAAACACGCGTGTAAATTGCTCTTCTCATTGACTCCAATGCTATTCAGCACATTCACACACAAAGCAAAAGATGCCATTTTTCATGTTTCCATACCTCCCAACATTTTGGAAGTAAAAAGAGGGACAACATTTTTTTTTCCATACGTAGCGCTGCAACATTTTGACCACACCCATTTTTGTGGCCACACCCACTAATTAACATGTTCATTTTACCAAATTTGGCAGGTTATGAAATATTTCTCCTTATCTAAACTGTTACAAATACAATCACTTATTTTATTATATCAAAATTGTTAAAAAGCATCTTTTTTGCACCTGTTAGCTGTTCTTCTAGGCTCTCTGCCAAAAGCCAATTAAGTTAGAAACTTCTTTCTTTTTCTGGCTATTCCGTGCAGAGAAAAGAGGGACTTTCCAATACAAATGAAATGAGGGACTGCAGGTTGCGCTGTCAAAAGAGGGAATGTCCCTCCAAAAAAAGGGACTGTTGGGGGTATGCATTTCACCTGGCAGTTTTATTACATTGCACTGTGCGTCAAAACTATTCTGATGCGCGTCAACTTGGGCGCGCGACAAAACATCAGCATGACTCGTTTCGCAAATCTTTCGCTGTTTCACAAATTTCGCTGAAAATTCGCGAATTTTTTGGCGAAGCGAAACGCCACAGATTCGCCCATCACTAGTTGTTATAACAGAAGAGAATTTCTAGTTGCAAGTGAGGGGTTTGCACTGCAAATATCATATACTGATGTCTGAATATTGTAAAAATATCTGCAATGCAATAGTCTATTAGTAATCAGTCTGCTATATATGTAGATACTGCACTTGCATGATTATGGCTGTATTTTCAATTTCATTTACCTATTACTCACTATGGAATATATTTAGTGATGGGCGAATTTATTCGGCAGGGGCGAATTTGCGGCGAATTCCCGCAATTAGCGAAATGTCAACGAAAATTCGCCTGGCGAAAATTCGCTGAAAAAAAAAGCGTGCCGCGACTCGTTTCGCTAATTTTTTCAGCAAAACAAAACGGGGTAGATTCGCCCATCACTAAATATATTGCATACATAAAGGGGCAGATTTACTATTGGTCGAATTCCGAATGATAAAAGAATTCAAAATTCGCCCAGGGAATAGTGGGGAGGTAAAATCTTACGAATTCGACTATCGAATTCGAAGGATTTTACCACAATTTGAATGATCGAACGATGGAATATAGAAAATTCGATTGATCGTTCGAATATTCGAATTGAATCGAATATTCAAATGATTTTTAAGCGATCGATCGAATTTTTTATATTCGATCTTAGGGAATGATCCCCATTTCGGTAGGTTTAATCTGGCGAATTAAAATTTAAAGGGGAAGTATTCGAACATTGAATTTTTGAATATTCGAATAAAATTAAATTCGAATATTCGAATTATTCGAATTCGACTATTCAATGTTCGAATTTGGTTGAATTTGCCTAATTTGCCTACTCGAAATTTGAATCTTTTTGAAAATTCTATCGAATATTCGAATCCCTCGTGAATTTATGTGAATTTAGTAAATCTGCCCCAAAGTGTTCCTGCAGTGCCTGCATCTATATTGAACTTTATGTGGAAGTTCTAAAGTGTACAAGCACACTTGACTGTTACTGCTCCATTGCTGGGTTTCAACGTTTCTATTCTGATAAGCCCAACAGTAATACCTGCCAACGTCATATTTTTGATGTTGATTTCCATGCTAGCTTTTGAACAGCTTACTCACTAAGGCATTTAGTCCTATTTTATAGTCCTATTTTATATTTGTACATCTGTCTGTCAGGCTGAACTGTAAATGCAAATGGTATATTTGCAGCTCTTACCAAAAATTTATTTTAGATTCCATTTTTTTTAGCCACAAAAACAGAAAATTTACCTCTCTGCTAATGTTGTGTCAGATTGCATAAAAAAGCTCTATTTTCTCTTGCTATCTACAGGTATGGAAACTGTTATCTAGAATACTCAGGACCTGGGGGTTTCCAGATAATGGATCTTTCCATAATTTGGATATTAGTTTGGATCAAGTACGGGATATTGTTTCATTACTACAGAGGAATAAAATTGGATTAATTTGATAAATTAAGAGACCACCTTTCAGTAAGCTTTCAGGAGCTTTCTGGATACCGGATTTCCAGTGAATGGATCCGATAACTGTATAATGTTTCTAGAGCTTGATTACTGACGGCAGATGAACAGATGAATGCCACCATGTTTTTTGTACTTTGTACCCTGCAGAATACTAATACTGTCATAGTATTATGGCAATTTAATAAAAATTTGACTCTCGAAATATACTGTTAATATTCTGACCCAGCACTATGAAATAAAAGTGTGTTTCGGTGTATGAAAAGGAAATACAAACCTTAGAAATATTAGTAATTATACGTAAGAATAATGCCTTACCTTATGAAATGTATTATAAGGCTAGGTACGTGCTGTTCAGTTATTCCCTGCTCAGGAAAAGAAAATAGTTTTTTGTTGTACACATTATGGCTGTAGACAAAAACAAATGAAAAAGGAAAAAAAAAAATCACATGGAAACAATTAGATATTTCATCACTTAAAAGACGCAGCAGAGAGGTTCATACGCTTATGTGGTACATCACAACTTTTCAACGTAGAGCTATTAAAGATGTATAGTAGTGCGCATGATTTATATTGCTAATTGTGCTTTATCAGGGCACTTCTGAGCAGTGATTAGATTTCACCCATGGGCATTATGTGGTATAGATCCATTTATCATGCCTAGTTATTTAAACAGTGCCTAGTTAATACATTCTCTGTGTAGGCTGGTTGCATCCAAATGATGGTTTACGAGATTGGTCAAAAAAGTGAATTTATTTTGCTGCCAATCTGTGATAGGTTTCTTTTGCCCTATTAGATTTGTGCTTTTATATGGTTCTTTTATTCTTTTATTCCTGTCACATTCATTTTCTCCTCTTATTAAAAACCATGCTGCTATGTTGCTGCAATCCTGCACGTAAGTGTTTTCAGTGAAGGTAAAAGGCCACTATGCCTTTTGTTGTTGTTTTTTGTTAATTTTTGGAAATAGTAATAGCCGAATGATGATTATTTGAAATTTAATTTTTTTCGTGGCTTTTTTGCTTTTCCTAAGGTACGTTTCAGATTAATGTCAACAACCTTACTTATCATCCTAGACTAGAGCCTTTCTGTTTTATAAGCCACTTGGAACATGCTACTCTGGTGTATGAAACGTTATGCCCCTTTAATGATCCCTCTAGTCTTTCTTACTACAAAGTAACTATTAAACTGTGGCTAACAATTACATTAGGTCAAAGATAATTTTGAGTCAATGATTAGAGCAACTACACTGTTGAGATAAATAAATAATTATGCACAAATATGGGTCATAATATTATATACATATAATACACAAAAGCTGTAAATATCTTGTAAATTATATCCTTATAAACGGTGAGTTCTGATGTCATCAGTTATAAACGGTGAGTTCTGATGTCATTTCTGTCACATGACTCCCTGAAACCTGTGTATTATAATAAATAAAGTACCCCCAGTTGAAAAATATGAGGATATTAGAAGTTACCTTCGGCTTCGTGTTTTTATATGGTCATGAAACTCCTCGGAAACTTATAATATCCTTATATTTTACAAGAGGGGGTACTTTATTCACTATATCTATACAAAATACACATATATTCCTCAGTTCTAAAGTGACAGTTTAACCAAAGAGTGAAAAATGTATTTGGAATGTAATCTGAAACAAGCATTGGGGGCGGGGGAGGTGTCTAATGGCTTCTCTTCTGATCAGATCTGCTGATTTGTTGCATTACATCCTTTTTCTTGCTCAAAGTGTTAGAGAAAATGGGTGACGGTACTTGTGGTGTTTATACAAATGGCCTGCAGAACTGTAACTCTCTTTACTGTGCTAGTAACAATTGGAAACTAGGCACCAGTAGTTCTCAACTATGAACAGATGCATTATTGAACATTCACCATAGAGAATATGAGTTACTGTACTTCCCTTACAATGGAGCCTATGGGCGATGGCACTTTTTACTTTCCAGAAGTATATTATTTTTTTGGGAGGGGGTCAATGTATTATTTTGTGTTTTTACCTCATGAAAAATAATTATTCAGCAGCTGTCGTGACTTCCGGGACTATTTTTATGCTCTTGAGGCATTCCAAATGAGTTGAATGTTTGTGCATTTTTTGCAGTAAAATCATTTTCATGAAAAATAGAAAATTTTCATTGTTTTTGGTATTCAGAGCTCTAAATCCTCTTCCAGAAGTGGAAAACTCAAACACTCAAACACACAGGTTCTCCTGAAAAAAAGGTATAATTTTCCTAGGTAAACTACCAGCCCCTGAAATGCCTCTAAATGGAGAGAGCACACAATGTTAAAAAAAAAGCTTGCACTGGATGTTTAAAAGGTTAAACCTACCTGCCCTTGTCATACTGCTCTGCCTGTCACTTAGGGTTGCCACGTCATCCCTTTAAAACTATGGACTCCACAGTCTGCATGGCTAATTAGCAATTCATTTAGATGCATGGCTGCACATAAATCAGTTCAGTCTGCAGCATGAATTGCTAATTAGCCATACAGGCTGTGCATTCCATATGTGTTTGGTAGTGATGGGCGAATCTCACCCGTTTCGCTTTGCCCAAAAATTCGCGAATTTCCAGCAAAACGAGTCGCGCGTCGTTTCCGTCGTGTCGCGTCGTTTTAGTTTTTTTTTTGGGCGAATTTTCGCTGGCATTTTGCGAATTTATTCACCAGCGGCGAATCGCGGGAATTCGCCCTTGGCGAATAAATTCGCCCATCACTAGTGTTTGGTTTTAAAGTGTTGAGGCGACTACTCTACTGTCACTGCTTGATGTGTAAGTTAGATACGTTTCTAAGCAAGTCGGTGCTGGTTTTGTTGCAATTTTGTACAAAACTGACATTATGCGTAATGCGTAAAGCCGATATTTATTCCCCAAAATGGTTGCGCCCCTTTGGCACTACATTCAGTTATAATCTATGCAGAAGGAGAGTGCAGGAATTATTGGGAGAACAAGGTTGCTCCTTCTTTTTCTGCAGTAATTGTTTGCATGGCTGTGTGACTGTTTGTTTCAAGGCAGGTTTATATGCTGTGTCTGTTTACCTATGCCATTACAATTGAGTAATCAGCCAATGACCATTGAAATCATGTGAATGGTTACAGTGCACAAGCAACCAATGAATAACTAGGAGGAGGGCAGTATCAATGTCCAATAGGAAACAAGAAAGGGCAAAGCCTGGGAATGATGATGCCATCATATAGGCGTGTCTGGTTCTAAATAGGCCACTCCCATCCATTCAGAAAGCTGATCAGGGCGCCAGGAGAAGGACTGAGTTAACAGGTATAAAAATTAGCTTTTACAATGGCATTTTTACTTTTTGTTATGGAAAATTGAGAGCATTGTTAGTGGTTTTATAGGATTTGTACATTGAAGGTGAACAACCCCTTTAAGTTAAGGTGAAGTCCAAATAGACAGAAGCATATGTGTTGTACTAGATACAACAAATTAAGAAACAATAAGACATACTTTATAATACCAATATCATAGCATACAAATATCACACCTTTATATGTCATACGATATCATTGTAAATGTAAAAAAAATGTACAGTCCAAACCACCACTGTTACGTATATGGCAGGAGTGCCCATACTTTACTAATGTGAGGTCCCATTATGATCTACATCCATAATATCACTGTTAGCGTTCTGTTCCATGGAAAATATTACTTAAATATTTAGGGATGCACCGAATCCACTATTTTGGATTTGGCCGAACCCCCAAATCCATTGTGAAAGATTCAGCCGAATACCCGACTGAATTCGAACCCTAATTTGCATATGCAAATTAGCGAGGGTAAGAGTAAAAGCGTGCGTGCAAGGCCAAAAATTGTTTTACTTCCTTGTTTTGTGACGAAAAGTCACATTATTTTTTTGGATTCAGTTTGGACAGACACAAGGATCTGGCCGAATCTGAATCCTGCTGAAAATGGCAGAATCCTGGCCGAATACCGAACCGAATCCTGGATTCGGTGCATCCCTATAGATATTATATTGATTTATGAGAAAATGTAGATTACTATAGTTAACAAACAACTATTTCTTATGTAACTTCAACACAATAAACATCAGAATGAAAATCATGAAACAGGAGGGTGATTTAGACAAGCTGTTTGATTACAGTGTCTTGAGATCTACTGATCACCAGCTAAAGGTCTACTGGTAGATCCCAATCTACCTTTTGGGCACCCCTGATATATAGTATAGTATATTGTAGGGATGCTGGTTCCTTGTTTGCTTTCTATTATGCACAGCCAGATGATACTGTCCTGTGTTTACATACACTGAAAACCAATTCATTAACTGCCTACATATGTATAATTTTACACATTTAGGGGCACATTAATTTTTTTCTGGTCAGTGGCAGGTGTCCATAAAGTTGTTTCTTGACATTGTTATTTGTGATCGGGGATTTATTCTGATATTCTGAAAAAGTCATGTTTTCACAGTGAAAATGTAATAAATTTAGTTTTAGGTATGTATATGATAATTGCCGCTGCATTTTGTCGCAATGTTTTGTCGCTCCAATTTTTTTAAGTAAAACCCATGTCCCACTGCGTACTATTCAGTTACATTGAGAAGGAAAAACAACAGCCTGCCAGAAAGCAGTTCCCTCCTAAAGTGCTGGCACAAGTCACATGACCAGGGGCAGCTGAGAAATTGACAAAATGGCTAGCCCCATGTCAGATTTCGAAACTGAATATAAAAAAAAATCTGTTTGCTCTTTTGAGAAATGGATTTCAGTGCAGAAGTCTACTGGAGCGGCACTATTAACTGATGCGTTTTGGAAAAAAACATGTTTTCTCATGACAGTTTCCCTTTAATGGTTCCTTATACCCGGATTATTTTATTTTTTGAAAATACTTTATTCGATTTTCATATTAAACAATTGAAATCAAAATGGCAGCAAAAGTTATACAGATAAAGAGACTATGTTATATTCGATACAATTATTATATTATGGATTATTTTAGATTCTGTATTTTGTGAAGATGCATTAGCCAGTGGTTACAGTTCATCTGGATGCTGTTACAGACAATTATGCAGAACTAAGCATCTTCAAAGCAAGAGCTGTAAGCACACATTTTATATTTACAGCCTCTTCTGTTGTAATTGAGGTTGCTTCCAGAGACAGATAATTGCTATATGAACACTCCACTCTACAAATGCTGCATTTTTCACATGGATACACCTTTTACAGCCATACATCTAGCTGTACATATTCTTTGGCCTCATTTATTTTGACTGAGTGAGTTTTTGGAAAACAATTGTTGCATGAGTTAAATAACCTAAAGGTTGTCAGTGTACTACATGTTTGGTCTTTGCAAAGTAGGGGGATTAACTGAGCTATGGTAATCTAGTTTTCTGTAATTTGTACTGTTCTAGAAAATTATGGAAACATTAAATAAACTAAATAGGCTGGATTTGTTTCTAGTGATGGGCAAAACTGTGTGTTTCGCTTCACTGAATTTGCTAAAAATTTGTGAAATGCTGGCAGCGTCTCGTTTTGAACGCGGGAGCAGGCGTCCAAAAACGGACGCTTGCGTCAAAAATGAGTCGGTTCGTGGGAATGAGTCGGCGAATCGTGGGTATTCGCCCATCACTATTTGTTTCCAATAAGGATACATTAAATCTTAATTTGGATAAAGTATAAATTTTTCCAAATATGGGTGTTTGGATAAAATGGGAGATAACCTTTCCATAATTCAAAGCTTTCTAGAGATTCTACAGGTTTCCATACCTGTATGTTAGTTAAAGATATCCTCAAAAGTCCAACCAAAATATTTTTTGTAGTTTTAATATATGATTAATATATTTTGTTATGTATATATTAAACTTTTTGTAAATTAACTTATCTAAGCCCCCCACCATTTATCATGATCTGTTTTAATATTATTGCTTCAAAACTGTTATATTTTGAACAGTTCTTCAGGGTTATTAAAATACAAGAGACACAGTTTATAGTTAGGTGTCACAAACACTTTAGGCTTTTAAGCAACACCTGTCAGTTGAAGGGGACTGTAATTTGATTAGCACTTTATGACTGCACCCAATCATATCTTAATAATATCTTATACTTCTGTTCGGAACTTTAATAGTTCCTGTTTACTCCAATAGAATATTAGCCCATGGTATTCTGTCAGGTCTTTTATGGTGTACTTTGTATTTACTTTGTAATTTACATTGTTTACATTGCAAATATTTCAGTGTTTACATTATAAAATGTATTATTGAGGTTGCGGGCACACTGAACATAGGCTCCACTACTCTTTGCCTGTGTATTTTTTGCAGGCTGAGAGTAGAATGTTTGCAATGTGCCCCATCTTTATTGATTTGAATAGCTTCCGCTTGTGTGATCTCGCATGCAGTAGAGCCTAGGTCTGGCCAAATACACAAAAGCAGGTGAGCGCATACAAGTGGGAGTGATTCAAATCAATGCAGATGGGACATGGAGCAGATTCATTTCTCTCTCAGCCTGCAAAAAAAATACTGAGAGTTGAGTGCAGTGGAGCCTATGCTCCATGTGTCCGCAGTCTAAGGAGCAGATTTACTAAGGGTTGAAGTGTAAATTCGAATTTCCTAAGTAATTTTTGGGTACATTGATTATTGAATAGGCCAAAATTCGATTCGAATTGAAAAACGTTTTAATCAAATTTAAAAATTCGACCATTCGAAAATCGAATTCTGCCTCTTTAAAAAATTTTAATTCGACACTTTGCCACCCTAAACCTGCCGAATTGCTATTTTAGCCTATGGGGAACATCCTTGAACCTTTAAGGACTGTATTTGGAATTTTTTGAAAATCAATTTTTTTAGGCCAAAGTTGAACAATTCAAACAATTTTTATTTGATCGAAAACTGACCTATTCGATCGATAAAAGTCCGTTTAAATGAAAAAAAACCTTTTTGCTCTTCTGCTCTGCAGCACTATTAACTAATGCATTTTGAAAAAACATGTTTTCCCTTGACAAAATCCCTTTAAAATTGGAGTCTTCTTTATAGTGGATATATGCGTTTGCATGCGTGAGTTTTGGAGTTAGAGTGATGGATGTTAAGCAGCCAGTTGGTTTTAAACAAAGCAATACATTTCAGTGGATGAATTTCAAATAATAGAAAAGCAACAGGTTACTCTCAGCAACCTGAATAGAGCAATCGTGAACAGATACAAGGCACACCCTAATGGAAATCACCAGGATATTAAACATACTCACGTTCTTTCATGGAGCATGCCCATCTTGACCATACCCCTGTCTGTTGAGCTCATATTCCTATTTCTTGCTCCTTGTCCCTGGCTTGTCCTGCTTTCAGTAGTTCCTGCCTTGTTCTACCTTGTCTTATATCAGTTGTTTTAGTTGATTTTAGGTTTACTATAGTGATGAGCGAATTTATTAACCTGCAGCAAATTCCCGTGATTCGCTGCAGGCGAAAAGATTCGTGAACACCCAAAAATGGACTCCCGCTTCCAAAAAGAGACATGGTGTCTCATCCATGATTTTAACTTATTTATAAATAACTCTGCTTGATTTTTTCAGGTTATCATCCCAAAACCCAAAATTTTGTGAATCATCAGATGAAACCCAGCGCGGATCACAATATTTTCTAATTGTAAAGGGACATCTGCCATTGACTTATACTGCACATGACTTTGGCAGGTTTCAGGTTTGGACTTTTGCCAGCTTTGGAGTATAATCTTGAAATATTTTAGTTTTTTTTCCTCAAAAAATTTAATTTTTTGTCCAAAACACTCAACCAGAAAAAAATTGAGTTTAGTAAATAACCCCAGGTGTACAGAAAGTTAGTTTAAGTTTTACAGCAAAAAGTGAGTGTGGATAAACAGGTAACACATTGAGGAATGGATTTCAAAATAAAAAACAAACTAAGAACTGGAACATATTTCATTGGTGAAATACTTTCGCAAAACATCACAAGTATTATCAAATGCACGAAACTCTTGACTACATGAACAATAACAGATATAGCATACAGAGAAACTTAGTGAGTCCACAAAGTGGATGGATTAAAGGTTTGGCCATTTTTTTCATTATTTTACTCATTTCCATTACTCCTTTTTTTTGCAATTTTGTTTTTACCATGCAATAAAAGAATGTGTACTTTATTCTTATCTATTTTTAATATGGAATAAAGAGCTATGTATTACAGAAAAAAATAAGATAGTAAGCATAATTTTATCATGAACCTGGCAATTCTTGCATAACAGTAAAATGCATGTGTACATCTAATTTGCAGATGGTTAATTACTAGGTTTATTAGTGTCCTTATAAAATGCCTGCAACATGAGACCCAAAGGATCTATCTAGTTCTATTTATCATGGTTTATTTAATATAGGCAAAGGTATGATTGTACACTTGAGAAATTTCAGTCATACATTCTAAAAGCCATTATGCCATAAATAATGTGAAAATGATGGTAATGGTAATTCCCATTATTATTGCTGCCTAGCAACTGCATTTACGTGAGCTATACTTTTTCACTGAGAGGGTTAATGCTATTACAATTGAACTAATGCTGAAAAATACAAGGATAAAGAAAGCTTGTCATTGTCAGGTGCATACAAAGCATTTTAGCCCCATCACATGCACAATACATTATTTTCAAGCAATAAATAAACTCCTACAAACACACTGAGAGATAAGTCTTGCATTCAGAGCTTTAGCATTGATATAACATCAGAATAATTCTAATAAGAAATTACATTATAATGTCACCCTGTCTCTTTGACATTTGACTGTAAGGTTCTTGCACTTTTAATTTTCACTTTCCAAGCAAACTCAAATATTAAAAGGCTGCAGAGTGAAAGTAATTTCACAGCAGGTGTAATAAGTAGGATGTGCCAAAAGGTTGTGCCATTGTTTCAAGAACGTTGGCTGCAGATCACTAGCATCGGTGAACAGCAGTGGTTATAAAGTATGTGTCAAAGCTTCACGATTTTGCAAGAACAATAAAAATAGATCTTAGTCACAGAAATGTCAGTTCATTATCTTGGATTATTAAATAGAATTATGCTGAGCCATAAATAACCTATTCCTTACCTTTAGCTGATCTGTGCTGGAGCTTGAGAAATGCAGAAATATCCTTAGTGGCTGAAGTGACACACTCCTATGCAATGGCTCACTCCACTAACAGCAGCCTGTACTGAAGATTGTCCCATTCCTTAGCTTAATGCAGGGGGAGCATGTGCATGTGTGCAGGAGGAAGAGAGGGGGGGAGGGAAGAGGAGAGCTCCAGAATTAAAAAGTGGGCTAAAAAATAGGGGTAAAGAAGAAGAGTAATGTGAGTGAATTTACTTTACCATTTTAAAATGTAGTAATAAGATGGAGATGAAACACTGGATGAGCTGCAGAATGGTATCGATGGAACTGTCTTCTGCCTGTTCAGTGTTAACAACATTCTGTACCTTGAGGATTCCTCAGTACTGGGTAAAAGCAGAGTTTCTTGATATTCCAAAGCAAATTCCAAAACCAACAGGAACCTGTAAGTCAATAATAAAAGCAATTGTGATATTTTTAGTGAAATACACATTTTTACATATATGTAGGGGGATAGTTACTAAAACTTAAGTTTATCCCAGTTTTTTTATTAAAACAAAGTCGACTTTACTTCCATCCACAAACTGAACACCTTTATTAATAATTGTACTGCTAAAAAAGTTGCAACAAACTTGTTGGTGTTCAACTCAACTAATGAATTGTTCCAGAGAAAACACTACTTTATTGGATATGCCACAATATCAAGAAACATCTTCAGGGACATCTGCCATTGACTTCTATGTGATCCCAACAGAAGATGGCATTTTTAGCAACTTTGGGGTATGATAAAGCTAAGAAACAATTTAGTTTTTTTCTCTAAAAATTAGAATTTTCCCCTTAAGAAACTTGACCAGAATCTTTTTGAAGTTAATAAATGGGTCATTTAGTGCTCTGGATTACAAGACAAATCTAAAGTTTAACAGTCCTGTTTGTATTCATGTCAGAGAAGGTTCTTTATTCCCTTGTCTCCCAGCTTGCATTAACCATAAAATGCTTACCTTTACCACTCTAACAAAATAACTTAGCTAATGTAATTAACATAAACTGCCTAATTTAAAGGCAGGAGTAGTTTTTACAGCATATTATAAAAATTGGATACTTTTCTGGTATAAGTATTCATGTGCATCTTGTATTTCTTCTGTTTTTGAATAACAATGTATATTCTAATCTATAGATTTATATAGAATCACATTTATATTTGCATCCCTTGACTCTTGTCTGTGTTTTCATAGAATAACGATGTTTATATAATATATAACATTGTCAATAGTTGTGTTCATTTGATCTTGATGCAGTAGCAATGAATGAAGGAATTCAAACTTGCCCATTGTTCAATTATGGTATTTCACTCAACAGCCCACAAGTTATGTTTTCTCAAAGGTCAGAAATGCATTCAGCCAATAACATAAATTTAACCTGTTTAACCTCAGATTTGTCTTTCAGAAGATACAACACAGCCTTGTTCATGTGTATCAATCAGTGAGACAGTTAACATTTTATAAAATATCTTCAATAATATTATGAGCCTTGTTTGTCCGAATGCCCATGCAACACTTATTAGAAATCCTCAAAACTGTCGACTAAAGCAGATTATCTTCCTGGGTGTATCTGGAATACACAGTACCATAAAACATTAACAGCTTCAATGAAGAGAAAAAAGATACAAAGCCCCATTATTCAATAAGTGTTAAGTGATCAAAGGCAAGCAAACTCTGTATTTAATAAAGTTTAAAGTCTCTTAATGAAAACCAACAATGCAGTTAGTTCTTCCATATTATGTTCATATCATAACTCTGATTGCAGATAACTTTTTACTTAGATTACTCATTACTCATTTAAGTAATACAAAATGTATAGCAGTCAGATAGGCTTGCCTTGTATGCGTTATAAAAATCCTTAGTCATTTAAGCCAAAATGATCCACCAGTGCAACAATAGATTTTTGTGTCATTAGAAACATGCAGCACTACAGTGCCTGATATTCTGTTAGGAATGCATTTGATCCTGCAAGGCAGAAAAGCCGATGGGCAATGGAGATTACTGGCTTCAAGATGCAGGAAATGCTGCCAAAGACCATTTTATAGCTGTGATTCCCAGGCCATGCCAATACTTACTTTATTCTGAATTGCATAAGTGGGTATGGAGTCAACCCGGCTGCTGGCTTTTACAGTAACTAGTGCAATATAATAATCAGCACTAGCAGAATGTTAGCACTGCTATAATATGCAAACTTTGAATGCTTATTTTGCTGTGCATTATCATTAAATGTTTATCGTAATAATTAATGCAAATACACAGCTAAGTATATACAATATAATCATATAAAAACACTAAGTGCGTGAAAGTATTGCAAAGCTATTGTGTTGTACTCAATGATGGGATTCTGGATTTTGCAAAAGCAACGTATTTATTAAAATACAGTGCATGAAAGAAGCATGACTCTCTGACTGTACAGCTCAGTCTCCTCTATTTATGAAGCTGGCTCCGCCTTTGTGCTTTTCTTTCTATGACAAACATTAACATCAAAAATTATCAAAACAGCCTTTTTTTTAACATTTTAACATCAATGGTGCTAATAACAAGTATTAATAGTTGTACCTTAGTACAGGTGATTTGCTATAATTATATTACTGAAAAGTGTCACCTTAACACTGTTCAACTAGTCTTGATGGTTTTTTGATAACATGGCCACAACGTGTTTGCACACTATGTGGGAAATTCACTAAATCGCGAAGCGTATAACGCTAGTGCTAATTCGCCAGTATGACGTCAATTCGTAACTTCGCAAATTCACTAACACCGACTCTGGTGAATTTTCACTAGCGAAGTAGATAGACTAGCGCAACTTTGCACCCTTACACCAGGCGAAGTTGCGCACTGACGAAGGATCGTAATTACGCAAATTCACTAAGATGACCATTTTACTGAACGTTACCACTTATGCTAGACATTACTTCGCCAGGTCAAACCTGGCGAAGTTCAATACAATAGATAAGAGTTTAAAAAAAAAATTGGAAATTTTTTCTTAGTCCCAAAAAAATGCTGGCGTGTTTTACCTTTTTAGGGTGATAGTCTGAAAAAGAGCTAATTTTTTGGGGGGGTTACCCTCCTTCCCCCCTACATTTCCTAACATATGACAACTTACCTATAACAGGGGGCACATGTTTAGGACAATAGGACAACTTAATTTTTTTTTATTAAAGGTTTCCTGGGCTTGTGTAGTGTAATGTAGTGGCTGTAACATATACTTCTATTAGAATTTGCGCTGTATGCAAATTAGGCATCGCTAGTGTAAATGCACTTTGCCTGGCGAAGTAACACTAGCGCAACTACGCTACCATTAGCCGACCTTAGTGTAACTTCGCACTTTAGTGTATTTGCATAGCGCTGGTGAAAATTCGCCTGGCGAAGTGCGGCGAATGTTAGCGAAGGCAACACTAGCGAATATTCGCCGCTTAGTGAATTTGCCCCAATGAGTAAGTGTTTGCTCCTGGTTATTGTCAGATATATTTTGTGTATTAACTGTGGCATTATTTAAGTTTTGAGTTCCTTGGATGGGTGCAGTATGTATCAGAAAAGATTCTGAAGTGTTGGTCCTCTGGTTGTCCTCACTGTTACTGTATCTACTAACAACTGCCTATTCTAGTGGCATCTTATCCTTGATTGTCCTCTGGGCAGTAAGCATCCACTGGTAGATGCTGCTCCATGTGAATCAAATCCTTGTCGTGTGATTCCATCAGAATGAGTCACACTTGGTATTTTATATAAATGCCTTCTATTACGCCTTAAAAATTTTCCATCACTTGTTTTATCCTCATAAGAACGAGGTGAGACTAGGCGTAGCAAATGTATGTTTTCATACCAGGTAGATCCATTCCAAATTCTGACATCATCTAAAATGTGTAAATGTTCAAGTGTTTTTGTACTTTTGTCATAAATTTTTTTTGTCTGTCATGCGTGTTTTATTTCTGTTGTCTGTACCATTTATGTATGGTGTTACCATTCTTGTAACACTTAAGCTCCAGTTCAGATAATGTTGTCTGTATTTGTCTTGCATGGAATAACTCTGCTGGAGATTTGCCTCCTTCCAAGGTATCTCTGTAGTTTAAGAGTACCATTTACGGGTCCTGACAACAAATAAACAGCTTTCTTCAACAACTGTTTTGTATTCTTTACGCCACACTCTGCAAGTACATTACTCTGTGGGAATCTTGGGCTTGAAGTGATATGCTTGAATCCAAAGTCTTCTGTGAATCTTACGCAGTCTTTTCCTAAAAACTGAGAACCATTTTCTGTTATTACTTCTCTTAGTATTCCATATCTGCAGAAGTGTAGTTTGCATACTTCAGATCATGTGCTATTTTTTAATTTTCGTACTTCTGGATAACTGGAGTATGCGTCTAATATTGACAAATGTTCCTTTCCATTCAACATGAATATATCAACTCCAATTGTACCCCAGGGACCACATGGCATTTTGCTCTGTATTAGGGGCTCCCTTGGAAGTGCTGGAGCAAAGGTTTGGCAAGTTGTGCAGTTTTTTAGTATTTGAGCAAAATCCTCATTTATAGAAGGCAAAAATTCCTAGAATTCCTAGATGCCCTTCGTGTATTATGGTTAGTATGTTAGTTTTGCAGGCCTATGTATGTCAGGCCTTTTTGAGGGCCGATGTATGCACAACAAAGAATGTGATTTGAACTTGTTTTCCTGCTTCTCTGTCTAGTTCCACTCAGTGTGCTTTAGCAACAAGCTCCTCATATGGGGCGTCTTGTCTACCAGATTGGGAATGTACTTGTGAAGGTAGTTTAGTATATATGAAAATGTTCTCTCCTTATGTTTTCATTTAACTCTTTGGGATCCAAGCACAATCTCAGGGATCCATCTCTTTTCTTTCTCTAAGGAATGTACCCAAGCTGAATGTTCATTGATAGACTCAATTACATCTAATTGAGTCAGGAACTGCAATTCACATTTAAGTCTTTCTCTCATTGCCACTGGCACATGCCTTTTGGCTTGTACAACTGGTTTTGCATCAGCTTTTAATGAAATCTCATATGTAACGGGCAGTTTTGAAAGATCTGCAAACACATCCTTATATTCACCTAGCGGTATATCTATGATGCTTTGAGGTGATTATTCCACAACAAATAATTTGTTTACCAGTCCCAACTTTTTGCAACTAATAGGGGACAGTAATTACCAGAAACTACTGAAAATTCATGCTTGCTTGCCTTGCCCTTGTAAGTAAGAGTGAGTGTGCATATCCCTACTTATGGTTTCAGACTCGTATGTCTTAAGCACTGATGTTTTACTTTTTAGTTTTGCTATTATTTGTAGGGTTCCATATTTTTTCTATGATGTTTGTTTCCCCGTGTCCACTTTATACTTAATCAGGGAACCATTTGTATCAATGTCTAAAGTCACTTCTGACTGCATTCAGTTTGCTTTACTATTACACTGCTTGGCAAAGTGATTATTTGCCACACACCTTGCATTTTTTACCAAAAGCTGGGCAGTTGTGAAATGAATGAGTGTTGCCACAATTACTTTGTATCTGGTAAATATTGCATCAATTTTCCATTTGCCTTTCTTAAAATCAGATTTACATGTGTGACCCCTTGGTGTGAGTGAGGATGTGGCCACTTTGCTTACTTGAGAAACCTTCTCTTCACTTCTTATTTCTGTTAGCACTTTGAGCTTCTGTTTTGTTCAGCTGCTTGACAAATTATTTTAGCTTTTTCTATTGTAAGATCCTGTTCCATTAACAATCTTTCCTGCACTCTTTGATCATTACATCCAATTATAACTCTGTCTTTGATTAATGAATCTCTCAGCTGATTAAAGTTACATATACTGCTTTTCAGCTTGAGGTATGTTATGTATTCCTCTATGCCTTCAATAGGAGACTGCACTCTGGATATAAAATTATCATCAAGTTGAAATGAATGAAAGATTTGAAAAGCTTCTTCTCCAGCTATTGTTAGCAAAAGGGACACTTTCTGTGCACTGGGCAGTTTTATAGTGTTAGTAGCTTTCATGTATAGTAACAGTCTCTGCTGGATGTAGGCTGTCTGTCCTTATCTGTGCAGGGACTGCTACAGTCACAGGCTGAGATGGGCCTGCTGCTTCCTCTGTACCTCTTGCAGGCTCTGACATGGTTTAGGCTTTGTCTGCTGAGTGGATCCACTTCTGGCCCAATGTGCTGTACTCCTTAATAATGGGATTCTGGATTTTGCAACAGCAACTTGTTTATTAAAATACAGTGCATGAAAGAAGCATGGCTCTCTAACTGTAAAGCTCAGTCTCCTTTACTTATGGAGCTGGCCTGCCTATGTGCTTCTTTTTTTATGACAAACTTTTATAACATCAATAATTATCAACGCAGCTATTTCCAAATTGATAAATTGTGCAAAAATTGTGACACGTGTTTTAGAAGGTGCCATCAATGATGCCGGAAGTCTGATAAGTAAACCCTGCATTTCAGGTTGAACACGTCAGTCTGCACCTGTTTTATCACATTACACTTATGTTCAGAAATAAGCATTCACGTCTCATTCATGGATATATAATAATGCTGTCAACAATTTGTTTACAACCAAATTGCAGACTTTTTAACCCAATATACGGCATCAATGTAAATCCTGACTAGCATATATGGTATATTACTCTGCCATACTGTGCAAAAGTGCCTTTCCTCAATGCATATAAATGAAATAAGAAAGTATACATATAAACATACAGTATGCAGTGCAGAGTCTTTGACAAGGGCTTTGTCATTGCATTCCAGTGTGTAGTTGTAGTAGTTGAACCTGTCCAGTTTAACTATTAGAAGTCAACAAATCCTTAATTGAGAACAAGTAACCCCTACTTCAAACCTGTCACAGGGGGTCACCATCTTGGAAAGTGTCTGCAAAACTTGTATGCTCAGTGAACTCTGAGCAGCTGTTGAGAAGCTAAGCTTAGGGGTCATCGCAAATTATCAAACAGAAAATGAGGTTGGCCTGTCATATAAGCTGATGCTACAGGGCTTATTATTAAATTTGGATGCTAGTTGCACTGGTTTCTGTGTTGCCATGTAGTAATCATCTGTATAAATTACTAATCAGTCTTATACTGTGACATTTATATTTTGTGTGTACTGTATATTGTAAGCTCAGTAACTGACATCAGCACAGATCATGAGGCATCTTTGGAGACACAGATCTTTACTGCTAAAGGGCTGTGGTTGTCTTGGGCTGGTACAGAAATATACAACATAATGTACAACATTTATAGCTTACTTCTTTAGTTTAACTTTCCTTGTCTTTTAAAGGGTCCATATACAGTAGATCATTGATCCTCAAACAGTGGCTCACAAGTAACATGTTACTCATCAACCCATTGGATAGTAGATAGACAGCTATAGTTATTGGTCATAATGTCAAATAGCCCAGTTGTATGTAGTTTAAAAAGTTTTTGATATTTAAAAACTATGAATATATGTGAGTGTATAGTTTACTAGTAATGTTTTAGTATGTACATACTTATTGTGTCATCATCAACTAATCCAGTCCACACTATCTGTGGTTATGTATATAATTTATAAATGTAGAATATAACCATACATATACATGTGTGTCTGTAGTTTACTTTTTAGTTTATTATTGTAACTGCTTATTGCAGTAAAACAAATAGACAACATGACTGGTTCTGTGTCCAATCCACCCTATCTGTGCATATGTATATAGTTGATCAATGCAATATGAATATAATACAGTATGTACAGTATGTACATTTGAATTTAGTATGGGCATAATTACATAGTACCATAGCTATGTTGCTACATAGTTGTAGTTATAGAAATATACACGCTGTGCATCTGTGGATGTACATAACCTGTTATGTGTCCAATCTACATTACATGTGTATATGTATATAGTTGTAAAATGAATATATATATTAAAAATATGCACATTTGT
>CM044443.1:49154464-49170397 GCA_024363595.1 Xenopus borealis
GTATAGTTTACAGATAGCCCACAGATAGTGTATATATCTACATGTATCCTATTTTAAAATATAGCTGTAATTCAAAAAAAAGTTTTTGACTATTTTACTAATAAAACATGAGGAATGGGTGCATTGATCAATTGATTTTTGCATGTCTGAATTTAAAGCATATGCTTTTCCTGGGTGCATAGGTAGTAACTTCTATGGTGAAATGTTTGGACTATCCATGGGGCGAGTATAGGAGTTATATACTGTATACCTGACCATTGTTTAAAGAAAAAAATTGGGGACAAGCAAACTTGCCTGGTACATTTTCAGTGCAGATTCATTGTTTATCATGTGGCAAAATCCACTCTAGAGTTTTACTATTCATTTTGTTTTGCTGGTCTTTTTGGTCTAGTCTGTTTTTTTTTTTTGGCAAAAAATAAATGTAGACATCTTTATTATTTGTCCATCATCTGTTCATCTAGTCTGCCCTGATATTTTTCTGGTTGCAGTTTTACATTTGCATACATTAGATTGATAACAGGTTGGATGATAATCTCTGGCAGTCCTCACTGCACCATTTTATTCATAGATTACTATGAAAGTTAGTAAAAATATATTAGTTGCTGTAAACACACTGATATACAGTACTATATAGGTATGACACCTGTTCTCCAGAATGCTTGGATAAGTGGTCTTTCTGTAATCTGAATATCCATACCTTAAGTCTTGTAAAAACTGTAAGAAATGTGTGTAAAATATGTAACGAAGCCATAAAATTCTTAATGTAGATCTAGCCAGATCGGGGATGACTTTGACATAGTTGGCCATCTTTAAAAAAAAAAAAAATATGCAATGTACAGACAAACAATTACTGTTTTGTTTAAAGGGGAGGGCATTTTTAGAAAATTGATAATAGGTTGAGTGCAGAGGAACTCTTGTGTTTGTCAGTAATTCCAGAATCCCCACATCAGGTTGCATCAATAGTCATTTCAGACTTGTGTCCAATGAATCAGACCATTGTTGTTTTAAACTCTTGCACCAAAAAATCTAAAAATGCTAGCTGCAGCAAAACCAACTCTGCACGTTGCTGCAATGATGTTGGTATTCTGGGAAAAAATGCTGAATTGCAGGGAAAAAAAACAAGGTAAATAGCTCTTGTGCACGACACCTGGTATATAAATCTGCTTCTTAGTATATTTGCAATCTGCATGCTGAAAACATATTTTACAGTTTAGAAACTCTGTTCTCTTTTTAGTTACGTTTTCTTATATATTTGTAGGAACCTTGGCCTGGCTGACAGTAACCATAGCAATATCAACAATGAGAATAGGTATGCTTGACTGTGCCACTGCTGTAATCCTTTGAGCCCTGCCAATTATCTTTTCTTTTTATGCTAGTTTCCAATCATTTTTAAACATGTATTGTTAGAGTTCTGTGCACCTGAACTTCACATTAACAATAAGAATAATTACTAGGCTTTAGAACGATTACCTGCTACATCTGGGGCAAGCCAGCAGTGCCATCTTATGTTTAGAAATTTAAATCTGTTTATGGCAAGTTCAGTTATGGCATGTAAATACTGTAGCACCAGTCTGGTATTGTAGTTCTGTAATTTACTATCTGGCAGTAAGGGCTGTCCTGCCATTAATGTGTATGGGGGTGTAGGGCCTGACTTCACTCTAGAGAAATACATGGTCAAACAAAAGCTGCAACTTATGGCTAATGCAAAGGTAAAACCTTGCTCCCACTGGGCTGCTTCTCTGTCTCTGTAACATCTATTCCTTCTGCATTTACAGGCATTGTGTTGGCCTTCATACAGACACCAAACATATTCTTTTTCGAATACTGATGCTTTTACATTAAAATCTGAAGCCTGAGTCTGCATACAGGCTGATGCTTTGCTCGCCTGTGTAGTATGAGCATTTCTCAATGGAATCGGTGGAGCCAGGAAAGAGATTTCACATCTGAAGTAAGTTCTTTAGATGGGAGCGCATCAGCAGTGACCCTGGCTGTGATTTAAACCCCAGTGGTGAGGTTCAGCCTAAGGGCTAAAGCAGGAATATGAAAATTTTAGGAGCAAATCTCCTTCCAAGGATTCCTATGGTTCAATAGGCATTCAAGGTGATGTAATAAAAAGTGTTATGTTTGCCCCCATCTAGTGACATACAGTATTGCAACCAATCACATCTTTGTTTCAAAAGGTACCACCTGATATTGCTAAAACATTTTTTTGCAAATATTGCAAAACATCTTTTGAGCTTCCTCGCTCTGTGTTGCAGCTTTTCAAGTTCTGCCCAGACCTCATATGGGATGAACAGCAGGGGGTGCTTGGCTACACATTCATAATGTGAAAACTACTAATACAATGACTATGAAGATTCTCATTCATCCAGGTCATGGTATATCTAACACAAGTATCTCTAAACAACTGGACCTGAAAGAACAGTGGTTTTGAGTTACTTGTGTTAGATATGCTAATATAATGAAATCTAAAAATACAAAAATTAATATAAATTGTAAAAAAATGCTCAGAAGAACACTGATCAATTTTACAGTTATTTATATATAGTGTATACGTCCCTTAAAATTTCTGGTCAGTTGGGAGACTCTGCAGCTTTAGCAGCACAGAAGCAGCCTTCTCAGACTCTCACAATCTTCTAACTGATTACAGCATGGATACAGACATGTCTGATAAAGTGCAAGACCTCTATTAAACCTGTTCCAGCACATCTGCAGTTCTATAGCCAGCATGCTTTGCATAAGAATAATTTGCAATGGGAATTTTCATTTTAACTGTTTGTTATGAATTGTAGCTTCTTTACTTCTAGTATGCATGATTCTTATAATGCAAACACATATGAGTACAGTGCAGAGGTTAATCATTTATCAATGTTTTCAATTATTTTCAAGTTTTTGGGTGCTCTCTCCTGCTAATTAAATCCATTATGAGATGCAAATTGTTAATTTTCCATGAGATGATTTTGTATTTCTCTTCTGCATTCATAGATTTAGAAATTGTCACTGCAACAAAGAATACTATGTTTTCATATTACCCAGTAAAGGTATAAGATGTACTGTTTGGAACAATAAGACAGTACATTGTGCTTGATGATTACTAAGCTGCATGAATCCATGTCAGCTGCAAAACAATCCAATTGGTGTTTTTTGATGTTGAAATGAAAGATTGTCCTTCTGGCTTCAAGTAATGGTAGTCTAATATTAAAAAAAGTGATTAAGAGAAGTTTGCAGCTTTAACAAGGCTAAAACTACAAGCTTAGATGTTAACACATCTAACATCGAACCTAAGTGTAAAGCAAGAATAAAAAAACATGTATTTATCTATAAAAACCTCTACACTATAACACCATAAACCACACACCCATGTTAAGGATCCAGAAACTTTATTGGACATTATATTGGGTAATAACATAGTTTAAGGTGCTACTGGAAAGAATTTTATTGATTGTACATTCCGTATATATTTTAAATCTGCAGTACAAGTTGATATGGCATGAATGCATATGCAAGTTTGAGATTCCTTATCCAGAAAGCAACAAACTAAGGGAAGGCCATTTCCCATAGAGCTTATTTTAAGCATATAATTCACATTTTCAAAAATGACTTTTTTCTATGTAACAATAAAACAGGACCTTAGACTTGATCCTAACAAAGCTGTATAAATCCATATTGGAATACACAGTAGTATGGTGATGTCCTCACTTTGTTAGTAGTTTCGATCGGTTCAATCAACAGGAATAGTGGCTCTGTCGGGTCACTCAGCTTCAATAATCAAAAATAAAAGGATCCTGGAGAACCATATTCATTAATGTGCTGTATTTATTGGCATTCCATGCACGACATGTTTCGAGTCGAGTAATGAAGCACCTGAGGAAGAGTCACTAGACTCGAAACATGTCGTGCATGGAATGCCAATAAATACAGCACATTAATGAATATGGTTCTCCAGGATCCTTTTATTTTTGATTAATAAATCCATATTGGCAGCGAAACAATCCTATTGGGTTTATTTATTTTTTATTATTACTTATGGCATGGTTATCTAAATTACAGAAATATTAACTATCTGTAAAATTTCAGATCCTAAGCATTCCAGATAAGATATTTCATACCTGCATTTAGTTAGCAATTTTTATTTAGTAGGTTTTAGCCTGCAAGAGGGTTTTGTCCCACTATTCATTTTTTTTTATTACTACAGCTATGAGAGTTATCCAGAATGCTCAGGACCTAGGGTTTTCAGGATAACAGATCTGTCTGTAATTTGGATCTCCATACCTTAAGTCTACTAGAAAATCATGTGAACATTAAATAAACCCAAAATGAAGGTTTTGCTTCCAATAAGAAATAATTATATCTTAGTTGAGATCAAGTACAAGGTACATTTTTTTTTTACAAAGAAAAAGGATATCAGTTTTAAAAATTCTAATTATTTGGATAAAATGGAGTCTATGGGAGACTGCCTTACCATAATTAAGATCTCTCTGTATAATGGGTTTCCGGATAACCAATCTCATACCTGTATCTCTTTCATGCTGTTAAATGGATTTTCTGCACTTGTTATTTTGGTTTATCACTGTGGGTAATTCATGTTTTTGCAATTAACCTTATATATTTATTGTTTTTTTGCTGTTTTAGTCACAAATACTAGCTGTGACAGAATTTCATTAATTACATCTCTGATTAACCTCTCTTAAATTTCATTTTCAGTAACTGGCGGACTGTAAGGCATAGAGAAGAAATTCTCTGCATTATCAATATATAAGAACAATATAAGGCCATTAAGATATTTTGGCAAAAAGTGTCCCAAAATGACATTCCCTTTAAACAAAACGGATTGTTTGTCCTTATGTTGCAATATACTCAAGATGGCCAAATACGTCAAAGGCATTCCTGTTTGGCTGGTGATACACTCCCTTTCAACTGATTCAATAAGAATTCAGATATTCTTTTAGGCATTTCTATATGGACTAAGGTTTACCTGCAACTTGCTTTTCAAGGTTAAAACTTCCAAATGGTTGCCATTTTTATTGGTCACCACTGGGATCACTTGGAGAATGATGGGAGCTGCTCCTGTACAAACTAAAGCAAATAAAAGGAGAGTTGTGCATATCACTAAACAATTTTAGACCATTAGGTGGTGATGCAATGAGGACTTGACCCCAAAATTTATACAGCTTTTTAGTGCAAAAAGCTACTAAAAATGCCATCCCCTTTAAACAAAACAGTGAAGTCAGATGATCCCACTGCAGCCAGATGATCCAACTGCAGTCTGGTGAACCCAGTGGTGGTCAATAATATGGACAACCATTTGGGAGTTTTTACCTTGGAAAGCAAGATGCAGGCAATAAAAATGTAAATGAAGCAGTAGAATTCTTAATGAATCAGATACGAATGAGTGTAGGACTAGGCAGACCAGGGATGACTTTGATGTAGGTGACCACCTATATTGTAATATATGTAGACAGGGCAAACAATGCCTGTGTTCTTTAAAGCGGATGACAGCTGGAAAAGAGAAAGGAACCTGAGGAATTCCTAATTTTATTTTTACACTTGAGCAACTGACAGCTCACTGTATATATATATATAAAATGTTGTAAAAGAAATGCTACCATTTTGCAGCTACTTTACCACCCAGGTATGTACTCTGATTTATTGTGATATTTAAATATTGCCTTCAGTATGATTATCAGTATTCTCTAAGTGTCATCCATCTCCAATGTGAACAGATCACAGACACTGCACTGTGTGTTAATCATATGGTGGAAGAAAATAGTAGCCTAGTAAAATCAAAGGGTTTTCTCTACCATCTCTGCTGCACCGCTGGTATTCCGCTACATCGAGGCACTGCAGGCAGTGTGCTATTTTGATTCACACAGGGATAAATCCCATGCATCGAACAGTAATACCTGGCCTTCTTGCTGTGAAAAATAAATCATTAAAGTGTCAGCAGGTCTTATGAGGGAAAGAGTAATCCTTGTGATACAAAACACATAGAGATCTGGCAATGTATTTGACCTATGTCTGTGATAATTAAGCAAATACTAGAATATGATCCACTCAAGTGAAAACACAAATGTATGCATTAATACTATTAAGCTATTTTGTGAATTTCAATTAATTGGCAAAAATGTCCCAATATTGTATATAGCTCTTCAACAACCGCACACTCCGTACAGGTATGCCAAATTTCCAGTAACTTCAACAAATGGTTGGAGAGCCAATGTTCTCTGTAACTCAGTTTCATTTTATTATGCAGAAAGTCATGCACGACATGTTTCGGCTACATAAGCCTTCATCATTTTGTGAATTTATTTACAGAAAAATAAATTGCAAAAGTAAAATATATAGAAATAATAAAATGATATAGGTATATGCCTGGATTCTGGCCAACTCCATTAATATGTTCCAATCTGCTATTAAAAGAGCAAAACAAATAATTAACGGTATATTATATGTTTATTATATAAATATAATAAACAAAAATAAATAATCAGAATAATCCAGATTAAAAGTATATCAATTTTAGAAATTATTTGCATGCTACATTTGGGGCAGGGTACGGTGTCTTCAAAAAGTCAGAGCTAAAAACAATGGGCCAGATTCAGTTCAGTGAGAAAAAGGTTTATCACGTGAAAAGCCATGGACAAGATCTTTTTGAGATGCAATTCAGAAAAACTTCTCACAGTTTATCACATTCATACTCTAATAAAGTCTATGGGGAAAGACTGAAACTGGATTAGAAGTTTTTCCTCCTTGAGTTGAATCTCATCTATGAGGTTTCACATGGTAAATGTGATGCTTGATAAAAATGGTAGATTTCATACAGTGTTGCCTGGTTTATATTTTTTCTTTTCAATTGGAGCCATTTACACTTCTCTTGTTAAAGCGGTAAATGCTTCATATGGTAAATTTTGATATTTGATTGAAAGAAAACAAGAAACCTATTTAGATTTGCATAATTGAAATACTTTCCAAATTACAGGGAAAATTTTTAATTAGGCAGAACATGAACTAAATAATTTACATTATTCTTAACAAATAAAAATGTACTGCATTTCTTAGTTTATGCTTAGAAATACATGCACCTCATATTGTAGGTATAGTTAAGATGTATTAGAGATACTGTGCACAGACCACCATTTCTTTTTTCAGGGATGTCTCTTGCTGCCTTTAGCAGTTTCTGTACTGGCCTAGTGTGCCCTGGGAAAATTGAAGAAGACAGTATAGTTGTGCTATAATGGAAAGTACCTTTGGGGTTCCAAGCCAGCCATTAGAGTGACTGAGCAGTGCATTGGGGTTTCTTTGTTTAGAAATGTCTTTCGATTGTCTTGATTTATGTGTCTCTTTTTATTAGTGTTAAAATGTTCTGCAATATATTTTATTAACACTCCTGCAGTTTACACAAAGCAGGAATGTAATTATCACTCTGCTGCTCATTACTGATAATTAAGTGACAAGCTACCCTCATTTCATAACAGAAGCTACATACAATATAAAATCTCAGAATGGTTTAAAATATAGCAATGATAAAAATGTATGTGCATGTTATTTTGATTTCAGTAAATCATACTGCTTTTGTTTAATTGTCTTTCCAATAATTAAACAAATCCAAAGAAAAATCTCATAATTAATCATTTGTAATGTCCAGTAAAGCTCTTTATGTTAATGCTTAATTTTGAAGAGGCAGTTCAAATCCACTAGACAGAAAATTGGAGTATTTTGATACAAAAGATACACAATTTCTAAATCTAAAGGCAATTAAACTAGTTTTCTCAAGTAATGAAACAGCCCGAGATATATTATTATGAGACAATCTTCTTTCCAAAACCTTTCACTGTAATTGCCATTAATTTATGGTTCAAAACAAGGCACTTTCCACCATACTACAGGTATGGGACCTGTTATCTAGAATGCTTAGGACCTGGGGTCCGATAATATCCATAATTTAGATCTTCATACCTTAAGTCATACCTTAAAATCATGTAACATTAAATACACACAAATGGCTGGTTTTGTTCCAATATTATAATTTTGTTCCAATATAATAATAAATTATTATATCTTGGTTTGGATCAAGTATAAGGTACTATTTTATTATTACAGAGCAAAAGGAAATTATTTTAAAAATTTGGATTATTTGGATAAATGGAGTTTATGGGAGACAGCCTTTTTCTTAATTCAGAACTTTCTACATAATGGGTTTCTGGATAATGGATCCCATACCTGTATCATATATGAACCAGTGTATACCAAATATTCTTCCCATTAAATATTTATTTTGGCTATATCCAACCCATACATGTTTGAATTACAAACAATAATTTTTTCTCTAAAAATGTGTTTTTTCATTTTTTTAAAACTCAAAAAAATCAGGATTTATTAAGGGGCAGATTTGAACAATGTCCTCCAAAAAATTATTAGAATTAGAATTCTCAAAAATTTCAAAAAGATTCCATAAAGCTTATAGGAGGTCCCCCATAGGCTAAAACAGCAATTTGGCAGGTTTAAGGGTCGAATTTGACATTTTTAAAGACACAGTACTTCAATTTTCGAATGGTAGAATTTTTCAATTCGAATCGTATATTGGCCTATTTGATTTTTTTGTTTTTCAGATTCAGAGAGGTTTTCAGATTCTCTTGTAATTGTCCAAAAAACTCAAAGGTTTTAGAGATATTCATATTTTTTCAGATGTCCAGCACTTTTTCCATTCATAATTTTTATATTCAGATCGTTTAGTAATGTTCATGACATTTGTGGTTTTAGAGCAATACCCCCATGTATAATAAAAGGCACTAAGTTTGCCCAGGGCAATAATCCATAGGAATCAAAAAAGTTTCCTTTTAAACAGGTGGCCAGTAAATGCCACCTGCTGATTAGTTGCTATAGGTTACTGCTCCTTGCAAAACTTAGTGCCTTTTTTTAACACATACCCCCATAGAGTTTAATTGTGGTTTCAAAAAAGCTCTAATACCACTAAAACTCAACCTTTAATAAATGGGCCTCTAAATTTATCACCCTTATTGTACAGAAGTATTTCCTTACTGTCATATTGTCTCTCCTGGCTGCAGGCATCTTGTTCAATTTGCAAAATGGCTCACTCCGAAATGCTGTTAATTCATTACCTTCATGGAGTTTAGCTAGCACATTGCTGACATGACACTAGAGGCCTTTAAAAGCAACATTGAAATTATTGACATGAGGATCTATGGCAAAATGTGGATCTTGGGTAACAGCTGTGTGGTGTTTATACAAATTGTATGTAGATGGCACTGTGCACATGAGTCATACTGTGCATACACATGACTGTCTATACTGCTTAAGAGTTTATGTTTCTGTTGTGTAATGACTGCATGAGCCTGCTAATAAAGCAGTGTTATACTCTGCTCATCCTCAGCTATCAAAACACAACAAATTGGCGACGAGATGTCTCTTCTACCTCTGCAGCAGCCTGCAGCTTTTCTCCCAAACCCTGGTGAGCCTACCATACTTTTTACTGCTTGGATTCATATGTTTAAAAATGACATAATTGCTGCTGACCAAGGGGAGGTTTCTGCTGCTAGAAAGCGTGCTTTACTTATTAACTGCCTGGGAGCAGAGGGACAGCATATATTCTATACATTACCATTACCTGATGAGGCTTATGAAACTGCTCTTACTGCTATAAAGAAAGTTTTCGTGCCAAGAGTAAATGTGGTTGCTGAAAGATATAAATTTCGCCAACGTGGACAACATAATGATGAATCCATAGTACAATTTGTAGCAGCTTTGAGAGATCTGGTTGTTACATGTGAGTTTGGGAATCAAACAGATGAAATACTAAGAGAAATAGTGGAAAAAACAAACTCACCTTGAATTAGAGAGAGACTACTACTAGAGCAGGATTTAACCCTTGCAAAGTATATTACAGTTGCTAGCCAAATTGAAACAGCAGTGTCATAGGCTAAAACTCAGTCGGGGAACTGCGGTGAATGTACAGACTGTGAATTCAGCACTGCGGCCTAATGATGCACAGTCACAGGCAAAATACAGTGCTAAGGACAGGGATTCACTGCAAAACCATGCAGAAAATACAAATAAAAATACTGTTTTCGCTGTGGTTCAACACAACACATTGCAAATTATGCTACATGTCCTGCAAAAGCTGTACAGTGCCACAAATGCAACAAGGTTGCTAAAGGTTGGCTAAAACCTGCCGTAGTTCTGCTAAACATGTTCAGGAAGTCACTACAACAAGTGTTAAAGTAGTAAGTGTGGATAAAGCTGGTACATTTATTCCAGACAAGCTGACAAGGGACAAAAGATACACTTGTTGCACCTGCCCTCAGACTAGTCAGTTACTTAAATGATACAATCCCTGTTCTTGGTTGCTTGCCAGTGACTGTTCAATTTGAATCAAATACTGCAAAATGTGACTTTTACATTGTGAATGATGGTACTGCTATACTTGGAAGGAATCACTTTGCTGAATTAAACTTAGAATTAGTTTATGGTCTCATTACTACAGCACCAGTGCCTGCCACACAGCCTGTGTCTAAATATTCACCACAAAACAACACTTCACTGGGCTGTGCAAAGAACTTTGTACACAAAGATAAATTGAGACCAGATATAAAACCAGTAAGCCAGAAATTGAGGTGATTGCCCCACTCTATCAGGGAGACTGTCTCACAGGAACTTAAGAAACTGGTATAGCAAGATGGGATTTAAAAACCAGAATCCTCCGAATGGGATTCTCCAATTGTTTTAAAAACTGGAGGTATTCAATTGTGTGTTGATCTTCGTGAACATGATAAAGCAGTTGTTATGGATAATTATCCCTTGCCACACATAGAGGAAATATTTTCAGAACTCCAAGGAGCAAAATTCTTTTCAACCCTGGATCTTCAGAGTGCTTATCATTAAGTATTACTGCATGAGGAAAGCAGAGACCTCACTGAATTATCACGCATGGTGGTTTGTTTTGTTTCAAGTGTGTACCTTATGGACTGGCTTCAGCACTGAGTTGTTTTCAAAGACTGATGTCTTCTATACTCCATGACATACCTGGTGTACAATGCTACTTGGATGATATAATTGTCTATGCTCCAACTATGGATCTTCATGAACCTAGAAAAAGTTCTGAAATGCATTGATTCTGCAGGACTGAAACTGAGCCTTTCCAAATGACACTTCAGACAAACCCAGCTGTCATTTCTGGGTCATATAATTTCACAAGAGGGATTACTGCCTGACCCTGACCATGTCAACGCTGTAACACAAGCACCTACTCCATCTAATTTTCATAACCTTACAAGCTTTCTTAGGTCTTACTTCATGTTATTCTAAGTTTATTCCCAACTATGCTTCATTTGTGGAGCCACTTAGAGCACTACTACATGGAACTTCAAGTCTGGTTTGGTCAGAGACTGCTCAAAATAGCTTTGAAATAGTGAATCAGTTAATTGTGAACAGTCCAGCACTAGCTTTATTTGATCCTGCACTACCCACTATGGTTAATACAGACGCTTCAGACTATGATATTGGTGCAGTTCTCACACAGATCCATGCTGATCTTTCAGAGAAAACTGTTGTATTTGCATCCAGAACACTTACAGAGACAGAGTGTAAGTATTCCACTGTTGAAAAAGAAGCTCTAGCGTGAGTTTGGGGAACAGAAAAATGGAAAACCTACCTATGGGGTAGAGCAGGGGTGCCCAAAAGGTAGATCAGGATCTACCAGTAGACCTTTAGCTGGTGATCAGTAGATCTCAAGACACTGTCATCAAACAACTTGTCGAATTCACCCTATTTCATTGCTTTTCCTTCAGATATTTACTACAGATGAAGCCACTTTGGATTGTGTGTTTGACACAGAATAACTTAACTCAGATATCCCATTTAACTCACTTAACACAGAATATTGTGTCACAGCAACCCATCCAATTAAAGAGTTCACCATTGAAAACAATGGTGCTTTGGTATGCTAATGAAAAGGGTAATGCATTAAATGAGTTAAGATAACTTTAGATAACACTGTTTCTTCAATTAACCCTGAGTCATGACGCATTTAACAGACAAATCCAAGTGGCTGCATCTGTATGTTAAGGTAACCTTAGAAATAGTTGTTTGTTAAATATAGCAATACACATTTTCTCAGAAATCAATATTTAAGTAAGCACGGAACAGAATGCTAACAATATTTTATGAATGTAGATCATAACGGGGAAACATCACTTAAAGTAGACCTCACATTAGTTAAGTATGGGCACTCCTGGGGTAGAGAATTTACCTTATGCATGGATCATAGCCCTTTTACTACACTGCTTACAACAAAGGTACTAGGAAGAGCTGGAATGCATATAGTTAGATGGTCAGCAAGGCAACTGAATTTCAACTACAAAATGCAATACAAACCAGGTTTGAAAAATATTACTGCTGATTGTTTGTCATGTTTACCTTTACCTGCAGCTTCTGATACACTGGATGAGGACATAGAAGTTGTAGCACTAACTGATTTACTATCATCTACAGTTACAGCTGCTGATTTTAAGCAAGCTTGCCTCACATGTCCAATTCAAGTAAAACTACAGGACATCTTACAAAGCAAATAGCCAAATGCTAATAAGAAACTCACTCCTGATCTTCAACCTTAATACAGGATTAAACACAAACTGTCCTTAGTAGATGGCTATGTTGTCTGTGGAGCTCACCGCTTACTGGTACCAGAAACCTTGCGAGAAAAGCTCATACAACTTGCACATGAGAGTCATCAAGAAATTGTATGTACAAAACAAAGACTGCAAGAACTATACTGGTGGCCAGCAATGGATGCCGATGTGGAAACTGCTATTCATTCTTGTGTTACTTGTCAGAATCATGACAAAACCACTATCACACATTGCACCACCACTTCAGCCAGTACCATTCCCTGATTCAGCATGGGAAAAACTGGCTATTGATATTGTGGGTCCTTTTGCAGATGCTCCTGTAGACTGCAGATTTGCTATAACTCTGATAGACGATTACAGTAAATGGCCAGAAATTGCATTTGTTTCTCATATAACATCATCTACAGTAATAACATTTCTGTCTACAGACTTCAGCATATAAGGTAATCCAAAGGAGTTAATATCAGACAATGGACCACAGTTTATTTAAGCTGAGTTTGAAATCTTTCTGCGAATTTTCTTGCGCAAGAATATGTGTTCGCCAGTTATCGCATTAGCTGAAAATAACACTACGTACACATTAACGCCTGGTTTACTAAACAGCCAAATGTGTGAAAGACGAAATTAACGTCAGAATATACACAACATTTTACCGCCATCTATATAGTGGCGTTAACTTATTATTTGGCCAGAAAATTCTCAATGGGAGTTTTATTCTCATTAAACTGTGCATTTAAATGATACAAAGTGATAACTGGTATGATTTCTTGGTCATATGATTCTATTGGCAGAAGGGTGTGTGCCTGGATGGATGAAGTATCGTTTTATATGATGCATACATGTTTGATTGGTGTCACTCTAGTAATATTGTTGGATGGTATAATCATCAGTCAATAAAGTTTTTGAGTTTTGAAGATGCATTTCTGGACATAAATGTCACAGTAAAAACTGCCATAACTAACTTACTTTGGAGCTATTTCTACTGTAAGAAGATATCATTGTGTGGTCAATGCTATGCAGTTTGTGAAAACAGTTTAATTTTATGGCAGTGATATATTCACTTGCAATTTTATCTGATGTCTATATAACATAAATATTGTCAATGTATCATTAGAATGATTCAGAGTTCTGCATAACTGGATGATTCTTTTTTCACATATCTGCATTTACAAGTTGATAGTTCAGGTAAAGAAAAGAGTTTTTAACATAATTCATTCTTTTTGTGTTGGAAATGCTACAATCTACAGTGAAGGGCACCAGAAATTACTTGTCAAAACATAAATGTTACATATTTTATCAATGTGTCTTTCACATTTGGAGTGATTAATTTCCATCTTGTAGCGTTTGTCTTTTATTTAGTTCTGTAATCAAATGTAACCTTCCCTTCATTATAATGTTGTTCAGTCTGCTATAAAGCAATGATTTAATAACATTTATACTAAAGAAAAACCTTGAGCATATAATCACAATTAACTATACACCTACAGTTGTGCTTTGTACAAGGAAATATCTATGGTAGCAAGGCTTTATGGTTTTTCTCTGTCCTTGAGACAGTTTCATTGAGTCTGTTATATAGTACTGCAGCTGGTACTGGTGGGTGGGTGGACAGCAGATCTGTAGTTTGCAGGTCATAATATAAACATGTTCAATTATTTAGGATAATTTAATTTCCAGGCTACAATGGCTTCACTACCAGTCTACGATGACTGTTTTTAAATGGATTGGCCAATTGTTAGTTGGATTGGGCAGCAGGGAAAAATGTGGATTGAGTGTCTGTGGGTTGGGTATTGATATACCTGTAGACTCCATCCAATAAATAATATATGGGGGTGTAATGAGTGAAACCACAATATATATATTATATACAGTCATATGAAAAAGCTTGGGAACCCCTCCCAGCCTGCATAATAATTTACTCCACTTTCAACAAAAAAGTTAACAGTGGTATTTCTTTCATTTACAAGGAAAATCCTGCTAATTTGAATGTATGTAACTGCTTAATACTGATTGCTGGCAACACCAAATTGGTTGGATTAGCTTGTTAAGCATTGAACTTCATAGACAGGTGTGGCCAATCATGAGAAAAGATATTCTGATGAGCATGGGATCCTCAAAGCAACTCTCAAAAGATCTGAAAACAAAAATTTTTCAGTATCATGTGTAGGAGACAAGAGAAATCCTCCCCATGTTTTTATGTCTGTGACATCATCCAGCCCAGTTACAGGCTGGAGAGTGATCCAATTGGCTGGGCACACCAGTGCATCCTTGGGAGAGAGGGTCTGCCTTTCTTTGGAGCCTTTTGTACAGGGTCTCTGACAGAGTCTAGCAAGGCTGGTGTGGTGAACGATCCAGCAAGAACCAAGTCCTGTGAAACTGTCCAAGCTGTCGAATCTGTGGAAGTACAAAGAGAGCCCATCCTGTTCCCTTCCAAGCTGCTAGAGACTCAGAAGGTGCCACTGGTGAGATTGATCTGTGAGTTGCCTGTAAGAGCTGCCTGCCTCTAAGAGCGCCCCAGTGAGTGAGCAACCCAAGGTAGGATACTGGCATGGATCCAAGCGTGGGGCCACAATTTGAAGACAGGTCTTATATATTTACCTGCTACGTGGGAGCGGTTGCTAAGTTCCAAAGGGAGTGGTACTTTTAAGAAAGGTACATTACACTGAACTGTGTGGTTATTAACCCCTTCCAGAGGATTGGGACTTTGATAATAAAAGGACTGTGTTGGAGAAATAGTCAGATACCTAATAGTAATTAAGATTATCCTAGTGCAGGAGTGCATTGTGTTTTAGATTGCCCAAGTTCTTACTACTGTTTATATAAACTTTATATTTGTTTCATTTGCAAATTGTGTATGTTTTATTTTTCCTAGTAGACCCCTGGAGGCACTGCTCTGTAATTCCCAGTTCACAGTAGTTTTCATATGCAAAAGGGCCCTTGGATTGCTAAGGGTTAATTGCTATTTTTTAAGAGACAGTAACAATTAGGGTTATACATAGTTTAGGGCAGGGATCCCCAACCTTTTGAACCCATTTTGCAACATTCAGAATTAAAAGGAGTTGGGGTGCAACACTAACATGAAAAATATTCTTGGGGTGCCAAATAAGTGCTGTGATTGGCTATTGGTAGCCCCTATGTGGATTGTCAACCCACATTAAGGTTCTGTTTGGCCATGCACCTGATTTTTATACAACCAAAACTTTGCTCCAAGCCTGGAATTTAAAAATAAGCTCCTATTTTGAGGCCACTGGGAGCAACATCCAAGGGGTTGGAGAGCAACATGTTGCTCATG
>CM044443.1:49186567-49205849 GCA_024363595.1 Xenopus borealis
TTGAGCGGTTTTTACTTTTTTTGGTTCATTACTTAAGGTCAGCTACCTTGCCCAAATCAGCTCAAATTTATTTGGACATTTCCCAGGCCCGAATTTGTGGAAAGGCCACCTAGGCCCGGGCCTAGGGTGGCAGCATTTTAGGGGGCGGCATCCTTTCCAGCCACACCCACATTGGTTCAGAAATACTGGGGATATTAAGGAAATATGATAGTTTTTTTAATTTTCCCATGCGCTCCGGTCCTGGTGATGACAATTTGCGAATAAAGAACAGAGTATGGGCCGATGAACAGCAGTGGGCCTAGGGGCGCCCGCTATGTAAATCCGGCCCTGACAGTTCCTTGAGATATATACTGCTTTAATATGGGGTAAGTTAATATTGACAAGCTGCTTCTATTCCCCAATGAGAGGGGCCTGAGTGTCCTTCCATTGAAGTAAAATTAGTTTCTTAGCAAAAAAGATGTAGTAACAAAAGTCTGTCCCACGTGTTAAGGGGCAGTTCCTCTGTAATTCCCAGTAGGCTAAGCCTTGGTGTGGCAATTTGCGGAAGCCCCAAATGAATGTGCATAAAATTCCAGATATCTTTTTTAGTATATTTGAATTTGACTACATTGACATTGAAAACATATGGAAAAAGGTACCCTTCTCCAGGCACCCTCTAAAGCAAGTGTCTGTCATGTTTGGGAATTTTTTTGCCAGCCTTTCTGGCGTATAATATATTCGATTGATAAATTTGACTTGTATAAACCGGTCCTTGGCAGGTATTGAGATCTCCTTTACTTGATTAAGTATGTCAGAACAGGTGTCCTGATCAATTTCTCCAAGGTACCAGGTCCATAGGGATTTGGCTCTTTCAAGTGGGCCCAGTATCAAGTCCATTAATCCACTGTAGAGGTTAGGTGGTGCAGTCCCTCCTTTTTCAAGAGTTTCTCTATCCGTGGTTCTCGGAGTACAACTTTGTGATCCAGAAATTGTGCTGTAAAGGCATGTTTTAGTTGTAAGTACCGGAACAAGTAATGGTTTAGCAAGTGGTAATCATTTTTTAGTTGGTCAAATGTTTTCAGGATATACCCATGAAGGATTTGACAAATCTCTGAGATGCCTTTATTGGTCCAGATGCTCACATCTGGTATCTGGAAAAACTGCCCCAAAAACCTGCTATTCCAAAGTGGCATAGCTGGAGACCAATGATTTGTGCTTGTATTTGCTTTTTTTTGCAATAATTTGTCAAAATTTGTATGTGGATAGGGTAATTGCAGGAAGACAGCTATCCGGTCGAGGGCCGGAAAACGGTAGAGCTTGAAGCCATTCCTCTGATCCCATAATGTGCATTTCTAGTGTCATGGCTCAATTGTCCATATTGGGGTGCCACCAATGCTGTAGATTGGCTAATTGTGCCACTAAATAGTAGTTCCTGAAATTAGGTAGGGCCAGGCCTCCACTTCTGGCCATTCTTGGTTTAGAGGTGGGCCATAGTAGATTATGGAGCAGCTTGTTAATGTCCCTAAACCACCTAAGTGATATATTAGTTGGGGCATTAGCTTTATATATAACAGTTTAGGTAAACAAATCATTTTTATCAGATTTAATTGACCCATGAGAGATAGAGGCATTGCCGCCCAGGTAGGAATTTTAGCCTTAAGGCTTGCTAAAATGGGTTGCAGGTTTAGTCTTATATAACTTGACTTATCTAATGAAATTATTATACCAAGGTATTTCATTTCAATGGCAGATCCACTCTAGGGCAGGGGTAGGAAAAATACTGGATTTATTCCAATTGACACGTAATCCTGAGTATTCACCAAATTGTTTCACTAGTTGTAGTACTTGATCTAAGGATTGGTTGGTATCTGCTAGATAGATCAACGTGTCATCAGCATAGAGGGAGATTTATGCCTCACAACAAGTTTAGTTGCATGTCTCTACACTCTCCCTCAAGCTCAGGTTGGTGGCAGACAAGTGACAAATCTACTGCGGGCAACTTATATCCCTAAACTGACTTTCCTCTGGCAAAAATATGAAACGCTTCAGATTTCCTTAAGTTGCCCAAAGTTGCCCCACAAGGCTTGCAGAAGAGGAGATTTGTCACTGGGCAACTAATCTTCCCATCTACTGTTACCCTTAAGAACTGGAGTCCAAAACTGTACTGCATCATCCAGGTGAGGCCTTACCAAAGAGGCAAAATTATGTTTTCAACCCTTGAGTTAATTCTTTTTTTTATACAAGAGAGTTCTTTATTCGGTTTAGTAGTGTAATAAAAACTCACCCTGGTGGTTTAGTGGTGTGGCGGGGATGCCCGACATGATGCTCCTCTTCCCCTGAATTGCAGGTTTCTTAGGGCATCTTAGCGCATCTCTGCTACTTTTATAGGCACATGCGCGCTGGCATGGCTCTACGTAGCCAGTTTTGGATAGGGCAAACAACATGGCTCTACGTAGCCAGTTTTGGATAGAGCTCTCTGATTCTGTCAAAGACAGTTTAATAAACTACCCGCTATCTAATAACTTGGATGATCTAATGTCTCTTGCCATCCAAATAGATAGAAGACAGGGGAAGAGAAGGGGTGAGAAGAGTGCTTCCTTTCCTACTGGGTTTACTAACGTTAAGCCGTCTACCCACTCTGTGCCTCTACCTCAAGAGGAACTCATGCAGTTGGGCATTACTCACCTAACTCCTGAGGAAAAGGCCCATAGCCAATGCTTGATTGCCTGCCCAGCCCCTTTCACATTGCTGTCCCTCCCATTTATTTGCCCATCAAGGACTCGCACCCCCAGCCAGCCAGTATTGTTTTTGTAAAAATGTGGCAACCTGACCAGGATTATTTGTTGAATAAATTGGAAACTGCTGCAGCACAGAAAATTATTTTGTGGAGGCAAAATTAGTTATAGGGAGGGCAAATCCTGCCATTTGTATAGTGATTATAAGAGCAGGAGCACATGGGCTGATTTGGGGAGATTTAGTTGCACAGCGACTAATTTCCTCTTCTTTGGGGCAACAATCTTCGTGAACTGCCTTCCCCTGCCTTCCTGCCGTCTATAATGTAAAATCGCTAGCATTATGGTACTTAAGTAGGGCGACTTTGGAAAATTAAGCACTGTGAGTGCCATACCACTAGATAGCGACATTTATAAATTCAACAATAATGGCATCATTATTGAACAAAATAAAAATGCATTCTGTTGTCCATAGCTTGGAAGTCACATGACATTAGGGGGCAAATGTATCATTATTCATGAATTCGAGGGCTTTAAATAATATTTTAAAGTTGAAGTACTTCAATCATCGAATGGTAGAATGATCGAATATTCGATCATTCGATCTATTTGATCTATATGATACAATCGAATTTTGCATATTCGATGATCGAAGTGGCCAAATTGGCATATTCGAATATTCAATAGAACTTCGAATTATTCACGTGAATTTTGTAAATCTTCCCCTAAGTAGTTGGTTTATCAAAATTCTACATATTGTTTTTTTTCTCAAATACTGCCAAAGAGTTGTAATTTTTAAAATAAAAAATGTGAAAAGTTTAAAAAAAAAACAAGGAAAGCGAAAGCTGGTGAGTTTCTATAGAAATCATTTGGAATTGTCTCTAACTTTATTTTCTAAAAGATTTGAGCTTTTCAGCCTTATTGAAAATAAATGGAACATTTATTTATATTTATATATATTTATATTTACTTCATTTATCATTTTTATAAGCAAACAAAGCTAAAACAGAGAAATACTCGAGAAATCAATTCATAGTTCAGATCTTTTAGTATTTAACGTCACATATATATAATAAAAAAGCCTATGTTTTGCCAGGTGATGTAACCCATAGCAAAAATATGTTTGCTTTTAAACAGGTGACCAGCTGATCGGTTGCTATATGGCTTAGCATTAGCATCAGGAATCTAAGAGCAAAGCTATAGAATACTGAGCACTTGAGACTAGGGTTGCCATCTTTTTCAGCAGAACTGTCTGGACAGGGGGTGGGCCGATTATGTAATGGGTCTATGACATTGCAGGGCAGGCCACATCAATAAAGGGGTGTTCAGTTCAAAGGTGACAATGCTATTTGAAACAGAGAAAAGGACTGAACTAAGTATACTTGTATATGATTTAAAGGGCCTTTCTAGTAGGCATTATCATGGGCAATTCCCACAACTTTTTCGGGATGATAGTAGGCATTAATGTATTTTTATGTTTCTTTCTCTTTTAGTAAAGATTCTAAACACTGCAAAGGTTTGAGAAAACTGCAATACTATAAAGGGTGCCCAAGAAAGGTTTTCAAAGTTGCACAAGTTTTAAAAATAAGGATGGTTCATTGACTTTGGACTTAATACAATGCACCATCATCAATATAAGACAGGCTCAGAGTGCAAATGTTTAAATATATATATATATATTAAATAATAGAGACACTTGCAGTCATGCATGCCCAAGCCATCACACTGCCTCCCAAATGTTTTACACAGGATGTGGTATGCTTTGGATCATAAGCTTCTCGCCTTCTCCATACTATTTTTTGCCATCATTCTGCTAGAGGTTGATCTTGGTTTCATTTGTCCAAATAATCTTTTTCCAGAACTGTGCTGGCTAGATGACTATGAAGATTCTCATTCATCCAGGTCATGAGATATTTTAGTGAAGACTTTTCACTGATCATCCGGGCAGCTTCAACTGACTGGTGTAGGGGAGTTCTTGGCATATAGACTCTTCCAACAATCCAACCACAACGGCACATTCATGTGCTGGCTAGACTTTCTATTCTTGATGCTTATGAGTGGCTTGCACCTTGAAGTGCACCCTCTGTATTTAGTTTCATGCAGTGTTTTCCTTATGGTAGACTTGGATATCTATACGCCTACCTCCTGGAGAGTGTTGTTCACTTGTTGTTGTGAAGGGGATTTTCTTCAACACGGAAATTATTCTGCGATCATCCACCACTGTTGTTTTCATTGATATCCATACCTTTTGCATTGCTGAGTTCACCAGTGCTTTCTTTCTTTCTCAGGATGTACCAAACTGTAGATTTTGCCACTCCTGATATTGTAGAAATTTCTCAGATGGGTTTTTCTGTTTAAGGATTGCTTGTTTCACCTGTGTACAGAGCTGCTTTGAACGCTTGTTGTCTGTTCATAACAAAATCTTCCACATACAAGCACCCCCCAATCAATTCCAGGGCTTTTACCTGCTTCATTGATAGACATAACAAAGGAATTTCCCACACCTGTTTATGAAATAGCCTTTGAGTCAATGTGTACTTTAGTTCTTCACATTTTTATGCAATCTTTTTGTTCAATCCACTAAATTTAAGCTGAAAGTCTGCAGTTTAACTGCATCTGAGTTGTTTCATTTAAAAATTAATTGTGGTAATGTACAGAACCAAAATGTAAAAAAAAAAGTTGTCTATCCAAATATTTATGGACCTAACAGTATATATAACAGTGCCAGCACCACCTATCTTATAGGACCAAGATGAGGAGTGCAAAAAACAGATATTTTGCACCAGTTAATAGTAGGTAACATCTTCATTGCAATCATAAATGAGTCTGATATACAGTAATGCAAAGACAGTGAAAAAAAAACATGGAATATACATTGTGCACTTGTGTTTATGAGACACAGAACACATTTCTGAATATTTATCTGCAAACATTTTAGGTTACAATTGTGTAAGCAAAACTCCCTTTTCTGCCTCTATTTCTATCCTCTGTAAGGGCTACTGCTTTTACTAAACTTTCTCTGACTCTGTATTAAAGGGGTTGTTCACGTTTGAGTTAACTTTTAGTATAATGTAGAGAGTGATATTCTGAGACAATTTGCAATTGGTTTTCATTTTTTATTGTTTGTGGTTTTATAGTTATTTAGCTTTTTATTCAACAACTCTCTAGTTTGCAGTGTCAGCAATTTGCTTTCTAAGGTACAAATTATCCTAGCAACCCTGCATTGATTTGAATAAGAGACTGGAATATGAATAGGAGATGGACTGAATAGAATGATAGGTAATAAAAAGTGTCAATAACTATACATTTGTAGCCTTACAGAGCATTTGTTTTTAGATGGTGTCAGTGACCCCCATTTGAGAGCTTCATAGAAATAGAAGAAAATTGCAAATCATTAAAAAACTATGAAAAATAAATAATGAAGACCAATTGAAAAGTTTCTTAGAATTGGCCCTTCTACAATATACTAAAGTTAACTTGAAGGTGAACCACCCCTTTAATATAATCAGCATATTCTGCAATAGCCAATGACAATTTTTTACTTTCATTATTTGGATTGTAAAGTAAGAGGCTTATATATCTTATGTTTAACTGGATCAAGACAAAAAAGACTGATTTGATTGAACATTTCAGCCAGTTTTCACATAAAGTGCAGGGCTGTATTTACCAAATAAGCACTCAAGGGCTCATGACTGGGGTAGTTTTAGGGGTGTTTGTGGTGGAAAGTAGTGGCCAGCTATACGGCAGCACCAGCACTGGCAGCTAACACAGCCCAATGTTATAAGAATGCTACATTCCATATTACTTTTAATGCAGTATTTAGTATAGTAATATTTATAGTATAGTAATATTTTTTTTCACCCTCATAACCCTGGCCTTCTTTAACCTCCCATTTACTGAAAAGTCAGTCACATCATTCAAAGGTCACAGAATCTACATAATAGATGTTTATTCAAATTAATCTGAATCATTAAATACAAATTTAACTGCTCTAAATGTTTTTATTTACATGTGAAAGACCTCAAAATATTACTGTTAAGGAACATTCTGTACTATTATTATCTGTCCTTTCAGAAATCTGCAGAAGAGGCAAAATACTATTTTTATTGTTTGCCATAAGCATCCCTTTTGATGGATTATGTATCAAAATACCATTTAGTCTTCAAGGAAAGAAAGAGAAAGTTCAACTGCCTCCCTCATTAGTCTTATACTTTCATTGCTGTTGGGAACAAAACTATTTTTACAATCTAGGTTTCCAGAACTTCACTCTTTGTAAATTTCACTTTTTCAGAAAGTCCTTCACTTTTCTTGCAGGGTTGCACTGACCTTTACAATAAACAGCGGGAATGTAAGGTTTGTGATCAGATTTAACAAACAAATATTTATTGTCCCCCCTATTTTATATCCTCCTGTTCTGACCCATTTATTATTTTATGTCCAAAATCTATCTATCATCTATCTATCTATCTATCTATCTATCTATCTATCTATCTATCTATCAAACAAATGTCTTATTGTCCAATATATTGGATAATGTACCCCCTACTGTAATTTATAAAGATATTAGTAACCAAGGAGTTATGTGACATATAAAAGCATAAGGCTTCAGGTTGAGTGTTTTTATATACTACTTATCTAGCTATATGTACTACAAATTACATTTTTTTAGCCTGTTATGCCTTTGTCCCCCTGGCTGATTTTGAATTTTGGTGTTTCCCTGTAGTCTTTGTGGATGAGTACCTGCATTTATAGTCCTTTGGCTTTTTCTTATTCTTTTGCTGTGTCCTGCTATGGGTGATGTCATCAGCAGAAGAGGGATAAAGAGAAGAGAAGGAGGAAAACCAAAGACCAGAGTGAAGGTGGGGGGGAGAGCGAGAGTGGAGAGGGACCATGCAAGGGGGCAGACACAGACTAAAACTTGAGACAGTGGGTGGAAGCAAGGCCAAGGGACAGCTAGACTGAAGAGGGACAGTGGGAGGACTGAGGAAGATCGGAGAGGCATCATGGTGGGGGACCATACACTAAGGGGTATGGTGAGCAGGACCTGAGAGGAAACAAAAGAAATGGTCTGTAGCTTTGAGGGAGACAGGAGAAGCTCGCTGTGCTTAAGTAAGAGCTGTTCCAGGGAACTAGATGGGAGGGGATAGAGTGGAAGAAGATCTGCAGGAAGAACAGCAGTGGCACGTGCTGCCTCTAGCTCTAGCGTACAGATGTAGGAATGCACCATTCATAAAGATATAATTTACAGCTGGGGTCCATAAGCGATAGCCATACTGTAGATTATATGTTGTTAATGGGTGGGTGCAGAGGACCTCTTGTCTTTGTCCATGTGAATTTGGTGTTCACAGCCTTATTGCACCCCCTGCCTAATGGTTACAAATGTAGAAGTGAGCACAACTTTAACTTTTGTTGCTTTGTTTGGGTGCTAAGCTGAGTAATGTGGACATGACACAGCGGTTCTGTATCTTTCACTTATTTCCTAGTGTGTGGAAGTGAATGATATATTTGTGTTTCATTCTGGAGACACACCTAAGCTGCATTAATATCATGATGATATGATATCAGGAGGTAGCATTTACTAGTCAGCTGTGTGAAATCAAACATTTACTTGGTTGCTATTGGTTTCTAGACTTTTTATTTTATTACTCTGTCCATGTGGGGTATGAGCATAGTGCAAAGATTGGTGTTTGCACCTGCTTTTTGTATTTTTCCCCAAACTTTAGAAGCCTAATATCCATTTAAGAGAGTGATATTAGCTAGAGTCAAGCAAAAGATTATACATGGTTGTATCACCACTATGTGGTCATTTGTGGTAATACAAGTTGAATAATTGAAATTCTTAATTTAACACCTTCTTCCACAGATTTTTAAGATTATTACTACTTATACTGTACATGTTTTGTATCTAAAGCCTCTTACACACAGTTTTTATGCTTTTGTTTGCATAAAAAATGTACACACCTAATGCTAATTGATTATATTATGTCTGGTTGTATTCATGAGCATTTAGTTGCATTTTACTCCATTTATGTTTCATCTGGTGTTTTTAGATGCAACAAGCTGCATTAACTTGCACTTTACAAGTTTTCAGAAGCCAATAGAATAAAGGGTTAGTGACAAAACCAAACTATGCTGGTTTTTTTTTAAAAAATGCTCAAAAAAAAACCTCAATATATGCATTTATTTGCATTTGAAAACGCATAAAAATGCCCATATGTAAGAGATCTAAGTCCTCGATACTAGTGATGGACAAATTTATTCGCCTGCAGTGAATTCACAGTGAATTTCCGCGATTCACTGCAGGCGGATAAATTCACGAAATGCTGGTGAAATTTCGCCCTGGGCAAAAATTTGCCGGTGTTTTGCTTTGGACGCGCGCGTCCGGTTTTGGACGCCGGCACCCATTGCCAGCATCTGGTTTTTTTCACGTCAGTGCCCAAAAACAGATGCCGGTGTCCAAAACAAGACGTCGCTACGTTTTTTCGATTCGCCCATCACTTCTCGATACAGTATTTTTTAGGTCTGAATTAGTGATAACAAAGTTGCTGTGGCTAACTGCAACTCAAACCTTTTGTTGATGTGATTGTGACAGTACATTGTATAAAAACAATAGAAGGTTAAACACAAGTAAAAAAAATATGAAACAGAGTCAATTTGTGAAATTCAACAGAAATCAGTTCAACAAAAAGTAGTGGAGATTTAGAATAATGTGCTTAAAAACAATGTCCTTCCTGTAATTGAGAACTTTCTGTAAGGGAGAATCTTGCCTCAGGAGACAATATTTGGGTCAACACAAGGGGGGGCAGTTGAACCACTGTAATATCTGCAAAGTACACTATGAAATAAAGTTTGTGGGTTGCGAAAAAGAAAAAAAAAACGTTCTTGTCCGATGTAAGTGTTTGCAAATATGGACCTTCAGTGGTATCCTGCCGCCCTCACTTTGTCTGGTATGCTTTCGCCTCAGGCAGCAGAAAGGCCAGAATCACCCCTGGCTTTCTTAATATTCAATTTCTGAATAAGGGAGAAATCTGTAAATAATTGTGGTGTTTATACAAATAGCATGTAGGTGTCATTGTGCACTAGTTATACTGTGCATACACAGTACTTTCTACATAGATTAAAGTGGACCTGTCACCCAGACATAAAAAGCTGTATAATAAAAGTCCTTTTCAAATTAAACATGAAATCCAATTTTTTTATTATTTAAGCATTAATAAACTCATTTACAAATCTCAACTGTCAATCAAATAATGGCTGCTCCTCCTCTGTGCCTTAGGCATAGAGGTAGGGCAGTCAATTACTTTCACTTTCCATTCAGCACTTCCTACTGTAGATGTAACTGCTCTCCCCACAATCCCCCCCATTCACTTAACCATTTACTTGTGTAAACAGTGCATTGGGAAGGACATCGGGTCCCCCATTCTGGTGCACAAACAAGACTTTGAGATGATGCAAGTCTTGCCTTAATAACAGTGTCCACAAAATGGCTCCTGCCTGCTTGCTATAATTCTGAATTCCCAGATGGAAGGAAACAAGATTCAAATAATTTTTTATAGTGTAATTAAAGTTAATTTTGCCTGACTAACATGATAAAATAGGTGGGGTGACAGGCCCCCTTCAAAGTGTTACAATTGAAGTTACTGTTTAAGTGTAATGGCTAATTAAGCACTTTAATATTCTACTCATGCTCGGCTATCAAAGCATAACAATAATTAAGGTAATATTTAAAAACAAACAATGGCCTGGTGCTAAGATGTATAGATGTAAATCAAGAATAGACATAACACCTATACAAATAAATTAAGAAATGAGATCCCTATAAAGCATCTACGTGATTAGATTAGATTATATGAATTGTTTATCAACATCATTTTAATTATTTCCAGAGTCAAACTTCCAGGTTTAGCTAAACAAATATACCAGTATGGGATTCGTCATCCAGAATCCCATTAAGAAAGAAAACTCAGAGCTACAAGGCCATCTCCCACAGAATCAATTTGATCAAATAATTTTTTTTTTTTTATTATTTCCCTTTTCTTTGTAAAAATAAAACAGACCCTTGTACTTGACCTAACTAAGATAAAGTTCCAAAGGCAGAACAATTCTGTTGGGTTTAATCATTATTTTAATTATTTTAAGTAGACTTTAAGAGATCCAAATTATGGAAAAATATTTTATCCAGAAAATCCCAGCTCCCAAGCATTCTGGATAACAGATCCCTGGTTAAATAATTTTTTTTCACAATCGTCATTTCTTTTTACCATTGTAGATGCCATGTGTATGTGCCTAAGAGAGAGGGGCAGAGATTTAGTGGTATGCGTGATATTATTATTTGTATTTATAAAGTATCAACTTCTTCTGCAGAGCTTTACAATGGAATCCTTTATTTTATTGCGATTTGGAGCCCTTGCACTACCCTGCAAAATATAAAAGTATCCTCAAAACATCTTGTAATATCCATAAGACCACACACACTGGCAAAATAATTGCTGTGCTTTGTAAGTTGTATTGGCTCATGTTAAGTAGACAGAAAATGGCAACGTTTCGGGCCTCATGGGGCCCTTTATCAAGCCTGCAGTCTTAGGGATATTGTATATGACTTCACCAACCCATGGCAGATTGGGTAATTGACTGCTAAGCACCTGTTCCCAAGGGATAAGACACAGAGGTAGAGCACTTCACTATTGTGTGGAATACTCAAATACTTGTGACACCTATTGATGGCATTGATTCAGATAAGGTTCAGGCTACGTATTATGATAATTAAAGGGTTGGATTAAATATATCTGCACATCATCTGCATACAAATGACATTTAAAGCCAAATGAATAGTAACCCAACAAGTGTATAGACAGAACATCTATTATTTACATTTACAAATTATTGTGATATATGATCAAGTAAAACAGTTAAGAAAAGAACTAGGATGTAACTTGATTACAAATATGGGAATTAAGAATCTGTATTAGAAGGGAAAGGTCAACAGTATCAAATGAAGATGAGAAATATAGGTGTATAAAAATAGATGTGTCCTTTGGCCTTAACAACCTGGAAATCAACTGTATGTAATGCTCAGTAGACTATGCAGGTCAGATTGTGTCATGTTCAAAAGTGTATGGGTAAAAAGAAATGTAAGGCTATAGTAAAATAAGCGGCACTGCTACTCTCACTATACCCAAATACTTGCTCCAGATGAGACCTACAATGCTTAGGGGGTGAGCCCTCACAACAGTGTGGAGGCAGGGAGTAACCATACTGTAATCAGTAGTAATCAGTACAACCATGATGTTGTCAATACATACTCACAATGAAGAGAAGTGGCAGCACAATCCCTCTTTAGATCTTGACAGAGGGGTGTATGCTGTCCACCCAGAGTTTTTCCTCTTTTCTCTGGGGACACCTTTTATTGTAGCCCAGGTGGGAATCTGCCTAGTTCCTATGACCTGTCTCTGGTTCCCTGACTAGGCGACAATGTCCTTAGGATCTAATCCCTTCTAGTACTCCTCAGTGAAGCCAAGAGCTGCTCATATAGTTAGCCTTAATCTGGGTTTGTCTCCTAGACAGGATCTAGCTAACCCTTACTAATCATGCACTAATGCAAGCGCCACAGTGAAAAATCCCTGAGACCACATGGGTCACTTATTATATATTATAACACCGTGCCACCTAGCACCCAAACTTTGGATAACTATGGGTCATGCTGCGACCAAGGAAATGGGGAATTACTCCCTTCATTGTTGTCTAAATACTCAAAGGTCAAAAGCTGCCCATACAGGGAAAAGGAACGGCATATCCTAAAACTAAAAACTTAAAAAGGTGTTTTTGAAGAATTGCACTTGTGGTATTCACTGAAAGTATTCAGTGAGTTTGCTGGTATCATTCAGTGTGTGTCTTGTTGCATGTACATGTGGTCTTGGAGCAGTGGTTCATGGCATCTTTTACATGAGAGAGATGCAGTGGGTTTTAATCTTTAATCTGAACTGCAGACTCTAGGGGGGGGGGAACTTGCAACTCTGGTATTGGCAAAATTGGGGTGGTGGAGGAAAGGTGACTCAAAGAACAACAACTGACAGGGGCCAGTACAGTGGTGGGTGGATATGGGACAGTGGAGGCTAATAAAGAAGGCACATTTGTGACAGTTAAGACAGGAAGTAGGGTAAGTGCAGGGGGCTGTCCACTGCTAGGAAGCAACATCTGTAATACTGATTGTGGGTGAGAGCAAAGAAGGAAAGCCAGATCTTATTTATAAGGTTGTTCAATAATTAGAAAGGTGGACAGGGTAATCTGTCACAAGGACTCTTTATGCCGAATGGTCTGCTGCTTGCTTAGTGGTATAGTACGGGAAGCGATGGAATGAGTGTATAGATTATTGGGAGGGACTGGGGAAAACCCGGTGGTACACATAGGTGCCAATGACAAAGTTAAAGGAGATGGGAAGTCCTCAACAATAGTTAAAAAAAATTAGGTGAAAAGTTAAGGGCGAGGACTTCCAAGATATTACCTGTGCCACAAGCAATGTTAAGACGACAGTTTAGGAGCTTAGAAAGATTAGTGTGTGGCTGAGGGATTGGTGTAAGGAGGGGGGCTTTGGGTTTCTGGAGAACTGGGCAGATACAGGCTCTTTTCCAGGTATGGGCTGCACTTCAATGATTATGGTGCAGCTGATTTGGGGGGAGGTAAAGGGCATAGTAAGGGAAAATGGAAGACAATTTGGTTTGGTGCACTGTTAAGGACATTGAGTATTATTTGTGTATACAACATTCTCACACCGGTTCCAGTATTAAATGTATGCTTTCAAATAGGGATGCACCAAATCCACTATTTTGGATTCAGCTGAACCCCTGAATCCTTTCTGAAAGTTTCGGCCAAATACTGACCGAATCTGAACCCTAATTTACATATGCAAATTATGGGTGGGAAGGGGAAAACATGTTTTACTTCCTTGTTTTGTGCAAAAAGTCACGTGATTTCCCTCCCTGGCAAATTAGGATTAGCTAAAGCCTTATGGGTGTAGCTTTTCACTGATTGTAAAGAATCCAGTAAATGAATTGAAGGAAATTGGTATAGTCTCCTATGCAAAATATTGACTCTGTCCCAATGTCTGGTGCAAAAAACAAAAATACACTGGAGCAACAAAAACCCTGAATATCAGAAGAACAAATTTTAGCTCCATAAAGGCTGGGGGATTATGTTTTCTGCTGAAATAATATTAAATTGTTACTATTCTCAATGTATTCCCTTTAGAAGTAAGTGTAGAAGCACCAAATAAACCCTATATGGGACTCTTTATGGCTTAATACTAGTAAAGAAGTTGATAAGAAAGAAGAGAAAGGCATTAAAAAAACTTCAGGTCTGTGAGGACTAAAGCTGCTTAAGCACTATAATGTTGTAAAACAGCAATCCGGAAAATTGGAAATGAAGATCACATTCAGGCCCGAATTTGTGGAACGGCTACAAAGGCCCCGGCCTAGAGTGGCAAATTTTTGGAGGAGACATGTCGCCCAGCTGCTTTATGGGGACCACTGGGGATGTGCTGCTCCCCAGTGCTCCGGCACTTGTGAGCATGCGCTCTTGTGGAAAATCCAGTAATGAGCACATTGCAGCACAAGCTAAGACTAACCACAAACATTTTTTCAAGTATATTGATAGTAAATGGGGGTTGAGAGGGTGCCTACGTTCAATAATGGTGCCAATATGGTTGTAACAGGTACATAAAATGCATACAATAGTGGAGGCAGCATTCCCAGACCCACCTCATAGCTGCACCATTGGCTCAGCTCAATCTAGTGAGTGGCTGACTCAGGATATGGTTCATAAAGAATTAATGTGGACAAGGCACCAGAACCAGATGGAATACACAGTCGGATACTAAGAGAGCTTAGTTCAGTTTCAGACCAGCCTCTCTTTCTGATTTTCTCAGATTCACTTTAATCTGGTATGGTACGGTTGCCCATTTTGTCCAAATGCATTAAAGTCAATGGCCGTCAATGGCCGTCAATGGCCGTCCGAATAATTTTGACGCGAGCGACTATTCTGGCACGTGCCCAAATTTTCTTAACATACAGCAGATTTTTTCACCGGGGAATTTTCACCACAATTTCTCAAATGTGTTCACTGGTGGGGCAAATTTGTGCCTGCTAAATTTATTCGCCCATCACTATATGCAATCTGTTTGGATTTTGCCAAAGCATTTGCACCACAAATGATTGCTTTCTACACTAAGAAAGCCCCTGAAGGCTCTGTATTGGGTCCATTTTTTATTTAACTTTTTCATTAATGACTTCAGGGAGGGTATTGTAAGTATTACATCAGATGCAGATGACACAAAATTATGCAGTCCAATTAATTCCTTCCAGGATCCTTGCAGCAGGATATTGACAAACTGGCAGTCTGGGAGGCTAAGTGGTAGATGAGATTCAATGTTGATAAATGTAAATTTGTGCACTTGGGATGTAAATATATGTAAGCCAAGTATTCCCTTAATATGCCAGTCTCTAGCATTGAAACAGTAATTAGAGAGGGTACAAGGAAGGAGAACTAAGCTGGTTAAAGGTGTGGAAAGTCTCATCTATGAGGAAAGACTGTCCGAGCAGGAGTTGTTAACACTGGTGATGAGGCACTTAAGGGGTGATATGATAACTATGTATAGCTATATGACGTGGGATTATATAATGACCTCTGTAATGCTTTATTCACCAGTAGGTCTTTCCAGCTGACACAAGGGCAACCATTCCAGCTAGAAAAATGAGGTTCTAAATATTTGGAAGGTGTTTTTTACAGTGAGAGCTGTGAAGTTTTGGAATTATTTCCCTGAATCAGTAATGCTGGCTGATACGTTAGATTAGATTAAGTAGGAGGGGAATACAAAGTTATGAAAGGTAGCTTTGAGTACAAGTTGATCCAGGAACTGGTCCAACTGTCCTTCTGAGGCAAATTGGAGAGGCTTCAACATGTGATTGTTGCCTTCCTCAGGATTAGTTAGCAGTTAGGCAGGTTATACAGTATATAGGCTTAAAAGGTTGAACTTGATGGACTTGTGTCTTTTTTCAACTTACATATTATGTTACTATGTGAAATCTCTTAGAGAGAATTGTCCTGTTCCATATTGCAAATGTTCATTCCCCTGATCATTAAACTGAATGGCTTAACCAGTGAGTCCTCCCCCATCAGTGATATTTATGTCCCTATTTTTTCTCTTCAAGAGAAAAGCTGCTTATAATGCTGCTTTGGGGTAGTAAAAACATCTCAGATATTTAAAATACAATCATATTGATCTAAGGTTGGGTAAATGCAAATAAATGTTAATATACGTTTCAATATAAGATGATGGTGAATTAATTTCAGCTATTGAATGAGAGCTTAAGCAGATTGTAATTAGAAGGAAATATGACATTACTGGTATTTATAGAGACATGGATGGATGCAATGTTTGATGTGCTAATAAAAAAAGTACACATTGCAAAAAAGACAGAACAAACAAAATACATTTTAGAATTTGTTTAAGCCTTATTTATTTAAAAATGAAGGGTAAAAAAAAAATTACTTGATCAGATTTAGCTAGGCCAGAAGAAAGATGTTTACAGCTGTCTTTGAAATTTCTGCTTTAGGGTAAAGGAGAGCACTACAACAAGTGAGAAAGGGCACTGGTAGTCCGAAACATGGTGTACAGCAGTTTTGTAATAAAAACACAAGCAGTTAATCTGCAGTTGTAATGCTCTCCTTTATCCTAAAGAAGAAATTCCAATATTGTATGATCGGTGTATCCGAAAAAAAGATTCACTCTCTGAATGAAACACTTGGCAGAGCGCAGTCTCAACAAACTTCTATATACAGCTGTCTTTGAACCTGCCCTGTAGGGTCTACCAAATTATGCACTTAGACTGAACTAAAATATAATTGTCAGCTGAAACATTCACTGGGGAATACTTCAAACAGTTTATTTTAAGGATAAGACCACATTGGGATGCATCAATAAGTGCATCAGACTTGCACCCATTGAAGATGTAGGGTTGTAACTACAGAGGTAGCAGACCATGTGGCTCCAGGGGGCCCAAGAGGTATAGGGCTGCATGAGGCCTTAATTCAAATACAATATCAATAAATATTGAACATCACAGTTGAGGAGATTTCATGGGTTATCTCCCTGTACAAAAATCACCCGGTCCTGATGACTTCCCTAATTCCTACTACAGAACATACAAGGACTATTTCAGCTCTATACTGGCTGACTTATTCAATGCTTTTCTAAAAGGGACAGAAACAATACCAGAATGCTTGCATCCTACATAATGGTGCTATCAAAAGAGGGCAGAAAACCCACAATATGTTCTAATTATTATTACTTTTCCCAAACACAAGTATATGCAATATTGGGAAGTAGAACTTGGAGGGGAAATATCAATGTTAACTTGGGCTAGAATATGGGATAATGCACACAAGATGGTGGTTTGTACACAACAAAAATAAAATGTTTATAAAGTCTTGATGAGATGGTATCTGACCCAGACAGATTATCCAAATTATTCCCATCCACTTCTCCACAATGTTGGAAAGGCTGCATGTAAACAGGGTCTCTTAGCCATGTAATCTGGCAATGCCCACATATAACACCAAGGTCATAGACCTTATACAATCTGTACTGACTGTAACATAGTAACATAGTAACATAGTAAGTTAGGCTGAAAAAAGACTTGCGTCCATCAAGTTCAACCTTTTTTTTTTTTTAATTTTAACTGCCTAACTGCTAGTTGATCCAGAGGAAGGCAAAAAAAACCAATCCTAAGCCTCTCCAATTTGCCTCAGAGGGGGAAAAAATTCCTTCCTGACTCCAAAAAAAGGCAATCGGACTAGTCCCTGGATCAACTTGTATAATGAGCTATCTTCCATAGCCCTGTATTCCCTCACTTTCTAAAAAGCCATCCAACCCCTTCTTAAAGCTATCTAATGTATCAGCCTGTACAACTGATTCATGATGAGAATTCCACATTTTCACAGCTCTCACTGTAAAAAAACCCTAATAGTACTAATAGTACCTTTAGCTATTAAACCCACAAATACTGGAACAGTCCATTCCAAAACTCAAGCAACCAGCCCAGAATTGATTAGCCATATCACAACTGCTGCATGGCTAGCACTCACGTACATCTAAATGGAAATCGCAAACAATACCCACTATAGCAGAGGTTATTTCTAGAGTTGACAGTAACAAAAACTTTAAACTATGGCAGAGTATATAACTAATGCAACCCAATTTGAAGAACAGACCTGGTTGCCTTGGGTAGATTATTTCTCCTCTATAACTTAGAATAGATAATGCCCAATTCGAAAATATCCCAACAAATTAAAAGACGCTAAGCTGCACAGAGGAGAAACATGAGTAGTAGAATGTAAACCTAAGTGTGCAGACATATTCTGTTAAGGTGTAACAATGTTGTCCTATTTCCTTTTTCTTCTTCTTTTATTTGTCCCCAACTTCTTTCTTGTTTGCTTTGCCCATTCAACTAAGAATTTACAAAGGAATTGGCTTGTATGGAACATTCAATGTGAACTGTATGTAATAATTACATACCGGCCAAATAAAAATTTTGAGTTACAAAAAAAAAACATTTGGTTAAACAGATCCACCTCTAGATATTTTGTGAGCCTGAAAAATAATTTGCTCTAGGGCCCAGTAATATCTCGCTATGCAGCTGTTTCAATCTAAATGCTGTTTTAAATGAGTACTAATCCATCCAGGGTTCCCACATTGGGTTGCATCTATAAGTGCACCAGACTTGCACCCAACGAATGGGATGTAAACGCTATTTTCAATGAGGATTTCTGAAGAGACACATCTGTCTATCTGAAAATTGTAGATACAATTTGTATCCTATTTGCATCCTATTTGAATTGAAACACCTTCTAACCACAATTATAAAATATACCAACAGATACTAGATATATACATTTTTTTTTCTTTTGATTATGTCCATGCATAGTGATGGTACCAGGTACATCATACTGTAAACATGGTTAGGCCCAAACATTAAGACTAATACATATAATATGGGAATATGGGAAATTACATTCTCAGCATCATATACGTACGGATAATGGAAACATTTTACTAACTGCAAAACAAACCATATAACCACTGCCACTTTTAGCATCACATTGTTATACAATATACTACAGGTATGGAACCTGTTATCCAGAATGCTTGGGACCTGAGTTTGCCAGATAAACCCAGTAAGATTGTTTTGCTGCCAACAAAGATTCATTATATCTTAGTCTGGATAAAACACAATGTACTGTTTTATTTTTACAAAAAAACAATTGGATTTCTAGATAACAGATCCCATACCTGTATGTGTCGTCATACACTCTCTGCAGATATGTTTATTCCATTTATATACCAAATACCCACAAACTCTGTGCTTGCATACTCATGGATAGTGCAAACAAAGATGCATAAACTTCATCCACAGAATATATTTGCACTCACTAAATGCTCACTACACTGGCCACATGCACTTTTCTCTGAACATGTTGAGGTATAAGGATGGCTGAGCAGAATGCGTACATGTAAACAC
>CM044443.1:49217669-49233201 GCA_024363595.1 Xenopus borealis
AATAAACTTTACATGTCCTTTAACTTATGGTAACCTCTGAGCTGAGAATAGGCTAACCTATCACTTCTATGGAGACCATAATTGAGAGACTCCCATGATAGTAAGTTTACATTACTAGCATCTACTACATATTTTAAGAATTTGATTCCTTTTGTTTTCCAAGATAGTTTAAAAGCCAAACCAAAAGAAGCATTAACATTTTAATTACCTTGTAATAAGGAAGAAAGGGAGTATACTGATAATTAGTATGATAACGCTTCTATAATAACTTCCAAACAATAACCTTATCTCTATACAAAGCATTCAGCTTTATCTCTAAATTTAGGTAATTCAAGGATTTATGAACTCTAGTTCAATTGCAGCATTTGTAAATGTATCCATACCTGACATCCAGTCTATAAAAAAATCTTGAGAGGGTTGCAAGAATAAATACTCTTGAGTTAGGGATATTAAAAACCTCTAAAATGTTTGGGTTGTTTCAACTTGTTTAAAGAATTTTTAGTTTTTTTACTTTCCAAAGAAAATTATTTAAACATAGACTTTAGATGTGCTTTATAATACTTATGGGTTATGTCTGTGTATCTCCCTCCATCTTACTTTTTTGTTTTCGTTTTTTGAAAACATGCTGTCCCAGGGTTAAATATACATTTTTTAAAATACTGTTGTATTTTTTCTTTACTACAGCTTTTTTCTTTGCAAGTGGGACAAGCAGTGGGGGCAAATTCTATGTGACAAATACACAGGAAGGAAATTATTTTGAAGGAAAATCAATCTGCAGCAAGGCTGGTGGTCAGCTGCCTTCCCCAAAGAGTGCTGCCGAGAATGAAGCTCTCACAGTATTATCTGGACGCTTAAGGAAGCAATTTTTCCTAGGTTTAAATGATTTACAAACAGAAGGCATTTTTATTTACCCAGACAACAACAAAATTGGCTACAGTAACTGGGATGCTCGTGAACCCAATAATGACAAAGGTGTAGAAGACTGTGTTGAAATTTACACCACTGGAAAATGGAATGACAAAAGTTGTCAGGAAGTCCGCCTTATTGTATGTGAATTTTCATCCTAATTGATGAACATTTTACAAATAAATGGTGCTTCTAGCATTTAGTAGTACTCTGCACCTTAATGTTAAAAATATCAATTATCAAATCCAACATTTAAGAATACAATGCTCTAACCCAAATAAATCAATAAACCATATTACAATGTATTAAATGTAGTTTTTCATTGTGTCATAGCCATCTTTTATAATTTCACAAATCAATGTAGTACTGTAAATGTATCTGTGGGAAGATTATGGGTACAATATTTTTATAGTTAAGAGGTCAAGCCCCCAACAGTTAGATAAAGCCTAACAGTTAGATAAAGATTAAAGAAGTAGATAAAGAATGTCACAGCGCTCACTAAAAAAACAAAAAAGCTTTTTGCATAATTAAAGCTGCTCATACAATTAAAAATCCACTTGTATGGTGAGGTCAACTGCTGAGGTCCAGAAGGGGCCAAGCTGGCAGCTTAAATCTGCCTGTGCATGACCACCTTTACACTGACGTAGAGAACAAGAATTAGTGATCTTATCTATACCTTTTCTCAGTTGTATATACCATTATTCAGCATAATTTCAAAGAGCTTGTGTTGACTATGTGTTTTAGCTAACATTTTAATCAGGACTTTTTTTTGGCAATTTCTTGAGCTAAACAAGGCAAACAGGGAAACGTAAGTTCCTCCATGTTTGGTTGTTGTGAGCTGGTTAATTACCTGTTTACATACCTCCCAAAATTTAAAAACCAGAAGAGGGACCACTGTGTGTCCATGCCCACATTTTAGCCACACCCCCAAATACTATGACAAAAAAATTGAAAACCATAAAAAAACCCAGACATGCCAGTAAAAGCACTATAGAAATGTCCAATGACCACTCCATTAACCCAAGATATGCCAGTAAGATTGCAACAGAAATGGGTAGCTTGAAAGTATTACCACACCTATTCTGCACAAGCAGAATAATTTCCATGCTGCTTGCATCTCTATGCCTAGCTGAAACTCCTGTAAAAAAAATCAAAGATGGCTGTGCCCTCCACAGTGGAAGGAAAACACACAGAATACAGTCCAGTAATTCACTTCACCACCCCACAACCTATTGCTAAACTAAGTTTATATGTAAAGGAACTTCCAATTGCCCTAAAAAGTCTAGAATTGTGAAAAGATTGTGTTCCATACTCCTCCGACCTAAGCTCCAACCTACTAAACCCTGTTAGGATATAAATAGTCATTTATTTTATCTGCCTGTATGTATGGTACAAACGCTTTCCCCCTTTCTATTGCTGGCCAGCAAATCTCTTTTTCTGTCCACTTTTTTCCCCTCTGCAGAAAAAGTAATACTATAAAACTCTCCACATTTTATCCATCATTACAAAATTAACAAAAATGTTAAGATATAATGTGAGCAAAATCTTAGCACTGGATGTGTGCAGGATACATGCACTGAGCTTAATTAGCAATTGTTAAAACCTGCAGCAGGTCACGTTTAAATGTTTTTCTTATTTGCCAGTGTTTTTTATTGTGAGTAACAAGACTGGAAGATCATAAGCAACTTTTCAGTTTTTTTTATAGTTTTTAAATTATTTGCATTCTTCTGACTCTCTCTAGTTTTCAAGTGGATGTGTCTGACCCATTCCAAAAACATATGCTCTGTAAGGCTACAAATGTGTTATAATTGCAACTTTTAATTACTCTTTCTATTTAGGCTCTCTCCTTTTTCATATTCCAGTCTCTTATTCAAATCAATCATGGTTGCTTGGGAAATTTGGACCCTAGCACCGAGTTGTTTTCAAAGACTTATGTCTTCTATAATCCATGACATACCTTGTGTACAATGCTACTTGGATGATATAATTGTCTACGCTCCAACTATAGATCTTCATGACAAGTACCTAGAAAAGGTTCTGAAATGCATTGATCCTGCCACTTCAGACAAACTCAGCTGTCATTTCTGGGTCATATAATTTTACAAGAGGGATTACTGCCTGACTCTGACCATGTCAACACTGTTACACAAACATCTACTCCATCTGATTTTCCGACCTTACTTCATGGTTTATTCCCAACTATGCTTCAGTTGTGGAGCCACTTAGAGCACTACTATGTGAAACTTCAAGGCTGGTTTGGTCAGACACTGCTCAACATAGCTTTGAAATAGTGAAATAGTTAACTGTGAACAGTCCAGCACTAGCTTTTTTTGATCCTGCACTACCTACTATGGTTACTATAGATGCTTCAGACTATGACGTCGGTGCACAGATGCATGCTGATCATACAGAGAAAACCGTTGCATTTGCATCCAGAACACTAACTTACAACAAAGGGACTAGAAAGAGCTGGAATGCGTATAGCTAGATGTTCAGCAAGGCTACTGAATTTCAACTACAAAATACAATACAAACCAGGTTTGAAAAATGTTACTGCTGATTGTTTGTCATGTTTATGTTTAGCTTCTGATACACTGGATGAGGACATAGAAGTTGTAGCATTGACTGATATATTATCATCTACAGCTGCTGATTTTAAGCAAGCTTGCCTCACATGTCCAAATCAAGTAAAACTATGAATCATCCTACAGAGCAAATGGACAAATGTTGAGAAGGAACTCAGTCCTGATCTTCAACCTCACTACAGGATTAGACATGAACTGTCCTTAGTAGATGGCTATGTTATCTGTGAAGCTCGCTGCTTACTGGTACCAGAGACCTTGAGAGAAAAGCTCATACAACTTGCACATAATAGTCATCAAGGAATTGTACGTACAAAACAAAAACTACGAGAACTATACTGGTGGCCAGTAATGGATGTCGATGTGGTAACTGCCATTCATTCTTTTGCTACTTGTCAGACAAAACAGCTATCACACATACACCACCACTTCAGCCAGTACCATTTCCTGATTTAGCATGGGAAAACTTGCTATTGATATTGTGGGTGCTTTTGCAGATGCTCCTATAGACTTCAGATTTGCTATACAGTAAATGGCCAGAAATTGCATTTGTTTCTCATATAACATCAGCTACAGTAATAACATTTCTGTCTACAGATTTCAGCAGAGAAGGTAATCCAGGACAATCTAAATTTACTACACCACTTGAAGTGAGATGCCAGCGAGAACCATACACATATGAACTATATGATGGACACATATGGAATGCAAGTCATCTTGCTCCAGCTAGATATGACTTTGAAGAAGCTCCATTTGATGAAGGACAGTTTCCTACTCCTAAGGCCAACTGCAATAGACCTGAAGAAAGTGAACATATGAGGCATACTGAGAGAATCAGAAAACTACCAAGGACTATGTGTTGTGAAGAATGTATAATATTGCTTTAAGATGCATACAGTTTTATGGTTTTTGTTTATTACATTTACCCAAATGCTTTCCTACTATAGGGGGAATATGTGGTATTTGTGCAATGTGCCTGTAGGTGTCAGTGTACACAAGATTTATATTGTGCATACCCTGTACTTTCTATACTATTTAAAAGGGTTACAGTTCAAGTTACTGTTAAGGTGTAATAGCTGCATGAGCCTGCTAATAAAGCACTGTTATACTCTGCACGTCCTCATCTACAAAACATAACAGTTATCACACTGCATGGCAGGAGTTAAAGTACATGGAAGGGAATTTATAAGGATGTATTTTCCTAGGTGATCCCACTGCACAAAGGGAGCTGAGCACTTGAAACAGTTTGGCAAAAATCTTAAAGTGCCAGAGCAGTCACATGAACCTTTGATCCCAGGGGAGCATCATATCTGATGACGGTGCTAAAATTCTGACTGAGACCACTCTCACAAATATTTAGAAACGTTTAATCTGGTAGGTAAGAAACCAGTGCAGACTGGAGGAGGAGAGATTTTATCGAAAACATTAAAGATATCGAATGGAAATTGAGGAACAACAATGCAAGGATGAATTTAGGCATCAGGAAGCTTAGAGAGATGAGAGGTTCTCAATGTACTGCAAGCAATGCAGCATAATAAACCTCCTGTGCCTAGTTTAAAACTCACTAAACTGTCAGAGACTGATGACAGAAAGACATTTGACAGAATTTGAGAGCATTGCTCAAGTTAACCAATGGCCAGAAAATCATTCATCTGGCACCTTTCCTCACCAGCAAGTCTCAGCAAGCATATAGCCAAATGAGGATTGAGAGTGCAATTTTAAGGTGGTATAATATTTAGTGAAGGGGTGAATCTCATTGAAGTCAACGTTCATCCAAATAATTCTGATGCATGACAATTTTGACATGAGTGACAATTTTTATACCGTACGTGCGACCATTTTGTCCAAATGCATTAAAGTAAATGGGTCAGAAAAATTTTGGCGCACAACTATTTTTATGTTTGTGCCAATTTTGACACACAACAGTTTTTGTGACGTGACAGATTTTTTGATGGCAAATTTTCGTCTCGGCGGCAAAAAATTAGCAGAAATTTGCAACAAATACATGCTTGGTGAATTTATTTGCCCATCACTGACAATATTCACATTGAAAGCTTCCGGCAGAGTTTCAGAGGCTATAGCTACAGTGAAAACAAAGAACCCAGAGAGACCTATATCTGTCTGAATTTTGTAAGTAAAAGGGTAACGTCTGATAAGGAGCATGTTACAAATTGTGTTGTTGTTATGAATGATTTTTTACAATCTGTGAAAATCAACTCCCAAACTGCTAAAGCTTTGGTTTGTACAGGGAGTCAATAATCTTTAATAAGGTCCAATATGCTAGCCTCCACAAATGTCACAGGTCAGTTGCCTTTGAAATGTGTGCATGGGGACAGAAAAATATACCCTAAGACTAGGGTTACAACCTCACCCCTTTAAAACTGAACTCTTATGGAATCCACAGCCTGAATGGCTAATTAGCAAATCATATAGATGCATGATGCCTTTCTGCACATAAACTAGTTCAGTCTGCAGCAATGAAATGCTAAATCGCCATGCAGGCTGTGGATTCCATATATGTTTGGTTTTAAGGGCTCTTCCAGACAAGCGTCTGAAGCTGTGCTCCCCTGCATTCCAGTTTTATGCATTCAGCCGCAGGGGATAATGCGCAGCAGTAGACGCCTTCAATTTTCTTCAGTGGGGCTGTACTCACACAGGCGCATGTAGGCACAGAATGCAGGTAAAATGCAGCATGTTGCGTCTCAATCTGCCTACATGCACCTTTATGAGTACAGCCCCACTGAAATAAATAGAAGGCATCTACTGCTGTGCTCCCCTGCGACTGAACGCATAAAACCAGAATGCAGGGGAGTGCAGCTTCAGACACTTAAGCCCTTAAGGGGTGAGTTGGCAACCCTACCTAAGACAGTAATACTTGTGGATATAGCTAATACACAGGTGCCATTAGAAATGGGTATAGTACCTAAATTACCTTACCCTAGTTTCAGTGATATACAGGGCAGGAACAGTAATGTTTATGCTATTTTAACAAGTTCTCAAGTTAAAAGGCAGCCAATAGTTGAAAACTTTTTCTCTTTGAAAATGCGTTTCAGGGTACTGGTAAAGCTTACCTTTCTTGAAGGAAAAAGGGGCTTGCTCATCAAAATTCTCTTTTACATGGGGAACCATTTAAATCTTTGAAGTGGGAGGTAGATATTTCTTCTAAGCAACTGCAAGATACCACCTGTTCCTGACCCACTGTTCACTGAGACAAATTAAGCGAGAAACAAATGTGAAAATTGTCCATGTGTCCAACGAAAAAACAGTACATTATATGGTGTTTGTGTGTGAACACCCCTAGACTAAGGAACAAGTATGGCAATTAGTGGTACCTTCCAAAAAGAGAGTGCCAATCATGGAAATAGCTCATTGTATATCTTTAGGGGGCCATACAAATGGGTAGAAAGAAAATGGTAACCAGAATATTAAATCATTTCTTTTTGCCAAAATACATTCAGATGTGGCTACTTTCTGTAAATCCTGTGCAGAATGCTGGTGGTATAAGCTATAAAATGGTTCCAGTTACTTTGGTTAATACTGCATTTAAAAGAGTATCCATTGATATTGTTGGCCTTTTGCAAAAAAGCAGTAAAGGAAACCAATATATTTTAATCACAAGTGATTATATGATTCGCTTTCCAAAGGCTGTTACCTCTGAGAAGTATCACTACCAGGAAAATTGCAGAAAAAAACCAAATTAAACTGTTTAGCTACATGGTTATCCCTCACACTATACTTACAGACCAAGATTCAAATTTCCAGTGCAGTTTAATGAGATAGATAAACCAGCATCTAGGTATTCAAGCAGTAAGAACCTCTCTATACCATCCACAAACTGATGGTCTTGTTGAGCATTTTAACCAAACCCTAAAAAAGTTCTCAGCAAGTTTATGAGTCAAAATCTGAAACATTGGGATGAATTATGCCCATATATATTATTTGCATATAGGGAGTTCCTCAAGCATCCATGGTTTCTCCACATTTGAGACCAAGAGGACCACTAGATGTAATTAAGGAAAACTTTACTTTAAGCAAAAAACTTTACTTTAAGCAAAACAAAAATGGCAGAAACCGCGGAAGGTGGTAGAGAAAGAAAAGCTCCAGGTTCGGCGAGGATCAATGCAGAAGTCGACGTCAGCAATGCGATGGCGATCTCATAGGCAGCAGTGACACCAATCGGAGCTCTCCTGGTGGAAGCTGATGGGAGTGAAGGAAGGACAGGGGTGAACATTCTGCAGCTCTTAAAGGCAATTTTCGGTGGGGATCTCGGTTCTTTGATGTTAAAATTCCAGGAGTTTGCGGATGAAGACATCGTGGAGGAAGAGGCGGCCAGTCCACGGTGTGAGTTGGACAATGACCGCTCCTCCCTTTCCATCACGGCAAGGAAGAAGCTGATGGTGGCAAGGAAGACAGCAGCAAAAGCGGCGACAAAGAAGACAGTGGCCAGAGCTTTTAAGCTCAATGTTAAAAGAACACATACTGTAAAAGGCCACAGAAGAGAAGTGTTAGTGAGGTCTTTTGGCCTGCTATGTCCCCACCCGTCGCTGAAATCGCTCCCTCGACTAGTCAGGGAGTAGGTATTAGCAGTATTAGACTGTCTGTCAGGATAGGCAGGAAAAAGGCAGGAGCAGCAGCCAGGACCAGCAGTGCAACAGGCAGTCAGAGCACGAAAGCAACCTGACAGCCAGAGGCAGAAGAGATAGTGCAGAGAGTGTGCCCAGTGATCTGTTGCAATCAGCAGGTATTATATCCAACTTAAATATGATGCTAAGCACTTTGTCCCAGTTTCTGAATAGGAACACTGCAGATACCACTGGTGCATCTATAAGCACAGGAGGAGCGATTTAGACAAAGGTTAGCTGTGCAGGATCACCTGACACAGGGAAATAAATATGTGGATCTGTGGCTGGGTATGCTAGCCACAGGCTGAGTTGGTAACAGAGGTGGGCCTGGTTGATTACAGAGTAATGGGGTTATGAAGTTTTAAGTGGACTGTTTTTGTACTTGGCAGTATTGTTATTACTGCTAAACTGGTTGTAATAAAGTCGCTGTGGCCTGTTTTCTCCAATTAAGTCAAATTGTATGTATTCTTATTGATATATTTAGTGGTTAAATATAAGTGCTGTCTACCTTCTCCATGATCTCTCATTAATGGTATTCTGTTTTGGTTCCTAATAAAGAGCTCATTCCTCACTACTTTTTATTCCACCTGGCTTGTTTTTACTAGGGCTTATCAGTTCCCCTGTTACAGCATTGCCTTGTGTGCCCCTAGCGGGGGTGCAATGCCTGATGCATTTTCTGAGTTTATGCCTAACATGCAAGCTGTCTATCAGTCTTAGATAAAGGTGTGACTGGGGGTAGTAGCCTCAGTGCAGTGTAACCTATTTATTTTAAAGCACTGTGCATTATGTTGGCACTCTAAAAATACATGTTAATAACAATAATAACATCCATAAAAGGTAGATCTGAGACTGGAAGCCATTATATAGGGTCAGATTAAATTCAGTGAGAAAACTTTTTCCCACTGATTTGAATCTGGTCCAACTTAAAAACAATGATTACACGAACAATTACAGAACAGAATTACAGAAATGTCATAAATTGCAGAAACTGAAAAAAAGCATGTTCATGTACAGGCCAGTGGTTGAGGTAAGTGTCAAAAACGCTTTTTACCGCTTTTTTCCGCTGCCTACTGAGTCGTGGAGTGCATGCCCAAGGGTAGTGTATTGGCTGTAAGTGTCAAGCTGAGGCAACATCCACAATCAGGTCAAATGTTAGGGATGGCAGAAGTATGCAGAGTCCAAATGACAGGCTGATGTCAGGATAGGCAGCAAAAAAAGAAAAAAGGTTTAAGATCAAAATCATGAATCAGGCAAGAAATGGGAATTGGAGTGCAGGAACAAGGAACAGGGCAGGTATTCAGGAATAAATTAACAGGTTGGATCAAGTTATGGAGTTTTAATGACCAAGCAACTACAGAAGCTGTTGCATAAAGTAGGCTTATAAGGGCCCTTAATTAGAAGATCATTGATACACTGGGGGTCATTTATAAAGTTTGTGCAGTGCATAATTGTTCGAAAATGGTTGTTTTGCCCATGCTTTTTCCTGAATGCTAAAATATTGCAATGCTGTGCCCATCTTTTCAGTTTTTGCAAATTCGAATTGTGAATACATTTTCACAAAATGAGTACAGGCACTTTGCGAGGATGTTGTGTGTGAAAATAGCATTGACAGTAACAATAATTAGCAATTAGCTAAACTGTTTTGCAATTATTTTCTCCCCCCCCCAAAGTTGTGGCATAATTCAAAAATAATTCAAACGCAGAGTGTGCGCATAAATATTTACAACTTGTGATTTTTGCCATTTTTAAAAAGCTCTTATAGACATTCGCAATGTGAAAAACAAATTCGCAAATCTGTTTGCACACTCTTATTCAGCTTTAAAAATATAACCAGTTGCAGGGCAAATATATCCACTTTGCGAACCAAACTGCCTTGCATGAAGTTTATAAATGAGCTCCACTATGTTAACAAGGTAAAGGTGGTAACTGTGCAGAGGGGAGAGAAAACTGGATGCCTGGTAAGATAACAAACTAGCACAGCTCCTGGTCAAAGCCTACAGTGGCTCACACTAATGATGCAGCTGTAAATCAACACAGAGTCCAAAGATTGAGTCCAAACAGATTCTGACACTACTTGACCTCCACCTCCTGTTGGTCCCCTGATCCTGGTCCCTGGCCTGTAGCCAATTAGTTTCACTGGCTGCTGGCAAAACTACCAAATCTGCTCCCAACATGACTTGCAGCAATGACTACGCTTGTCTAAACCACCCTTTCTGCACCAGCCTGACTGGGTTCCTGCAATGAGGATGGGTTCTTTCTTTGGAATACGTTTTTGTTCTTTCAAGCATTCTTGAACACCTGCTATAGCAGCCATCCGGATGGGTTGTGGTATCTCATAATGCTATAAAGTTGCTTTTTCCTTAACTACTTACAGTTCAAATCCAAAATATTCCCACTTGCTGTTACCTGATTTTTCCTGTTTATTCACTCCACCAGTAAGAAGCCCCTTACCCTGTCACCCAGGTCACCTACCTGTCACCACAGCTACCCTGCTAGGTCCATGAGTCTTCTTTAGATCTGGCACAGGTGAAAGTATTTGGAACTTTGGAATGCTTTATGGCACTTCCGGGTTGGGAGATTTTGTGCATGTCTCCGGAAGTGCACAGATTTTAAATTGAAAATTCTGTAAATACTGTATATCCCAAAATTTGACGGATTCTGCATCAGATTCTATAGAAGGCTTTTAGAGCATCATATCACCATGGGATGGATGTCCAACCTAAAACATATTTGGCACCCATTCTATGACCACTCACCCATTACCTGCCACTGTAGTTGGAAGCAGGACCCAGATGGTATAATTTCTGAGATACAATATGATGGTGTGATCCATTATGAGTTCAAAACCTATAAATAAATGTAAAATTTTCTAGGTTTACATATTAAAAATATAGAAGTCAGAAAAAATTGTAATCTATATATATATATATGATAGCATGTTACAAAGCATACAATTGCCTGCAGGAAATTACAATGTATGCTTTTCACTTTGATAGTATGTAAATCAAATTTACTTTCAGCCAACACAGCTTTAACAATGTTTTAGTTTCATTGTACTGACTTGAGATGGTTAGGAAAGTAATTCCTGGCTGGGATTTCTCTTTTTTTATTTTTATCAGCTTATTTTTGATTGGGGTTTTTATTATAGTATTTTAGTGCACCTTTGACTAATTGTAAAGAAGCCATTTTACAACCCCTGCATCAACCACTAGCTGGTACAAGATAAGGGAAGGGAAAAAAAGACCAAAAATAAAATAATTAGACATGTATTTGCTGAAAAACAATATTAACAAAATGTCTTCTGATATTTAAACAGCTGTAATGATCTACATCAATTGCTTAATACGTTTAAAGTGTTTTTGTGCTTAAATAAATATAATTCTATGAAACACTTATCCTCATACTTGCATAATGAAACACTGAAAGCAAATAAAAAAGAATAAAGGCTACATCCACATGAGATGGTATCAATATTTACCATGCACAGTACACTGACACCTGACTTTATCCAGAAGCAGTTGTCAACATTACACAACAAAGAGACAAAAGGTGTCAACTGCATCCATATGCGCAACAAGCAAAGTTTTCCCACGATGCAGGGTTTTTCTCCAGAATCCAGCAGCCCTGGATTCATAGCAGTGGGCAAAGGCATGAAAGGCATTGTAAGTAAAAGAGTGCTTGTTCTGCACCTCATACTGGATTTTTAATCTAGCATAAGGTGCAGACCACATGATGCAGGATTCAGTATTGAGCAGTTGGGGTATGATAGTGTTCTTGAATTTTCATCCATTATTAATAAATAACCCATCTTCTGTATATAGTTGCTGATATGCAGATTTAGGCGTGAGACACAAAGCAATCTATAGGAAATATTTAATCTATAACCATAGAAGGGAAGATTATCAAATGGAAAGTTGCAAGCTGCAATTATTTTTATTATTATCAACATGTATTTATATAGCGCCAACATATTTCACAGTGTTACAATGTTGTTCTCACCCCACTACATGGGTGACCATCAGGTGCAGGTCCTTGATCTCATAAATGGAGCAAAATTACATAAGCATCTCCTATGGAGTGGGCAAAGGCATGTAAGCATTGCAAATAAGAGAATTCTTGTTCTGCACCTCATGCTGGAGACCATATATATGCCCTGGATGCAAGGATTCACTATTGAGCAATGATAGTGTTCTTGAACTTGCATCCATTGCATTAATAAATTACCCCTCTGATATCCAGAGATGATCCCATCCCACCGAATGGAAATACTTATGCTATACATTGACCACCTCAGCTCTCTCCCATATAGATCTGGCCTTGGCCTCTCCACAGGCACTACAGAGGGTAGACTCCAAGAGTGTGTTCTGACCATGCTTCACTCCAGATAGTCCTCTGAATAGGAGAGGGGGGGCACGCCAATGGAAACTGCCCCCAAGGAGGATAACAGATTACTTTGTCAGTGAGGCCTTTTAATGATTTAATGAGGGGACTGGAGCAGATAGTTTGGGATGCCAGGAAAGCCTTTACCAGGGGACCGTATATTTCCTTAATCAAAGAGGCCAGACTTAGACATGATGCAGTCTTGCAAACTCTGCACATAAAGTTGACACCGAACAAGACTATGCCAATAGTCTACAGAACCCCAAGCGACTGCCATTGAACTTGCACAAAGGAATGTTAATTTAGCCTACGTAAATAACTACTCCCAGTGGGAACTCCAGAGGTCAGCCTCCTGGTATGACAAATGAGATAAATGTGGTCCACAGCCAAAGGTCTGGAAATTTGGGAACAGGAGCAAATTCTTTCCCAGTTTGTTACCTTTTACTACAATCTATATAGCCCCAATATGCAAGACTACTAGGAAACCCTTGTAGAGCTCCTAAGAGAGATTACGGGATTTGGGAATAATCCTGGCCTCTGGGTTAATTGTGCAAAATCAGTACTGTTTCCAATTAATAACAACTTCAATGAGTATCCTCTTTACATACCTAGTTATGGTAATCCACAAGGAGCCACAGATGTAAATGGAATTTTTACTTATCCTGCATTGTCAGAGCTCTAAAGCTAATAACACAACACTGGCTAAATCTTCCACTATCCCTATCCACTATCTAATAAAAATAATTTTTCTACCAAAATTTCTCTATACATTTCACTATGTGCCAATCATACCCAATAGGTTTAAAGAGCTAGATACATGTATCAGAAATCTCCTTGCAAAACTTGCAAGCCCTGCTAAATAGAGGAGGATTGGTTCTCCCAAATTTCCTATTATAGTTTTACGCTAGCCACTTGGTCTACACCTGGTGGTGGCTGCCAGATCCCAGCAATCAAGCCAGTGTATTCGAGGCAGCGGTAGTCTCCTCCTTTGAAGCCCTTGTAAATCAGCTTCATAGAGGTCTCAATATACCCTCTGACTCCTACTATGAAAACAATAATTCAAATATTATCCAGAACAACAATTGCATAATATAAGAAGGGGGACAGGTGGTCAAAGTGGACTACAGTATGGGATAATGACAATCTTACCCACTTCAGGGCTATACCTAATGTCAGTATATGGGCTAACACAGGGGTAAAACCTAAATGATATAGTGTCCTCAAGATATCTGAAGCAGTTTGCCCAACTGAAAAAAGAGTATGAGTTACAGAACCACATGTTGTTTAGATTTGGCACACATTCATAGTCCAATTTTCAAAGGGATCCTTGAGTGTAATAGATTCTACCCTTGAACGATATCTAAACAGGCCTGATCTCTCTAAACCTGTCAGTTGGTTTTACGTCATCCTCCTACAAGTAGCCTTTGACCCAGTAAAGCACATCTTTTGTAAGTGGGCCCAGGATATACCCGTGTTAGAAGAGGGCTCTTGGAAAGATATACTTTAACAAACACCTGAAATAAACATTTTAAAAAAATCAGACATTCACACAACATTTCTGAATAGGATTTATTTAACTACACACAGGCTGTCACAGATATATCAAAGTTATCCAGATGTATGTGTAAAGCGTAATATAGAACAAGGCAATTATTATTATTAACATGTATTTCTATAGCGCCATCTTGTTTCGTAGCGCTGTAATTATCTACATGTGTTCTGAGAGTGCTCAATAATACAATGTTTCTGGACTTCAATATTTACCTTTGCAGACTCTTTTTTTGGCCTGCCCAACATATGGACCCCAGAATTTTGTTTACTGGGGTATGTTGCCCTCCAGAAAAGGAATGTGCCTCCTTCAGCTACTCCATTAGGCCAAAAAGGCAATACTCCTAACATGGAAAGCTACAGAACCACTTACTCTGGGCTACTGGAAAAAGATAAATAGATGACATCCTTCCAAATCAGAAGCTAACATATCTGGCCCAGGGTTGCCCAGTAAAAAAAAGAGAACATTTTTGAGCCCATTAGCAAAGTAATTAGGAGTTAGAATGCATCTTCTGTACCTTCAAGAGGTACAGAGGATGCAGCAGGCCCATCTCAACCTGTGACTGTAGCAGTCCCTGCACAGATAAGGACAGACAGTCTACATCCACCTGCTCCAGTTACATTTGTGGTAAATATTGGAGAAGTATGTAAAATCTTTAAGCAGAGACTGTTGCTATACATGAAAGCTACTAACACTATAACACTGGCCAGTGTGAAGTGGCCCTTTTGCTAACAATAGCAGGGGAAGATGCTTTGCAAATATTTGATTCATTTCAACTTGAACCTGACAGGAATAATTTTTAGTGGTTGTGGGAAAATGTGAAGATTACTGCACCCCTAAGGTGAATGAGACATTTGAGAGGTTTATCTTTAACTCCAGAGTGCAGTCTTCTATTGAAAGCATAGAGGAATACATAACAGACCTCAAGCTGAAAAGCAGAATACGTAGCTTTGGTCAGCTGAGAGATTAATTAATTAGAGACAGAGTTGTAATTGGATGTAATTATCAAAAAGTGCAGGAAAGATTGTTAAGGCAACAAGATCTAACATTAGAAAAATCTTTAAGAATTGTGAGCTGAACTCACAAAATAGCAGCTCAAAGAGCTAAGAATAAGAGGTGAAGAGAAGGTTTCTCAAGTGAGCAGAGTGGCCACATCCTCAGCCACACCAAGGGCTCACACAAGTAAATCTGATTTTAAGAAATGCAAAGGGAAAATTGATGCAAGATTTACCAAATACAAAGTCTATAATAATTGTGGCACCATTCATTCATTTAACAACTGCCCAGCTTTTGGTAAACAATGCAAGCTGTGTGGCAAATATAATCACTTTGCCAAAGCAGTGATGGTCAGCAGCAATAAGGAGAGTCAGGATTTGATATGGGTGACTGCTCTCAGTAAATGGAATGGAAGTGAAAAAAGATGGACTATAGACATTGATATAAATGGTTACCTGATTAAGTATTAAAGGAAAAGTAAATGTTTTTCTTTTTCT
>CM044443.1:49285150-49306911 GCA_024363595.1 Xenopus borealis
GAATATGTTCGCGAACATTTTTTCCGCGGTTCGCACCATCCCTATGGGTGAAATGGCACATGCCAAATTATTTACAATCCTAGATGCCTCCAATGGGTTTCGGTAGATTCCTCTAACTAAGAAAAGCAAATAATTGTGTACTTTACCTTTTTGGAAGTTTTCAGTTCAAGCTTCTGCCTTTTGGATTAAGTTCAGCAAAAGAGATTTTTCACAGAACAATGCAACTCTTGGAAGGGGTTGAAGGAGTTCAAGTCTAAATAGATGATATTTTAATGTGGGGCACCACAGTTGTAGAACATGACAAAATATTAAAGCAAGTCTTACAGATTGCAAAGTAAAATGGTCTTAAACTGAATTGTGCTGAATGTAAGTTTAAAAAACTGAAATTTTGTATCTTGGGTCTAGCAATTAAACGAATGACCAGTTCCAGTGAAAAAAAAGAACTGCAGAGATTCATGGGTATGCTAAACTATCTTGGAAAGTACATTCCCAATCTGGCAGACAAAACGCCCCATATGAGGAGCTTGGTGCTAAAGCATGCTGAGTGGAACTGGACAGAAAAGAAGGAAAATTAGTTCAGATCGCTAAAAGACATTCACAGACATGCACAGACTCTGCAATATTTTTACATACTTCAAAAATATCAACAGATTCATCAAAAGATGGAATAGGTGCAGTTCTACTACAGCAATATGTTAATGATTCACGCACACAGAGCGCAAATATGCACAAATAGAAAGAGAGACTTTGTATTGCTTTTGGATGTGAAGCATTCCACAACTTTGTGTATGGGACAACATTTATAGTTGAGACAGATCACAAGCCACTACTTACCACCACACAGAAAGAACTATAGAAAGCTCCTTCACAGATTCAACATTTGTTACTTAAATTGCACAAATATGACCACAAAGTAGGATATACACCATGTAGGTTCCTTCTAGTTGCAGATGCATTATTAAGGACAGGGAATGAGGACACTGTTGCATTAGATGAAAAGGAATCAAGTGTAGAGATATGCATTAATAGTGTTATGACTAGGCGACTGATGAAGGCAAAAGAGTGGGCCAAGACCGTAACCTTGGGGTTTGTTCTGGGTTTGGGATACCCTGTGTTACACACACCAGCATTCCCGTTAGGTACAGTAGATCGGACAACCAATATGGCAAGTGGTTGATCTACAAGAATCTACAACTATTATAGGGCAACTTCATTGACCAGAAAAAATTTAAGAAACTTCTGTGTATTTACCCAGGTGGACCACCTCATTTTTTTTCTCAGGTCCTGCATTACTGCCATAGCCCCGGTGGTCAAGAAATCCTTGGGTGCTCTTTAACTCCATTTGAGACACTCTGCTCAGCAGAACAACTAACTAGATTCACACTCATTTATATATACAAGATGCTACACAATCACCGCAAATTAAACAAACTACAATATATTAAGGCATGGGGGGAAGACTTATGACTTAATCTGGAAGAAATACAAGCAGGACAACTGATCCAAAACCTGATGACCAGCTCCCACTATTGCAAAATCAAAGAAGCAAATTATGAAATATTAGCAAGATGGCATTATACCCCACTCTAAATGAAGAAAAATATGGTGGACAATATCAGGCATTTGCTTGCGATGTCAAGAAGCTATGGTCTTGCTGCTTCAAAATGTTTGGGGCTGCCCTAAAATACATTCCTATTGGCAATGTGTCTGGAACCTCTAATATGACCATACCTTATGACCCAGGTAATATTTTACTTTTCCATCTCAACAAGCCACTTTCGGCTTTTTTTCTCTTGCCTTGAGTACTGAATGCAGCTAAACTCATTACTCCACTTAATTAGAAGTCTCCGCAGTCTCACAATAAAGGAATGGATAACAAAAATAAATGAGAAATACCGCTTTGAAGAATTCTCCACCACAACCATCAAACGTATCGCTAAATTCACTGCAACATTGATAAGATGGATTCTCAGACGAGTATAAGGCATTACTCTAAATACTCCCATATGATGCAGTAGTAACTTACAGTAAACCCACACTGAGGACTGGTTTTCTTTCTTCCCTTTCTGCTTCCCTCACCCTTTTTTTTGCTGTTATCTCCCCCTCTTTACCACCCCATGTTCTATACCATCCCACCCTAAACAAAACCCATACCCACCCCCCAACAAAGCTAAACCAGTTGAATATGAGGAACACTGATTCAATGAGGCATAATTTATAGAATTGTTTGGATTGCATATTTTCTCATCATCTGAAAACTATCAACCAAAATTTTCCCTTCGTTAATATGCCTGTACATTGTTGTATGAGCAAAGTTTAGTAAAAATCTAAATATGAAAAAAGGCACCATGAATTTGATGTTCCACTTGTAATAGATGAGGCACTATATTTAGCAATACAAGCACAATAATAGGTAGTTTATCAGATGTCAGGTGCAGCATACCAGATATCCAATGGTACTGCAAGGGAAAGCACCCAACTATGCAGGAGTTCCTTCTCTGGCAAATGTCACCATGAGATTTCTAAGCCAACTTCTCTTCACTAGTCCAATAATACACTCATGGCATGTACTATGACAAGCTATCATTAACTTGTCCACCTGGGTCGCTGCAGCTCCAACTTTACTTAGGTTGGGGTTACTTTAGGGTCCAACTTGATATAGGGGCTTGATAATGCTTCTTCCCCCAGGCTCCTCAGCACCCTTTGTCATAAGTGAAGTCACAAGAGGAAGAGCCCTGTGGCCCTCCCCATTGAATAAACTACTGGTAGGAAATGATCACCAATAAGGACCACATCTTTCCCAAAGGGCACGGGTAATAGAACTGTGACTTTCTGAGCAGCAGGGCCAGTAACTCCTTGAAAATATTATACTTGAGAAAGAGCCCAAAGAGAAAGACTTGAGTAAAGGGAAGAGAGAGGTTTAAATGCAGGCAATATGATGTTGGTTGCAGTATTATGGATTGCAGAGGGTGAAGATGAGATTCTGGGAGGCTAATAATATGTTGAAATGTTTTATCACAGAAGATAAAGGCCTGCGTCAATGTTTTAGGACAGAGGAAGGGAAATATTTTGTCATGTTCCTGAAAACAGATATTACATGCCCAGCTTTGTCAGATCTCAAACCCTGGTCTGCTTGATAAACTATATCTGCGTTAATTAACTCTGCCACTGGGGGTTTTCAGTAAGGATGGGGGCCTACTCTGCTGATGTCATGGGTCTCTCTCTTCCTGCTGGTCTCTTCCTCCGTCCAACTCATTTGCATCATGGGTTACCAATTATTCAATTAAGGGGAAGTATTTGTAAGCAAACACTGGTTACGTGATCATTGAAGCCCTAATGCTAGATCTAGCAATATTCTGTTCCTTTGCTCCTGATTCCTGCTGAAGTTTCCTGATTCCTGCCATAGTTCCTGAGTTACCATCTGGTTCCCTGTTCCTGCTCCTGCCTGTGTTCCTCTGGTCCTTTTCCTATTGCTTATTTGGATCTCCTGGTATTGACCTTGGCTTGCCCGCCAGACTCTCCTGGTCAGCCGCCTGCCTTTGACCATTGGCCTGGTAAAAGACTTGTTTATCTCCTTGAGTCTGCGTTCTAGCTGCTTTACTTTTCCTTCAATAAATCTTCATTATTACAACGTCAGCTACCTTTCAAGTTCCAGTTTTATATTATCCATGTTATACAGCACATAGGCACACCTGCCAGCCACTCACCTGTGTCACAATCTGACAAGCTTTTAGATCCAACATGCCTATGATTAATTATTTGTAGAGATAAGAAACACATAAGGTGATGCCATGAATACTGAATAAATTATTTTGTTTTATTCTGCAATGTATGTGTGGATGATTAGTCCTTGAGTGCCTGCTCAACTATAAATACGGTAGGAATTATTAAGGAAGGATATATCTTAGTAAAGTTTTGGGGTAATTGGCAAGGCATGCTTGAAGCACTTGCAAAAAAATTTACAGAATACCACCTGGGTCAATAAGAGTTCAATGAGTAGGGTGTGTGCATCACTTACTTTTTGCCTATGGCTTTAATACAATTGATGGTTTCTGTTATTAAATTATGAATCATCCTTTTCTACTGCATCCTTCAGCCAGTACTTTATCCAAGTACAAATGTTATGCTTCAAACCAATATTCCTTAATTTAATCAGTAAAATTCTATGTGATGCTGTATCCAATGCCTTTGGCATCACATCCACTGCCAAACCACTTTATAGGCTTCTCCTCATCCCATAGAAGGCAGTTACATTTGTCTGGCAAGATCTATTGTGCATTAAACCACATGGCACAAACTCATAATGTTATTAGAAATGTATCCTATAACCTTTTGCCTTGTTACCCCCTCCAAAAACTTTCCGGCCGCAATTTCCGGCCGCAATTCACCACTTTCTTGAATATGTCAAATTAATCAGCATACTTTATTATGATTTAGTCAGAAATCATAATATAATCGTTCCAGTAATAGATAGTAAAACGGTACATCATATAAGTGTACCCCTGCAGTTCTGAATTGCTTAACAGTCTCTTCATCATACTAAAATGTAACTCAAAGGTGAACAAGCTCTTTAACTAACATTCAAGTATTTACTTCTGCTATGGCAAATAGTAACACTCTGACTTATTCAAACACAAAGGGCTCTACATACTTAAGCAATATTTAGCTTAAGCAATATATAATTGCCTACTTTCAAAGAAAAGGAATGTAAAATTCAATTAAGTGAGGAGCCAATAATAATTGTACACGCTTTAATTTATTAAAATAAAGTAATATTGTTTAGGAATCAGTTAATCTAATCCTTCAATTATTCAACAAAGAAAAGAGGCAACATTGTTTAAAAAAGTGATTTTAGTATGCTTATCCGTATGTGGCACTGATTTAGATTTATCACTGAAGAGTCACAGCCCCTAAGTTTGGGCCTCTCTGGGAGAAGGGTAGGTTTGTAGGTCAGGAGCCTATATGAAGGATGCTGGGATATTTGAATGACCTGACACAAGACATTGGATTGACACACTAGAGCAGGTGTGTCAAACTCAAATACATAGTGGGTCAAAATTTAAAAAATGTTCCAAGTTGAGGGTCAAGGGACAGATTGTGTTTATTGAAAACAAATTGAAATAATCTTATTGTATGGATTGAACGTGGAACTAACACAGCACAGAAGTTATTTTCTATAAAACAACATAAATCTTTATGCAGTGTTTACACAGTCATTTAAATTTTAAATTTTAAATTGAAATCTTTTCACGGAGGAACCTTTCTGAGGGCTTAATAAAGTACTATCTATCTCCAGACACTTGGGGGCAAATTTACTATTATTCCCCATAATTAGCTCAACCAAAATCGCAATTCGATAAGCATTCGACCATCGAATGCTTATCGAATTGTTTTAGGCTATCATTTTGCTCGTAATACGATTTCTCGATGAATTTGTACAATCCGATACCGATCGTTCGATTTCACTGAAAAATCCTGTAATTTCATTCGAGCGTCCGAAAAATTTGTACGATTCGAACGATCGAACGCTCCGATCGTACGAATGGTATTCGAGCAGGACTTAGCCTCAGAAGCCTATGGGGAGCTTCCCATAGCCTTCTATTACAATTCGGTAGGTTCAATCTGGCGAAGTAGGCAGTCATATAAATTTAAAATTTTTATTTCTTTGATCATCGAATGATCGACTTATTGAATATCCGATCTATTCCATATTCGATATTCAATGATCGAAGAGGCAAAATTCGTACAATCTTTATTCGATCGAATTTGATAGCATTGTGTCTCATCTTGGATACAAGTTCATCTATGTCTGGGGTCAGGCTCTGAGCTGAGGATATCCTCAGGACTGAGTGAAGATGTTTGTCAGTAAGGCAACTTCTGTGTGACTTTTTACGTTCATCAAAGAGAACAGGTGTTCACACAGGTGAGCAGCATTTGAGCAGCTTGGGTACGCAGCTGGGGCATTGTGTTGGGGATGAAACGTGCAGCGCCCACATAATAATATTTTGTCTTGAGTGTGTCACTACACTCCATCCATTTGGAGTCTTGATGGTGCATTCTTCACATCAGCTGCAAATGAATTACTAAACAGTTCAAATCTGTTCCGTAATAAATCAGCGTGTGAATTTGGTGGTGAGCATTTCGGCAAACTATGTACTCTCTATTGGTACTTTTCCATCCTTATACAAACCAGTACTAATCACTCCTATCCTCAAAAAACCTTCCCTTGATCCCAGCTCTCCTGCTAACAAAGGTCTGGTTCCCTTCTTCCATTCACATCCAAATTACTGGAAAAGCTTATTTGCAAACTCCTGATCCAGCATCTCACTCACAAGTCCCTTCTTGACCCCCCTGCAATCTGACTTCCACCCAACACACTCAACTGAAACTGCGCTCACCAAAGTAACCAATCATCTTCTACTGGCAAAGTCTAAAGTTCACTAGTCCATACGTATCCTTCTAGTTTCTCTGCAGCCTTTGACACAGTTGACCATCCACTCCTCCTAGACATTCTATACTCCGCTGGCATTCATGACATTGCTCTTTCATGGTTTGTATCTTATCTGTCTGAACGTTCCTTTAAAGTTGCCTTCTCTAACTCTTCTTCTACTGCATTCCCTCTTTTTGTCAGAGTTCTTCAAGGCTCTGTTGTAGGCCCCCTGCTGTTCTCACTCTATGCTACCTCACTAGGAAAATTTATTCAGTCGTTTGGACTTTGGACTGGACAGTATCACCTTTATGATAATGACACCCAATGCTACTTGTCTACTCCTGACCTCTCTCCCTCTGTCCTTTCCCAAGTTACAGACTGTCTCTCTGCTGTCTCATCCTGGATGTCACAGCACCACCTAAAACTGAACCTTTCAAAAACATTTTCACAAGCATCTAGATTACATTTCAAAACTACTTAAAAGCCAAAGTGTACAAATACGTCTTCAAACATCTTTTAAAAATCTCCACTGAACTTGCATGTCTAATATCCATGGGCAAATTATTCCACAATCTAGGTGCATATACAGCAAAAGCACAATCCCCTTTTCCTTTTAATCTTGTTCTAGGAATCGTCAATAATCCTTGTCCTGAAGACCTTAACATTCTACTGTTATTATAAGCATTTAATAATTCTAAAATATATACTGGGGCCTCATGGTGTAAAGCTTGATAGGTTAATAATAATATTTTAAAGTCAATCCTAAACTTCACCGGAAGCCAATGAAGATCAGCCAAAACAGGACTAATATGATCAAAGCGCTTAGTTTTGTTAATAGCCGTGCCACTGCAATTTTAAATTGGAATCAAAAATAACACCCAAATTTCTGACTGATGTACTTATACGAGATCCTAAAATGCCCAAATCCACATGCAGAGCATTTGGACACTGTTCCTTACCAAAAATCATCACCTCAGTCTTATCCTCATTTAAGCTCAAAAAATTACACGCCATCCACATCTTAATAGCAGTTAAACACTCCATTAAATTACTTATAGCATTTTGATCATTTCTCTTAAAAGACAAATAGAGCTGTGTATCATCTGCATAAAAATGAAACGAGATGTTAAAACATCGTATTAAAAAACCAAGAGGAAGCATATATAACGAAAATAATAATGGGCCAAGAATAGACCCCTGAGGAACTCCACACGACAGATTGTAAATTGAAGAATGATCATCATTAACTGACACTACAAATTTTCTGTTTGCTAAGTAGCTAAGTAGTGTTCTTTGTATGCTGGGCAGAGTCCCTTCGGCCACAAGACTCTCAGCGGCAGCTCCGAGAGATCCTTGAGGACCTGCGGGAGAGGACACATGGGTAGCCGTTGTGATTGGGTTAATAGTGCAGTCAGGGAGCGTCACTGCGAACAGAGAGTCTCCGCTTGATGATTGCGGTCAGAACAACTACGATGGCTGCGCGGAGATTCCTCTCCGGACTCTCTTGGTGAAGATGTGCCCTCTCTCCTGTCCCTGCTGCAGTCCGTGTCCCCTTGGGTAGTCAACGTGCGAGATGGTGGAAGATTTGAGCGGCCATATTTACAGCTACTCGTTGTAGTGTGTATCCTGCATGCCATCTAGTCCATGCCAGTCTCACTGATTCCAGCTCTCAGCCTCAAAGGATGAAAGGAAACAGTCAGAAGGAAAGGCATCCTAATCCAGCAAAGAAAGGGGATGTCGATCCATGGAAGCACAGCAGTGGGAGCTAAAGGATTCAGCAACAAACAGACAAGGAGGAGCAATCAAGTGCCGCTGGATGGATGGTCGCCCATTCTGTATAGGACAGGAAGTGGAGTTTTTGTAACTTATTTCTTAATAAAGACTTTGAGATTTGAAACTATAATTTGTTATGGTGTTTTATTTAATTGTGTACAAACGAATTTTGTTAAAAATTTTTTTGATGTTACTGTTCCTTTAATTTGGACTGGGAAAGAATAGCCTCATTATAAAGAAGAGTGTCATCATTTAATAGCTATTCACTTTTGTTAGCAGACAAAGGTAAGTTATACAATATAAAAACCTATTTGTGTTTTTACTTGATTTTAAAGGACAAGGAAAGTTAAACTAAAGAAGTAGGCTAGAAATGTTGTACATAATGTTTTTGACTTCTGTGCCAGCCCCAGGCAACCAAATCCCTTTAGCAGGGAAGATCTGTGTCTCCAAAGATGCCCCAGTAGTTCCCCATCTTCTTTTCTGCTGATTCACTGCACATGATGTGTGCTGCTGTCACTTACTGAGCTTAGGGACCCACTCACAATATACAGTATACATAGAATAGAAATGTCACAATATAAGGCTGATTAGTAATTATACAGGGAATAACTACATGGCATAACTACATGGCAGCACAGAAACCAGTACAACTAGCATTAGAATTTAATAATCAGCCCTGTAGCATCATCTTATATTACAGACCAACATAATTTTCCGCTTGATAATTTGTGACGACTCTAAGCTTAGCTTCTCAACAGCTGCTCCACTGAGCATGTGAGTGTCACAGACACTTTCCAAGATGGTGACCCCCTGTGACAAGTTTGAAGTCCTGGATCATTGCTGTTATTGACAAGCTAAAATTTTAGGCTGGTGCAATAAGTTCAGTATATAAAACATGGCATTTTTAGCCCAATTAATTTTACGGTTTAGTTCTCCTATAATGTATAACATAATAATGTGATGCTTAGAACTGTATCCAGTAGGGATGGGCAAATTTATTTGTCTGGGGTGAATTCACAGCGAATTCCCGCGATTCGCCTCAGGCAAATAAATTTGTGAAACGGCAGTAAAATTTTACCTGGTGAAAATTAGCCAGCTTCTCGTTTTGGACGCCGGCATTTTTTCGATGCCACAATGGGCCCATGTCCAAAATGTCCAAAAAGACGCGGCCGCCTTTCCCGTATTTTTCACCATTTCGGCGAAGCGTCACAGATTCCATCACTAGTATCCAGTTAATCTTGCATCAAAAGCTCATAACTTTTATACAACTTTCATAAATAAAAGTGTGATTTCATGTATATACTATATTGCTTTCTTTGTTTCCCTTTAAAGGTGAGAAGTTTGCAAGATGTCCTTTCTCCATACTTTGACTCTTTTTTGTGGTGTATTAGTAATAGCAATTAGTGCCCAGATGAGCAAGGATCCTGAAAAATCTATATGCACTCTCATAACATGTGAATCCATGGGAAAAGAGGGACCGCAAGGAAAAATGGACTGCCAGGAGCTAGAAGGGGGAAAGGATAAAAAAAAAAAATAGTGGTGTGGCCAGAAAATTCTTTGGGGAGCTACATTATTTAGTATTAATTCAGTAGTCCTTCACAGAACTAAGTGCTTACAAAAGATTAGTTTTGAACACACAGCCTTATATAAATTTAGTGATGTTTGGTTACAGCCAGGAGGGTTTCAGGGGCCACTGCCCCGATGCCACCCCCCTCGCTCTCCACACTAACTTGTAGCGTCAGAGCGGGTGGAGGAGGGGCTATATTGCACTCACTGCACTAGAAGAGCCAAATTTCTATTTTAAAACATGGAAATTCTGCTCTTAAAGTTACCAGAGGAAGCTTTTTGCCGCCCCTGGTAACTGGCCGCTCCATGCCGCCTGAGGCAAGATTCTCACCTTGCCTCATGGCTGGAGCGGCCCTGGTTACAGCTGCAAATGTAACATTAAGGGGCTAATTTACTAAGGGTTGAAGTGAATATTCGAATGCATTTGCCGGTTGAAGTGAATATTCGAATGCATTTGCCGGTTCCACTCTACTGCGCATGACCTGTGCTAAGGGGTAACTTAGGGGCATTAGCCCGGGGGAAGGTAGGCTGGTGGGAGGATGGATGGGGGGCAACACTGGGGAGGGGGAGGGATTTTAGAATTGAAGGGGATGATTTCTCCTTTAAAGCTATCTAATACATCAGCCTGTATGACTGATTCCGGAAGAGAATTCCAAATCTTCACAGGTCTCACTGTAAAAAAACCCTTCCAATAATTAGAATGGGTGACCTCACAGCAGCTGGAAAGACCTATGGGTAAATAAAGCATTTTAGAGATTATTACATGATCCCCTTAACTATTTATACATAGTTATCATATCACCCCTTAAGCACCTCTTCTGCAGTGTGAACATCCCCAATTTGTCCAGTCTTTCCTCATAGCTAAGATTTTCCATACCTTTTACCAGCTTAGTTGCCCTTCTCTGTACCCTCTCTAATACAATAATGTCCTGTTTGAGTGATGGAGACCAAAACTGTACTTCATATTCTAGATGTGGCCTTACCATTGCTCTATATAGTGGAAGAATAACACCCTTCTCCCGTGAATAAATTCCTCTATTAATACAGCTCAAGACCTTATTTGCCCTTGACGCTGTGGACTGGCTTTGCTTGCTACAGCCATGTCCATCTACAAGGACTCCTAAATCCTTTTCCATTATGGATTTGCCTTGTACAGCCCCATTAAGGGTATAAGTGGCTTAGATATTTTTACATCCCAGGGGCATGACTTTACATTTATCAACATCGCATCTCATTTGCCACTTAGCTGCCCAGATTGCCAGTTGCAAGAATGCAGCATCCTGGATGGAATTAATTGTGCTGGATAGGGTTGTAACATTCGCAAACGCTGATAGATTATTTACAATACCCAATATGATTAACTAAAATATTTAATTATTTTCTAGGACTGCCAGGATTGAGAGGTGCAGATGGGCCAAAAGGGGTTCCTGGGCCAATTGGACCAAAAGGAGAACAGGGTCTACCAGGTCCAAAGGGTGACCGAGGAGAAATTTCTGCTCCAGGTACCAAACATTTCATTTTGTCAGACTATGAAAGAGCAGTTTTTTACACCATCTGTTTATTAGGGTCAACATACGTAATAATATTTTTTTTATTGAACATGAAATTATGATTTACATACAATAAATCTGATTATTTCCTTGCCTTTATAAAATTTTAAAAAAGATCACAGAGTCTTTAGGATAATTAGAAAACAAATGGTTGAATAGGGTTGAGATTTGCAAACTGGTGGTCACTTAGGGGCCGAATATTCAAAGTGAAAAAAAGTCAAAATTCGACCCTCAAAGTATTTTTAAAGGGCTTTTTCGATCGAAAATGTACCTATTTCGATTGAATAGGTCCATTTTCGATCGAATAAAAAGATTCTGCGCAAAAACTTTTAAATTCTTGGAACTTAGAAAGTTTTCAGGACAGGCTCTACTCTATGAGGTCCCCCATAGGCTAAAATGTCAATTTGGCAGCTTTAAGCTGGTGAATAGTCGAAGTTGAAGGTTTTTTAAAGGGCAATTACTTTGAAATTCAAATTGAATTTTTGCAATACGAATTTAGGGCTATTTGATAGTCGAAGTAGCCCAAAATTAATTTGAAATTCGAATTTTAAAAATTTTAATTTTCACTTTGACCTTAAGTAAGTGTGCCCCTTGGTGTAGATGTTTGGGGAGATAAGGAGGGGGTCATACATCAAAGTTTGCATCATTGCCCACAGGCTGCTCAGTGCATTCTAAACTGCATTTTTGTGAGATGCTTGAATGTCTGTCTGTTGTATGAGATTCTAGTAAAGTGAATTACTGTAGAACTACTGTGTTTTATTCTATTTACAACAGCACACTTTTTATAGACGTGCATATTTGATTAAAGCCTATTTATATCCACATACATTTCATAAAAATGGTTCTAATTTTTATTAGCAGTGGAAGCTCTTAAACTCCAAACATCCTCACTAGATGGACAGCTGAGTTCATTGCAGTCTAGGCTCGAGACTGAGAGGAAAGGCAAGTATATCAAAAAGTGTTCAGATAAGCAAACCAATTATTCCAGTATATTAAAATTTGAACAGAAATATTTATGGTCATATATTCTATTCATCATAGACTTTTGTACCAATGTATTGGACAGCAGACTAAATTTGTCTATTAAAATATTAAAAATATGACCTGAGTTAAAACTATATAATAACCTTGTACTTGGTAAGGTGGATCTTTGATCACGTACTGTACATGTAACAAAAAACACAGAAAATGTATGCATTTACAGAGACTAAATAACTAGGGACAGGAATGTGTATTGATTAACATGTTTTTTGTAGCAGGAGAAAGGTAAGTAAAATGCCAGTGCATTGCTTAGACTATTTGTTCCAAAGGCCGGTGCCTATGAACAGGAGCACTAGCCCTGGGGGATATGTAGCAATTTATTTCACTGGGAGTGCCTAACATTTTGGTATCTCCAGTAACATAGGCTTTAGATGCAAAAATACTTATGGGCTTTGTGTTTATCTCTCTCCATCTTGCTTTTTGCAAAATGAATGTTGTCACAGGATTAAATACACATTTAAATTTTTTTTTTTTTTCATTACTACAGCTTTTCTCTTTGCAAGTGGAACAAGCAGTGGGGGAAAATTCTATGTGACAAATAGACAGGAAGGAGATTATTTTGAAGCAAAATCTATCTGCAACAAGGCTGGTGGTCAGCTGCCTTCCCCAAAGAGTGCTGCCGAGAATGAAGCTCTCACAGTATTATCTGCACGCTTAGACAAGAAAATTTTCCTTGATATAAATGATTTTCAAACAGAAGGCACTTTTATGTACTCAGACAACCAAAAAATTGGCTACAATAACTGGAATGCTAATGAACCCAACGATAACAATGGTGAAGACTGTGTTGAAATTTACCCCAATGGAAAATGGAATGACAAAAGTTGTAAGGAAATCCATGTCTCTGTATGTGAATTTTCTTAACTGATGGAACACACTGCAAATTATATCTATAAACGATGCTTCTAGCACTTCTATCTATCTAGCACTTCTATCTCCCATAGACACCATTATAATCAAATAATGAAAATTTTTAAAAATGATTTCTCTTTTCTCTGTAATAATAAAACTGTAGCTTGTACTTGATCTAAACTAAAACACAATGAATTGTCATAGGAAGCAAAACCAGCTTATTGGGTTTATTTCATATCTACATGATTTTCTAGAAGACTTGAGGTATGAAGATCCAAATTACAGAAAGAACCGTTATCCGGAAAGCCTCAGGTCCTGAGCATTCTGGATAATAGGTCCCATACCTGTAGAAGTAGCAGTATTAATCTGCACCTTGATGTTAAAAATGTTAATTATCAAATCTAAATTTAAGAATACAATGCAAAATAATTAAATAAACCAGATTAAAATGCATTACATTTAGTTGTTTTCATTGCATCATAGCCATCTTTTATATTTTCACTAATTAAAGTATTGTAAAACTATCTGTGGGAAAATTATGGTTACAATTAGGTACAGCTATCTTACTGTTAAGAAGTCAATCCCCTCCACAAGCATTTAGCCTAACAGTTTTGGTCAAGAGTATATTGAATGAGGTTAAAAAAGACTTGTCCCTGAACTTCAACTTTGTTTATGTGAAATTCTGGCTGAGACAGAGGGGGGAAAAAACATCCACAACTCCAATTTGCTTAAAAATGTCTTCCTGATTCCAAAAAGACAGACCAGTCCTTGAATCAACTTTGCAGCAAGAATTCATTTCAGAAGCATTTGCTCACTCAGGCATCCAGGGGGTCTGCTGTATGGTAGTTCCTCCTCCCTACACACTTACAACATCTTCACCACTCCTCACCCCCTGAAATTTTATGCAGGGCATCCATGAGTTTTTTTTATAAATAATCTAATGTATCTGCAGCCTTTAGATCAAAGAATTTCACAGCTTCACAGCTCTCACTATATAAAAAACCAAACTGGAATATATATATATATATATACACACACAGATATGGGATCCATTATCCTCCGGAAACCCTTTATCCAGAAAGTTCCACATTATGGAAAGGTCTCCCATAGACTCCATTATATAATCAAATAATTAAAATTTTAAAAAATGATTTCCTTTTTTTCTCTCTAATAAAACAGTATATTGTACTTGAGCTACACTAAAACACAATTAATCCTCATAGGAAGCAAAACCAGCCTTTTGGGTTTATTTCACATCTACATGATTTTCTAGTAGACGTAAGGTGTGAAGATCCAAATTACAGAAAGATCCATTATCCAGAAAGCCCCAGGTCCTGAGCATTCTGGATAATAGGTCCCATACCTGTATATGGAACATGGAGGAGCACTCACCAAACAAAAACACAGCGTACAAAATAGCAAAAAAATATGACACGCAACAGGCTCAGTTAGAGTAACTGATTTTAATAGAAAAACAAAAGAAACTCCAAAGTTTCAATCATATCATAGTGATCTTCCTCAGGGAGAAAAACTAACAAGAGCAGTGCAGCATAAGCAGTGCAAACCCTTAAGAACCCTCCCCCTGTACAAAACATGGTGCCAAAAACAGGAATCCAATTAATTACCATAAAAACCCAAATTGGGAGTAAAGAAACTAAAGAAAACCAGCCTAGCAAAAGATAGTAAAAGTAAATAAAAAGAAAACAAGGGATAACTGTAGATGCAGCAAATTATGGAAAATCATTAAAATGAAGCTGCTGTTGTCAGATTATTCATAGCATAATGCAAAGAAACAAAGTAGTGAATGCAGTTCCTTGGGGATATCCAAAGGTCCTAGTTAGGCAAATAGGATTGACTAGATATTGCATAGCAGGTTGAGGATTGTTGCCCAGGCACTGGGTCCAAAAATGGCAAAAATTAATAAACAAGATAAGGCAGAAGGGTCTTATCCAGAACCAAAACTGAGCACAGTTTCAAAAACTCAGAATGCCCAGAGTGGACTGCACTACCCAAAAATAAAAGTGACAGAGATGTGCAAGGCTGAGATTAGAGGCCCCTTATCACATATAGCTAAGGACAGTGCAAAAAACACATATCAGGGAATGAAGTAACAAACATTGTAGCCACTAGGGATTGGTTGTACTATACCTCTCAGAACCATTGGCATAACAATATTGAACAAGTTGAAAAAAATTATGTAGTCTATTTATGAGAGAAGGGGGGCATAATGCCAAAAGTGCAGCATGTGCACCATAAATATGATGTGGAGCAAGAAATTGATTAAACGTCAACCCTGGCAGATCGTCAGACTGCTTGTCAAAAACATAATAGAATACAGGCATAAGCAGCACTGTGTGTGTATGAAAGTTTTCATTGTCCACTACTGCAGTCAAAGGACAGATTGTACCATTATGGGAACATTTGGGGGTAGATTTATCAAGAGTCAAAGTGAAAATTTGAATCAGAAAAATTCGCATTTCAAGCTATTTTTGTGTACTTCAAATAGGGAATAGTCCAAATTTGATTCAAATTTACAAAAAAATTTGAATTTCGAAATTTATCCTGTACTGTCTCTTTAAAATAATCAACTTTGACCATTCACCATCTAAAACCTGCTGAATTGCTGGTGGAGTCTGAAAAAAAGAAAGTTTTTTTCTGGAAAAACTTTGAATCAAATTCGATTGATTTGTATGATGGACCTCTTCCACCAAATAAAAACTTAAATTCCATTTCGGTAGGTCTTTCTGAATTCAAATTTTGAATTTTTTCAAATTCAAAATTCGACCTTTGATAAAACTGCCCCTTGGTGTAGTTAAGGGTGAACCCTGGCTGATCATCAGACTGCTAGTCAAAACTGTATAGTGAAACTCAAACAGAGATAATGCTGTATATATACAAAGCTTTTCAATTGCATAGATCGCACAATTATGGGAACATATTAAGGCACCAAGTTATCACATACATTGGCTGTAGAACAGAGCCAAGAAGAGGGAAAACAAAATAGACAAAAGTGAGTGTGAACCACCACAAAAGAAATGTAGATTGAAAAAAAAATTCAAAAGGCTAAATCTATGTATTCAAGCAAAATGATCTCCATAAAAAATGTATCCCTCCTTCAGCGATTGGAAACCAGAAAACAAGATTGATGATTAGTGATGGGTGAATCTAGGCAGATTAGCTTCGCCGAAAAATTTGAGAAATGGCACGCGACACGTTTTTGACGCGCGTCGTTTTCGCCGTGTCGTATCGTATTCGACGCGTCACACAATTTTCGATGCGTCACGTCGTTTTTGTTGCGTGCTGCATCATTTTTGGCACACGTCTCGTTTTTTTTTTTCAGGTGAATTTTCGCCAGGCCTATACCATAGAAAATAACTATCATCATATAGAAAAAAGCTGCAACAAATAATTGTGGGAGAAAAGTCAAAGGCAAGACTGACTGAACAAAAAAAGTCAATGGTGTGCTGGATGTTACATCTGGTTCTTATGCTGTATAAAGTCACATGTAAAAACTGCAAACATGAAAACTGGAGCAAACTCAAAGGAAAAGTCCATACTAACTGCCGTTGTTGCTCACAATTTTACATATCCAACTTCACTACCATTTTGAACAAAGGCAAAAGCTGTACTATCAAATAAACACAGAGAAGGGGAGGAGTTCATTCAATTCCCCTTGGGAATCTAGATTCCTGAAGAAGGCCCGCAGACAGGGACCATTGTTTCAGCAATAGAAAGTAAAAAGGTACATCATAGCAGTATACCCCTGCAGTTGTGAAGTGTTTAATAGCACAGGTGGTGACTGCACAAATTAAAATATGTTTACCAAAAAATTGGCATTGACTTTTGAGGTTAAAATGTAATAAAATATTTTGGCATTCACTTAGGTTTTACATTTGATTGGGGGTTGTACTTAACTAACATTCAAGTATTTACTTCTGCTATAGCAAATAGTAACATTCTCATCAAGGTTTTAAAGTGACTTAAGGGCTCTGCTTGCATTTCTAATACTTTAGTTTAAGCAACATATAATTGCCTACTTTCAAAGAAAAGGAATGTGAAATCCCACCAAGGAAGGAGCCAATAGTTATTGTACACTCATTAATTTATTGAACTAAAGTAATAGTAACAGAAGTAAAGTAATAATGACAGAAATCAGGATCTGCTTTGTCATCATTTATTCAACAAAGAAAAGAGGTAACGTTAGGAGGCCATTGTTTTCTGTATGTTAATACATAGGATAGGTGGAACTTATCCATCTCTTACACTGTATTGAAGGAATGTTGTTCCATTTCACTTACATTGATTCTATTCTTTCTTAGTCTAATGATGGACGGCTCTGGGTGATTATTCTGTATGATTGAAATAAAGAATTCATGATGCAAGTGAAAAGGTAGCATAAAGTGTTGTTCTCAGTCTCTCTTTGTGGTATGCATAGCACATAGTTGTGTCTGAAATGTACATTACTGCACATGTGGGTAGCCATGTATAAAACATAAGTAGGAGTGCTTACAGGCATAAGATGCACCCATACCTCTGCAAAACGTGTTTTTTCTGTATTCTTTTCCATCTCCAGGAGGATGGACTGAGCTTTGCCAGAATTGGAACCCACATCCTGACCTGAAACTTCTCAAAGTACCGATGTAAAGGAGGAAAAGGGGCTCTGCAGGCAGCATGGGTAGTGGAGGCTCTCAGAGACACAGCTATAGTATATAATCTTTATGAAGTTGAAACAAGCTTGCTATTTTAACTCTATTCATTGAGCATATTTAGGGGTGGCTCCTGCACTCTTCTGCTCATTTACTACCCATGGGCCAGATTGCAAAGAGCGTTCTCATAAACCTCATAATTAGCACCCAAAGCACATGGGCCTGCTCTTTCCAAATGAATAAATCTGCCCCAATAACCTTTGACTCATAACATAGTAAGTAAGGTTGAAAAAAGACATCCAGTGCATAGTTTGTAAGTTTGTTTTATTAAGAGTATAAGTAGATTTTCTGGGTTCATGGAGACCGTCACGTGGTGGATCTTTGCATCATTCATTCCGTGTCCATTCTTTACCTTTTCTTTAATGGTGTAGTGGATTTGGTGGTACTATTGAGATGCCCCACACGGGTACATAGTTACATAGTTAAATTGGGTTGAAAAAAGACAAAGTCCATCAAGTTCAACCCCTCCACATGAAAACCCAGCATCCATCCATCCATATTGCCATAAACTAACTATAGAGTTTAGTATCACAGCAGCCTTTGATATTATGTCTGTCCAAGAAATCATCCAAGCCCCTCTTAAAAGCATTAACAGAATCAGCCATCACAGCATCACCCGGGAGTGCATTCCACAACCTCACTGTTCTCACTGTGAAGAACCACCTATGCTTCTTCAAATAAAAGTCCTTTTCTTCTAGTCTGAAGGGGTGGTCTCTGGTTCCTAGGTCTATAATGTCCTCTAATGTATTTGTAAAGTGTAATCATGTCCCCTCGCAAGCACCTTTTTTCCAGAGAAAACAACCCCAACCTGGACAGTCTACCCATATAATTTATATAACCACAAAAAAACATATAGACAAATACAAAAGGTCCTCTGCACTCAACCCATTATCAATATATTTAAGACATTGAGACATTTTGTGCAAACTGCTACTAAAAAATGCCTTACCTTTTAAACAAGAAAGGTATTTATATATTTCAGCTGGCCAACTACGTCAACATCATCCCATATCTGGCGAGTCCTACTCTCAAATTGCATCTGAATCATTAAGAATTCTATTGCTTCGTTATACTAAGTTTTACCTGCAACTTACTTGCTGCTTACAAAGTAAAACTCCCAAACGTGGTTGCCCTTTTACCAGTGGGAACACCTGACTATAGCTGGGAAGAGGTGGGAGCTACAACAAGGAGCTGGTCACTACTCCTATATGAACTATAACAAACAAGGGAAAGTTGTGCTCACCACTACTTTCTTTACATGCTTCAGAGCATAAGGGAACAAACTTACATAGTTGAAAGGTTCTGTTATATTTTTATAGCCAAGGATAAGCAGAGTATAACAGTGCTTTATTAGCAGGCTCGTGCAGTCATTACACAACAGTAACATAAACTCTATTACTTTTTAAGCAGTCCAGAAGGTACCATGTATACACAGTATAACTGTTGGCATCAGTAGGAAAATGTCCTTCATCAAATGGAGCTTCTCCAAAGTCATATTTAACAAGAGCAAGCCAACTTGCATTCCATATGCGTTCATCAGACAGTTCATATGTGTATGGCATCTCACTTCAAGTGGTGTAGTAAATTTAGATTGTCCTTGTTTCAGTATTCCTGGTTTCTTAATTCTGACTAAAGATCCAGGCTGTAAGTGCACTTTTCTTGCACCACATTTTCTGTCGGTATAAGGCTTGCATTTGGCTTCTTGACGTTTGACAATATCAGCAGTAGATGATTTTTTAGGCACAGTATTTTGTGGAAGTTTGATGTCTGCAACATGTAATTTAGTGTGCTTCTATCTGCCATGTAATAATTGAGCTTGAGATGCTTGGGTTGTTGCATGGCACATTGCTCTGTACTTATGTAGGAACTTTGTTGTTAATACTTTCCCAGTAAGGTTTGCTGTTTGTAGTGCTTCTTTCAGACTTCGGGTTGAATCGCTCGATTTTTCCATTTGCTTGTGGGTAATACACTGAAGATTTCCAATGCACAATATTCCTCTCTCTCAGAAAGAATTCAAACTCAGAGGAGACAAACTGTGGTTCGTTGTCTGATATTAACGCCTTTGAATTAAATCTGCAGTCTACAGGAGCATCTGCAAAAGGACCCCCAATATCAATAGCAAGTCTTTGCCATGCTGTATCAGGGAATGGTACTGGCTGAAGTAATGGTGTATGTGTGATAGCTGTTTTGTCATGATTTTGACAAGTAACACAAGAATGAATGGCAGTTACCACATAGCCATCCATTGCTGGCCACCAGTATAGTTCACTCAGTCTTTGTTTTGTACGTACAATTCCTTGATGACTCTCTTGTGCAAGTTGTATGAGCTTTTCTCACAAGGTCTCTGGTACCGGTAAGTGATGAGCTCCACGGACAACATAGCCATCTACTAAGGACAGTTCGTATCTAATCCTGTAGTAAGGTTGAAAATCATGATTGAGTTTCTTCTCAGCATTTGGCCATTTGTTTTGTAAGATGTCCCGTAGCTTTACTTGAATTGGACATGTGAGGCAAGCTTGCTTAAAATCAGCAGCTGTAACTGTAGCTGAAAATATATCAGTCAATGCTATGTCTTCATCCGTTGTATCAGAAGCTGCAGGTACAGGTAAACGTGACAAACAATCAGCAGTAACATTTTTCAAACTTGGTTTGTATTGTATTTTGTAGTTGAAATTCAGTAGCCTTGCTGACCATCTAGCAATATGCATTCCAGCTCTTCCTAGCCCCTTTGTTGTAAGTAGTGTAGTTAAAGGGCTATGATCGTGCATTAGGTAAATTCTCTAACCCATAGGTAGGTTCTCCATTTTTCTGCTGCCCAAACACATGGTAGAGCTTCTTTTTCAACAATACTTACACTCTATGTCTATAAGTGTTCTGTATGCAAATGCAACCGTTTTCTGTTTCACTAACTATAGTGGGTAGTGCCAGATCAAAATAAAGCTAGCACTAGACTGTTCACAATTAACTGGTTCACTATTTCAAAGCAATGTTGAGCAGTCTTTGACCAAACCAGACTTGAAGTTCCACATAGTTGCACTTTAAGGGGCTTCACAACTGCAGCATAGTTGGGAATAAACTTAGAATACCATGAAGTAAGACCTAAGAAAGCTCATAGGTCTGAAAATCAGATGGAGTACAGTAGGGGCTTGTATTACAGTGTTGGCATGGTCAGGCAGTAATCCCTCTTGTTAAATTATATGACCCAGAAATGAAAGCTGAGTTTGTCTGAAGTGGCATTTGGAAAGGTTCAATTTCAGTCCTGCAGAATTAATGCATTTCAGAACCTTTTCTAGGTACTTGTCATGAAGATCCATAGTTGGAGCCTAGACAATTATATCATTCAAGTAGTATTGTACACCAGGTAAGTCATGGAGTATAGGAGACATCAGTCTTTGAAAACAAGCGTGGGGTTGAAGCCAGTCCATGAGGTACATGCTTAAAACGAAACAAACCATCATGGGTGATAAATGCAGTGAGGTCTCTGCTTTCCTCATGCTGTAATACTTGATGATAAGCACTCTGAAGATCCAGGGTGGAAAAGAATTTTGCTCCTCAGAGTTCTGAAAATATTTCCTCTATGTGTAGCAATCCATAACAACTGCTGTATTAGGTTCATGCAGATCAACACACAATCGCATACCTCCAGTTTTCTTCATTGTTACATTTGGTGAAACCCATTCGGAGGATTCAGATTTTTCAATCACATCTTGCTCTACCAGTTTCTTTAGTTCCTGTTACACAGTGTCCCTTATAGAGTAGGGCAATCTCCTCAATTTCTGGTGCACTAGTTTTACATCTGGTCTCAACTTAACTTTGTACACAAAGTTCTTTGCACAGCCCAGT
>CM044443.1:49330423-49360043 GCA_024363595.1 Xenopus borealis
TGCATTTTCTATTTAACTTCTGTATATTACATATCCAAAATGGCCAAAAAAATTGTCAAAAGGGCCAAAGTTACATACAGCACCCTGTACCAATAGATAGCCAAACAACAAGAAAAAGTTATTCCATAAAAAATTTAAAATTTTTATTCAAAACTTCATATTAAAAATGTATAATGTGGGGTCTGTATGTACTTTACAATTCTAATAAACTTTGAAGGTGCACTCAAACACAACACACCTTGAATGTACATTTCAGATACAGAAAACTGCTGCTGCACTGCGTTGCTCCAGTAGCCTTGAACATTGCAATGCTATGGTACATCAGGTTGGGAAAAGAAGGATACCTTATGCATATGTATCCTATTGTATGTTTGTACGTTACACACCTTATTGCATAGTACATACATTTGAAACATTGCAACAAGGCAGGGTGTAAAAAGGAAAAAGATTGTGGTCAGATGGGCAAAGTTCAGTTGCATAACTGAGTTTGTTTTTGTATGTTTAAATATGAGCATTCTAACTACTGCACTAAAACGATTAAACATAAATCAAAACTACAGGCAGAAACACTGCACACGGACAACTTCCTTTGTATTACTAAATTATCTTTTTTCTCTAGTTATGTCTATTTTGGTAAGTACATTGCTTTTCCTGCCTGTATTTTCACCTGTATTAAACTATATAAATAATCATGAAATTAATTTATCTTTTAAATATATATATATATAGATATATATATATATATATATATATATAAAATATTTATTTGCAATGAATCATCAAGTTTTAGCAGGATTACTATTTGTAATTGTGTTTATATGAAGCATTATTTATCTTCACCTGCTTGCATTTTTTAAATACTTACAGTATGTACAGTATTGCCTGTGACAGTAAAAAGAATTAACATTGTTGATACATACAGTAAATATATATAGTTTTCTATATACAGTCCTCCAGGACTGGGATCTCCTTCCTACAGTGTTTCTTCCACTATTTTGGTTTCGGCTGAACTCCCGAATCCTTTGCAAATGATTCGGACTGAATACCGAATCCTAATTTGCATATGCAAATTAGGGGTGGGAAAGGGAAAACATTTTTTAATTCCTTGTTTTGTAACCAAAAGTTGCTTGATTGCCCTCCCCACCCCTAATTTGCATATGCTGAAAAGGGGCGAATCCTTGCAGAATCCTGTATTTGAGGTCTTATATTTTATTAAAAGCAAAAATACATTATTACTAGTGATGGGCGAATTTATTCTCTGCAAATTCCCGTGATTCGCGAAATGCTGGCGAGATTTCGCCCTGGTGAAAATTCGCTAGCGTCTCGTTTTTGTACGCCGCCGCCCATTGCATTTTCGACATGGCAATGGACCCGCATGTCCAAAACGAGACGTGGCGGCGTTTCACAAACTTTTGCCGTTTAAAAATCTGATGAAGCAAAACACCGCTGATTCGCCCATCCCTAATTATTACAGTCTATATTACTCTTGCTTTGAAGTGTGATCTCAACAAGGTACTTATAATTTACTAAACTACTAAAGTTACTAAACATGTTTTAAGCTACTACAAGCTACTAAACATGTTTTCTCATATAATAGCAGCAGCAAAAAAAAAAAGAAACACCCTGTAAAATACTGGGAACTAACATTTCCTCTAAAGTGACATTATACTTGCATTCTCTACAAACTAATATTGAATATTACATTGAATATACTTTCAGATAAATTATTTCTTTGTTCGTAGCCTATAATAAGGTATGAAGGTGCAGAAGTCTAATGGCAACCTCTGCAGAGCCTAGTTCTTAAAATTATTTATTAAATAGACACTATCATTTGTCTGTTTAATGAATCATTTTGCCAAATGGGGTTTACAGAGGTTACCATAAAGTTCTAGAGCTTTCATAAATAGTTTCTACATTAAGCCTCTTGGCAGAGCATGTTTTTAAAACTCACAAAAATAGAAATTATCAGAAATTTAGAACAGGTACCTGTACGTATGGCCAAAAAAAAAAAATACAGCAAAAAGTTAGCTATTACATTTCATATTTTAATTGTGCATCAGTAATCTTTTAGTGCTGCATTAAGTTGCCATTTTTTGTCATAAATAATTACAGGTATGGGATCCATTATCCGAAATTTATTATCCAGAAAGCTCAGAATTACAGAAAGGTCACCTCCCATTTAACACATTATAATGAAATAATTGACATTTTTAAAAAGGATCTGCTTTTTATCTATAATAAAACAGTAACCATTTTCGATCTAATAGGTCCGTTTTCGATCAAATTCAAATCAAATGATTTTCAAAAAAAATTTGCTTTTCCAGGACTTTTTTTCAGGAAAACTTCCAGGACGTCCCCCATAGGCTACAATGGCAATTTGTCAGCTTTAAGCTGGCGAATAGTCAAATTCGAAGGATTTTAATGAGACAGCACTTCAAAAATTAGAATTTTTGATTTTTTTCAATTCAAATCAAATTTTGGGCTAATTGATCGTCGAAGCAGCCCAAAACGACTTCAACCCTTAGTAAATCTGACCCGTAAAGTATGGAGATCTGTGTTGGGCAAATCTTATCTGTTTCGACTAAAATTTGCAAAACGTTAAAAAAGTCAATGTGAGGTTTTTTTAAATGATAATTTTTCAAACCATGCTGAATGTTTTTTCTATCCATTATAGACTAGGCGTGTTTGTTTCTTGGCAAAACTAGGCAAAATATTTCTCTCTTTCCTAATGGAGATCCAAATTACAGAAAGGCCTCTTATCTGGAAAACCCCAGGTCCCAAGTATTCTGGATAACAGGTCCCACACCTTATCAGTAAAACGTATAGCTGGACGGAAGCTCATAGTGTGATTCTGTAAAATTATTTTAATAAATCAAGGTAAAATTCACAATTATATAAGATAATGGACATGTACAGTATAAATAAGATAATGGACATGTATTTAAAATGTACATAATATAATGATCTTATTAAAATAATTGTATTGAATCACACTATGGGTTTGTGCCCCTGTATAGTTTTTATATTGTATATCTCTGAGGATGTATGTCTTATCCTTGGATAACAAGGGCAGCAGCACCTGAAATACTTTGGCTAATTTGGAAATAACAAAAGTAACAGTGACCTGTGGATCATTAACTCTTCCCCTAGGAACCGCAGACCTTGTTCGCTGCTAGTGATGGGTGAATTTATTAAAATTCACTGCGAATTCCCATGATTCGCCCTTTTTTGGAAGCATGCATCCAAAACAAGGTGCTGGCGGCGTTTATTAAATTTAGTGAAGAGAAACTCCCCAGATTGGCCCATCACTATTCGCAGCTAATTATTTTTTGGGGGGAGCATGACCATTGGTCTCCAATTCGCTTTTTAACCCCTCTCTCTTGTTTTTGTCCTTTTGTACTTATATTATTCAGGTTTTATTACATATGCTGTTATACCTATACATGTTTTATTACACACAGCACGTTGCACAAATATTGTTAAACATTCCATTTCTTTTCCTGTGGATCATGGATACCTGAATACTTTACAATGTTTGAAAATCTTAAATTAAATATGCAATTTTATCTATTTTCTCTTAATTGATCTGTCATATTACTACCGATTTTAAAACTCATCTGTAGAATGCTTACAACAAACAGTAAAAGCAATATAAGGTTACAAAGGCTTATAGTTAATGTTTTTTTTTTAAATATATTGATCTAGGTTTAGCTTAGGTTGCAAAACTGTACTATGGCACTTTCAAACTACTACTGACACACAAGGAATGTTGGTATGCTTCAGATAACAGAGTCAAAATAAATGGACTGATCGACATCTGCAAATCACAGATTTGGTCTTTTCTGTCATGACCAGCCAGGATTTTGCATGGACAAACATGTTTTGGCTCTGGCATGGTGCCTTTCAGCAAACTATTGCTTTTAGAGTAAAGACCTGTCTTCTAAATATATAATACAGATACAAATGCATATTTTTCTTTGATTTAGGTAAGGTTGAAAATGATAAAAGTGCTGAGTTTATTGATGCTTTGCGTGTGCATAAAGGCAGATAATGGCAAATGTGAAGAAATGACCAGTACTTGTGCAGTCGTTACATGTGGCACACACAGCTCTAGTGGATTACCTGGGAGGGATGGAAGAGATGGCAAAGAAGGCCCAAAAGGAGAAAAGGGGGATAAAGGTAACAGCTGAATGCCTTTTAAGGATGGTATAATACTGTATATTGCATTATCGTTAATGGTTTGCTAAGTAGTTTTTCTGTTAGGCACTGATGTATTGGAAATCAGGTGAGAACATTTGGATGAAAATTACATTTAGAAATATGATCTCTTATGATCGGGGTTCTTCTGAAAAAAAGCTTGAATGTCAGGAAGGCAGCAAACAACTTCAAATTGATCCCTGGACAACTTCCATAAGCTAAAACAGCAATTTGGCAGGTTTAAGATGGTGAATAGTCAAATTTGAGTTCTTAAAGGGCCAGTGTATGATACATTTCGAAAACTGAATTCTTAAAAAACTGGAATTGAATTTCAACAGTTCCCTAGTCAAATTTCACAGTTTTGGCCATAAAAAATTTGTACTTCCACCCTTGATAAATTTGCCCCTTAATGTTTTTTTTAAAGAGTTAAGGTAAATGAGCGAAATGAATGAAAAACCTGTCATCCAGAAAGCCCCAAGTCTCAAGCATTATGGATAATGATTCCATACCTGCATGTATTTTACATAGCTTTTCCTTCTGTTCAAACCAAGGGAAACCCATGTTTGAGAACAACACATGCATTCTACCATCTTTTACCATTCAGCATCATTATAGTCTTAGCATTAAATTTACCAGTCATCAGAAGATAACTGAATTCAAAGATACCTTTGTAGTATAACCTTCTATCAAAATATTTGGAATCTACAATAAACCCACTTGCTGGCTGCATAATTTAAACAGTTATTGAACATTTATATAATTATACCCGTACTGTTTGAAGTATATTCCTCTGCCTTTATTTATTGTTCACAACTTTATAGAATAATATTTCAAAATATTGTTCTATAGGTCTGGCAGGTCTGGCTTTTTAGTTTCTTCCACCAAGATTGCATGCCTCCTTCAACCCTCCGCTAATTAATACAGAGTTGGTGAATGCTGGAAGTCCTGTATTCATTGGGGAAGTGACCTCACACTCCACAAAGACTTGCCCTGGGTGTAAATTTTGGGGCAGGATACACCAATATACTTTGAACCCTGTAAAGTAACCTGTTTTTCCTCTGGATTTTGGTAACCCCATTTTAAGCAAGGCCCTTTTATCAAAATCAAAATAAAATGCAGTTTTGTATGCCTCCTATTATTGTACTAGGCTTCAGGCCACTTTTTATTTTTGAAAACATTTCTAAATTTGCTAGATTTTTTCATTGTATAATACCTGTAATGTACAATTTATTTCATTGAACTATTTAATACTTGACAAAAAATCATGTCAATGTCATTTCCTGAACAGACTCATGAACATACTTCATACTCATTCAGAGAGTTCTTCTATATGGGATCTGTCGGTTAGCGAAGTGCAGGCTGGGCCAATACCCGCAGGTCTGGCGGGTTCAGGATGACTTCACACCCCTATTCAGGGGTGGCAACCTTACAGCTTCCGACTTTTTCTATTATAGATGTGTGCCTGCTCGCCCCGCCCTAATTTGTGACATAATTGGCGGGCGGCACAGTTCTATAAAAGGAAGCCGGTAGGCGGGTGCAGGAGGGCGTGGGTGGACGGATGGTGGGTTTCGGGGCAGCTGCAGGTCGGGAAAAACCAGACCCACACATCACTACTTTCTGTGCTGTGCTCCTCTTAAACGGGACATATACCATCCATTTTTACTTTACTGTGAAAGACTGCACTTGTCTCAAAATAGAAGGTTACAAGACTTACATACATACCTTTTACATCTCATTTATGTAAAGCTGTAAAACTGCTAAAGTACTGCCCCTTTCCCTGACTTCCTCTTCTTTTCTCTGAAAGTATTCACCAGAGGCCTGTGGCACTTGTAGGCACGCTGTTGTAGAGGAAAGGTTGGGCGGGACTTTCAGCTTGTCTGTGATGTGGAGAGGCTTGGCTTACAAGAGACACTGCTTACACGGAATGTTGGGCTTTGAAGCCTTTCAGCAGACGCTTTGATGAGAAACAGACAAATTCAGTTTTTATTCTTTGGGGCAGAGAAGCACGGGAGCCTAACATTCCTTGTATGCAGTACAGTGGCAGCTGTCAGAAGTTATGTACGGCATTCAGGAAAAAGAATGATATAACAAAGGGGGGTCTCAAGGGGGTCAGCTTCCAATTCTGGCACTCCGGCGTCCAATTCTGGTGCGCCAGCGTTCAATTTGACATGATGCCTCATTAATTCAGTGCTACGCTTGAAGCCCAGTTCAGGACTGGCTGCGGCCCGCTTCTGGGTTGTGGCCTGGTGGTTGGGGACCCCTGCATTAGACTGAGGCCCCCTCCACACTTGTGAGTAAAGTGACAATAAGTCAGGGGGCAGGACTTGGGCTGCTACTGTCTTCATTTCAGCCTAGATGATGAGGAGAAAGGATCTGTGGCTTTAGTATAATAGCTTTTTTAGTAGGTTATCTTTTTTTTTAAACTTTTTTATATAGTGGTAGTATACATTTTTAAGAAAGGGGAATATTCTACTAAATATGAATATGACACAATGTCTCCTTTAAACAACACAGTATTGGCTGAATGATGCACAGGCAGTAAGTGCAGGAACCTAAAGAGGGATGCACCTGTGGGCGTTTTATAACTTGTGTCTTAGTGACACCTACACACAATTCCCATCCATCCCTCATGAACACAGCAGCACTGATGAGTGCAGAGAGAACTGTATAAAATATACATACAATTCTCTCATACAAATGTATGGTGTGGAGAGGCTTGGCTTACAGGAGACACTGCTTACAAGGAATGTTGGGCTTTGAAGCCTTTCAGCAGACGCTTTGATGAGAAACAGACAAATTCAGTTTTTATTCTTTGGGGCAGAGAAGCACGGGAGCCTAACATTCCTTGTATGCAGTACAGTGGCAGCTGTCAGAAGTTATGTACAGCATTCAGGAAAAAGAATGATATAACGACGGGGGGTCTCAAGGGGGTCAGCTTCCAATTCTGGCACTCCGGCGTCCAATTCTGGCACGCCAGCGTTCAACTGGACATGATGCCTCATTAATTCAGTGCTACGCTTGAAGCCCAGTTCAGGACTGGCTGCGGCCCGCTTCTGGGTTGTGGCCTGGCGGTTGGGGACAACTGCATTAGACTGAGGCCCCCTCCACACTTGTGAGTAAAGTGACAATAAGACAGGGGGCAGGACTTGGGCTGCTACTGTCTTCATTTCAGCCTAGATGATGAGGAGAAAGGATCTCTTTGTGGCTTTAGTATAATAGCTTTTTTAGTAGGTTATCTTTTTTTTAAAACTTTTTTATATAGTGGTACTATACATTTTTAAGAAAGGGGAATATTCTACTAAAACAAAACTTTCATACAAATGAAGCCTTTTCGTGAACTATATATTTTTCTAATAGTTTTCGTCATTGGATAATCCCACATTGAATCAGTGCCATTTAAAGTAGTATCCCTCTGGTTCATATCATATACTATGTTCAAACATACTTACGGTATATTTAAACTTTACATTTGCACATTTTTATACACTTACATACATTTTAGGGGGATCAGGGGGAGTTCACACACATTCACAACACACACACATAACATATTTTGCCATGTGTACACACACATATACAGAATTACACAATTTTGTAGCTTTGTTTTCTAACTGCATCATGTGTTGCTATTGTAAATAGTGTATTCACTAACCGCACTGTGCAATACCTTTGTATGTTATTTTGGTACAGTATTACATTTTTGGTGATTTTTGTAGCATTTTTACCTGTTTTATTGCAGTTTTCTTAAACTTATTAGTTCAAACCAAAATATTCAAACTGTGTTTCTGACTGTTGACTACACAAAAAAATTGATTTTAGTGTTTTTTGTTGAATTTTAGCAATTTTATTTGTTCAAAGACATTTTGTCTGCTGTATTTCCATTTTGGGGTCTCACATAGTAAATATATACATATTGAGCATCAACCTGTTTAGTTAACCCCTGGCGTTCATATTTAGGATGCCTTTTGCTGGAATGTTACAAAATGTGGGGTATGTAAAGGGGTGAAATGCAAGTTGTGTGACTATTTTCAGAAATTTCCTAAAAAGAGTTATGTTTAGCATAGCCTTGCAGTTTGATAGTTTGCAGTAGAAAGACGTACAGTATTTACCCATCTTGACTTTGTCAGAGTGTGTAGTTTTGGTTTTCTAGGGTCACCACCATACTGTTAGGGGGTCTTATGACGCATAATGAACATACTGGGTGCTATAAATGTAGAAGCCAGAGTTTCATATGTACTATTTTCATTTGGGGTCTCTGTACATCACATAGTTTGCTATATCTATGCATAGTTGGCATCAAACTGTTCGATAGACTACTGGCGTCCTTATTTAGGATGCTTTATGCTGATACATTTTATAAGTGTGGGATATATAATGGGGTTAAATGCAAGCTTTGTGACAATATTTAAAAATTTAATTAAAAAAATTATGTTTGGGGGGGGGACGTGTTTGTGTGAGCTCCATCCGGGGAGTGCTCATCTCCACTGCTAAGCTGACAGATGGGCATTGAATCTACACTTGTTTATTCCGGGCAGTGCACTAGTGAAAGAGGATGTCGCCGAAATACAAAAAAAAGTAGCAACAAAGCTTGTCTAGCTATTTGCAGAGACCTCAGCCACAACAGAGCGAGACTCCCTCACAAGATGGTGCTGCAGCTTATTCTCCTACGTAGTCAGATGGCTCTATGGACTGGGCTACAGCTATGACATCGCAAGAGCTACAGGTCCAGCTAGACCAGCTTTATTCCAAAATCTCCAATGTGATCTCAGATTCGAATGGTAAAGCGGTTACCACATTACAAGCTGACATCATTGAACTAGGCCAAATAACTGCGCACTTGGAAACTAAGATGACTGAAGCCGTACATAGGCACAATACTTTGTTGGACGAGAACGATCGCTTAACAAATGACTTTAACATAGCACAGCACCACCTCCAAGACACTGAGAATCTAAGGATTCAAGGTATCCCAAACAACGTCACTACACCCGAGCTATCGGCTATCTTTTGAAGCTGTTCCGGTCCATAGTACCCACAGTTCGAAGGAGTAATGGCGGCTAGACCGGGCACATAGGGCCCTTGGCCACAACAGTGTGTTCCCGGTTCGACCCTAAAGATGTAGTTTTACGTCTACATTATTATACCAGAAAGGAAGCCATCATGAAGGTGACAATTACATTCCAAGAATGGGATTTATAAATTTTCTCCAATTTAGCACCTTCAACCCTCGCCAAACGACAGGCCTTACAGGGCTTACAACGCAACTCAGAGAGAGAGGCATATAATATAAATGGGGATTCCCGTTCAAGCTTATTGTTACACACCAAGATAAAATGCATATTTTACATGATCCTGATGACCTGGACATGTTTACCAAAAAGTTGGGCCTAAATGGCCAAAAAGTTCAGTCGTACGGGATGCAAGCAATAAATCTCCCCAAAAACTGAACCCGGAATGGCAAACTCCGAAAAAAGGCTGGTAAACCTACACTTTCTTGTCCTCCCACATATGCCTACCAGTTACATTACAACCATTTTGTAAGTTTACAATAGATTCTTTTTTACTATTTTCTATAAAGGTGAGAGGTTACCATGGGGCACATTCATTATTGCGTGAAGTGTCTAACGCTAGCGCTAATTAGCCAGTGTGACGTCAATTCGTAACTTCGGAAATTCACTAACACCAGCTCTGGCTAATTTTGGCTAGCAAAATAGAAAGACTTTGCACCCTTACACCAGGCGAAGTTGTGCACTGACGAAGGATCGTAAATTCGCAAATTCACTAACATGAACATTTTCCCGAACGTTAGCACTTACGTTAGACGTTACTTCGCCTGGTCAGGCCAAGTTCAATACAATAGATAGGAGGTTGGAAAAAAAACGCTGGCGTATTTTAGGATAGGAGGGTGATAGTCTGAAAAAGATCAATATTTTTTTGGGGGGCTTACCCTCCTTCCCCCCTACATTTCCTAACATACAGTATGGCAACACAACTATATAGGGGGCACATGTTTAGGGCAATAGGACAACTTTATTTAATTTATTAAAGGTTTCCTGGGTTTCTGTAGTGGAATGTAGTGGCTGTAACATATACTTCTATTATAACTTAAAGTTCCCGCCGTATGCAAATTAGGCTTCGCTAGCTTAACAGCGCTCTGCCTAGCGAAGTAACACTAGTGCAACTACGCTACCGTTCGCCGACCTGAGCGTAAATTTGTACTTTAATGAATTTGCGTAGCGCTGGCGAAAATTCACCTGGCGAAGTGTGGCGAACACTAGCGAATTTTCGGATCTTACTGAATTTGCCCCCATGATTGAAGGAGCTCATGTATACCCCCCAAACCGACAGAGGTCAGCACCCAGGGAAACATTGGGCTGAACTGCATATAACTATCTCCCACTACCAATTACTTTGCGGATGGTTACGAAATTGCACAATGGTTGGCAGTATGAGAGAATTACAGTTTTTTTTTAACTATTCTTAGTTCTGCTGTTTCTTTTTCTGACCTCTCTTTTTCTTTTCTGTTTGTCTTGGGTACCCCACTTCTGAGTGAACAATTATGCCTTGGTGGAGAGGTGGCAGCGCAGACATTTAATAGGTGCACTCAATCTTCCTTTTGTTAACTTCTAATGACTGCATAACAATAGTGTCATATAATGTTAATGGCTTAAATAGCCCGTCTAAACGCAAAGCTGCGTTTTTATACTACAAAAAGGCTCACGCTGATATTATTATGCTTCAGGAGACTTGCTTTTCCACAGACTGAACACCTAATTTTTTTGAAAAAAATTATATGCACGTGAGATATACTACATATGATTCTAAGACCAGAGGGGTAGGTATATTTATTAGGAAAGGCCTTCCCCTAACTATTGAACATACTATCAAAGATTGCAAAAGTAGATATATCATTTTAGTAACTGTATACAATGGGAATGTGTATGCACCCAACTATTCTCCTAATCCTTTTCTTGTAGAGTTTTTGGGACTTTTAGAGCAACATGCAGAAGGGCAAACTATAGTAGAAGGGGACTTTAATACTGTAATGCATGCTTCTCGGGACAGATCTATCTTAACACCTCAATCCCGAGAAATCTCTAAATTAGTCAGACGTCTTCTGGATAAACAATTACTATTAGACACTATTAACAACTTGATTGTTCGTCACTCTTTACTGCTTTGGGACTCCTGTAAATGCCGCTACTTATTAAGCAAACCTAATTAATTACTACAAACTATTGTGGGCAACCCCTCATTCCCACCGAGATTACAATCTCGCAATTTTGCGAAATGGACTAATAAGCAACATGAAATCTTTTCAGCTCTTACAGGTTGCCTATGGATTTACAGATTGAAACAGGTACACTTATACCCAGGTTAGGCATTTTGTACAGCCCTTGATACAAAAAATTACCAATTTACAAACAAACCTGCGTACTGTGCAGCCCGGGAACAGGACCTATCAATACAGCGAGATGGATGGAATAAGATCTGGACGTCCACCAAAGGAGTTTCCTAAAATGTTGCAATCAAGGAATTATCAAATAAACTCCTTACCAGATGGTATATGACTCCACAGCAGAAACATAAAATTTCACTCACCTCAGTGCTTCAGAGGATGTGTAACGCTATCGCTAATTCGCCAGTGTGACGTCATTTCGTAACCTCACAAATTCACTGACTCTGGCAAATTTTCGCTAGAGAAGTAGATAGACTAGCGCAACTTCGCACCCAAACGCCAGACGAAGTTGCGCACTGACGAAGGGACGTAACTACGCTAATTCACTAAGATGAAAATTACGCTAGATGTTACTTCGCCAGGTCAGACCTGTTCAATACAATAGATAGGAGTTTGAAAAAAAACTTGACATTTTTTCTAGGGTGATAGTCTGAAAAATAGCGACATTTTTTGGGGGGTTACCCTCCTTCCCCCCTACATTTCCTAACATATGGTAACTCAGATATACAGTGGGAACATGTTTAGGGCAATAGGAAAACATTATTTTATTTATTAAAGGTTTTCTGGGCTTGTGTAGTGTAATGTAGTGGCTGTAACATATACTTCTATTATACTTTGAAATTCACGCCGTATGCAAATTAGGCATCACTAGCGTAAATGCTCTTTGCCTGGTGAAGTAATACCACCGCAACTACACTACCGTTCGCCGACCTGAGCGTAACTTCGCACTTTAGTGAATTAGCGTAGAGCTGGCCAAAATTCGTCTGGCGAAGTGCGGCGAATGTTAGCAAAGGCAACGTTAGCCAAACATATCCTTTCAGCTGCAAAATGGAACCTAGCGATCAGTTGGCTGACGCCGGATATTATCTGGCAAAAATCTTTACATAAGATACAGGTAATATATACAATGGAACAATTATCAGCCCGAGCTCAAGGCACTCTTGAAAGATTCACTGAAATCTGGACACCATGGACCAACTACATAGCAAAAAAACAACTTGTATTAATATAATAATGAGGTCCAAGGTGGTATATTGGGTATAACTGTTATTTTATTAAATTTTGTTGTTTAATACAATGCGAAATGTTGGGTACTCTTTTCCTTTCTCTTTCATCTTTCATTCCATCTTTCTAGACTATTATCCCAATTTCCTTTTCTTAATTCTTCCTTTTTCTTTAGTTATAATTGCATTATGGTACATAAACATTACATTGCAAATTGTCATGTTGTCATGTTGAACATTTTATTCTTTCAGACAATTATACTGTATCTGATATAATGAGAACAAACATAGATCTACAGCAATTTATTATTCCTGAGAAATTTTGTTTTTGATAAAAGAAATCTTTAAGCAAAAAAAAAAAAAACCCCATTATGTTTAGCATAGCTTTGTAATTTGGTAGTTTGCAGTAGAAAGACATACTCAATTTAGATCCGTCAGAATGTGTACTTTGCAAAAATATATATGGTTTCTAGGGTCTCAATACCGTTCAGGCCTAGATTTGTGGCAAGGCCACAAAGGCCCTGGCCTGGCAAATTATTTGGGTGGCATGCCACCCAGCTACTCTATGGGAAGCCCTGGAGCTTTAGTGCACCCACGGGGGGTAGTGTGAGTGGGAAATCCGTCGCTGGCACCTTAAGTGGTCTTATAGCACATAATACACATGCCAGGTATATTATAATAGCCAGAGTGTCATGTGTGTAAATTTATGTCCACTATTTTCATTTGGGGCTCTCTGTATGCCACATAGTTTGATAAATCTTTGCATATTGGGCATCAAACTGTTCAGTATATCCCTGGCGTTAAAATTTATGGTACATTATGCTGGTTATGAAATGTATGACATATAATGGGGTAAAATGCAAGCTTTGTGACGAATTTCAGAAATATCTTGTATTTTTCAAAAATATATGGTTTTCTGGGGTAAACCTACAAGGATATTTTGGTTTTGGAATCTAAGTTTGGCTATTTCTGTGTTTGTGTGTTCAAAATTCAGTTTTTACTACTGGGATTTTTTGCTGTACAGAAGTCATAAATCTCCAAAAAACTATACATATCTGGTATTGGTACATTTAAGAGACATGAGACTTTCCAAATCAATTGATGTTCATGCTTAAAATTTATATATTGTGAAAAATAACAATTTAAGTCTTTTTTACGGTATTTTGAGCTAAATCTTTTCAAAGAGGTTGAAATACACAAAAACTTAAGCAGATTTAGAAAGCTCAGGTTTTAATGAAAAAAACAATATATACTTTTCCTAGGTAAACTAAAGGCTTCCCCTCAGAAAATTCCCCAAAAAAGAGAGTGCACAAAAGTTCAAAAAACGTATGGCACTGAGTGCAAATTAAATGAAAAATTCTGCTGGCACTTACAGGGTTAAGGTGGGAAACAGCAGCAGTAGTAGTAGTAGTAGTAGTAGTAGCAGTAGTAGTAGAAGTAGCAGAAGTAGCAGTGGGATGTGCCAACAAGCAGTTGATCTGAGAGGAGCAGAGGAGTCAGCCAGGAAAGTAAGGAGACAAAATCGAAGAAATGTAGTTAGGTGCAAAGGAATGAAGGGCTTTGAAGATTTTGAGAAGTTTATTAGTGATTCTTTGTTTTATGGGAAGCCATGATAAGGACTTCAGCAGGGTCGGGCCTGAACCTTCTTGGATGAGAGAAGGAGAATTCTGTCAGCAGTATTTAATATAGACTGTATTGTGCAGAGATCGGCGTTAGAGAGGCCAATCCAGACCTCCCTTCTGTTTTCTGTGCATTTTATTGCCTCAACCAACTTTAATACCAGCTTAAGCATTTAAATAAAATACATTTGCATCTCCTTACATGCTGTTAGTGGGCATCCAATGAAAGACCCAAGGACAGACCCTGACTGACCAAGTGTATTGAGCAAGCATGTGTTGGTCTGATGACCATGTGTAAAAAAAATATCCTGCTGAGTGTGATAGCTATAGGGGTAAATTTTAAGTTCCGCCACTAGAGTGAAATTCCGCCGCTCTCCATTAATTTCTATGGGATTTTGAAAGGCCTATTTATCAATGGGTGAAGTGAAAGTTCTCTAGTGGCGGAACTTCACTCTTAACTTCACTCTTTGATGAATATATCCCATAGTCTTCACATTAGAGAGAGAAATCTGCCCTTCTGCCAGAAGTGGAGTGTTATACTGTATTAGCAAGAAAAAGAAATATATTTTATTATTCAAGCTTTTGAGAAAAATTTCAATCCTGAAAATTATGTCTCTTCATCAGTAGTTTACATGTTGTTACAGTCATGAATTGCATGATTGTAACATAATAAACATGCCTGATGTCAAAAAGTAATTTTTAATGATTTAATTTTGTCAAAGCTTGCATGAATTATTATACAGGTATGAGATCTGTTATCTGGAAATGTGTCATCCAGAAAGCTCTGAATTAAGGGAACACTATCTCCCATAGACTCCATTTTAATCAAATAATTCACATCTTTAAAAGTATTTCCTTTTCTCTGTAGTTGTAAAAAAGTACCTTGTACCTTTAAAACTATGATTAAATTCCCTAAAATAACGAATGCCATAAAAGTTATTAGAAAATCTTAATAAAATAAGTATGAACAAAAATAGCTGTCAAAAAAAATTGTAAATCCCCAAATGTTAGTGAATGGACGAATGACAAAAAATGACAGTGAACATTTTAATTTCCAAAAACCTCTTCAACAAACAGAATGCCAATCTTTGCGAGAAAATAAGGGAAACTTCCATTGACTTCTACTACGTGACCTCAACAGCTTTTACTTGACAAACTTTTGTTTTCAAAGATTTTGTTTTTTTCCAAACAATTCATGCAACAATATGAAAAATGTGTTCCTCTGAAAAATTCTATGGACTTTCGTAAATCATCCCCTTAAGGTATTGGACATATTTAGCAAAGAGTGAAGTAAGAGATCACCACAGTCCACTAGTGTGAAATTCTGATACTCCCCATTCATTTCTATGGGATATTTAAAATAGTATTAATCAATGGGTGAAAGTGAAAGTTCACCCTTTGCTAAATTTGCATTTAAAAATGCTATAGAAATGAATGGATAGTGGTGGAATTTAACACTAGTGGGCAGCAGTGATCTCTTACTTCACTCTTCAATAAATATGCCCCATGGAGACATATTACAGAAAGACTCCTTATCTGGACAACCCCAGGGCCTGAGCATTCTGGGCAACAGGTTCCATATTTGTATTTCTTATATTGGTTAGCTGATAAACTGTAGTGTTTTATCAATATTTCATATGGTAGAAAATATATTGGGCATTGCATTCCCAAATAATGTCTGTAATGCAAAAACATTTTTTATTTAATAGATTCACTAAATAATCCATATATTATTTTCATTTGTATTTGACATCTTTCTTTTTTATCAATGGCCAATTCCTTTCAACCATCTATTTTTTCTTTTTTTCCTTCAGGGTTGTATTACTCATAAACCCTATCTAAGAATCTTGCAGTAAGTATTTCTGATTTCTTAACATACCACAGTGAAATAATAGTGACCATTATGGGGAAAAAAAGTTTTTTAGCTGATCAAAATTAGTGTAGTACTAATGCCAGAGAGTACTATGTACAATGTAGTACAATGCCAGAGAGTTCGGATAACTGAAAAAAGCTTAAATAATCTTTGCTTACAAATGGAGCACCGCAAATAGTGATATAATAAAATCATTTGCATTGTACATATGTCAATAAATTAATGTCTGAATAAAACAAATATATAATAATACAGGTCCCAGTCCAAATATCATTTTGTAGAAAGCATGCATAAATACTTATTTTAATAAACATAGGCAATTATTAAGGAATAAGTTCAGATTAATACTTACTATCTGACATGTACAGTTTAGATCAGTGATCCCCAACCAGTAGCTCGTGAGCAACATGTTACTCTCCAACCCCTTGGATGTTGCTCTCAGTGGCCCAAAAGCAGGTGCTTATTTTTGAATTCCAGGCTTGGAGGCAAGTTTTGGTTGTATAAAAACAAGGTGCACTGCCAAACAGGGTCTCCTGTAGGTTGACAATCCACATATGGGCTACCAAATAAGAGCACAGATTGTTTGGCGTCTGCCATATCTGGCCATGCTACATATGAAACCAGACTGTTAATTGCTCAGCAGCAGAATAATTATCGGAAACTGATCTGGTCCCGGCTTCCAGCATGCATATTCCTAGTCAACCTGGACATCAGATGCGACATGTAAACAAATAATGATCTTGCGCACTAAAGGCAGTTGGTACTACAATTAAAAGTGATTTATCAAAGATTTATATGTACATATGTTTGTACATAATGCCAATATTCATCAAGGCCATAAAGATACAAACCACATAGCAATAAAGAGCATACAATTATTAAAGAGGATGCTCTGGGGCATATTCACTAAAGTGTGAATTTTCTCTTCACCTTACTTCACCATAGTTTGCCTCACTTCACCACAGTTTATTTCCACAACACATCCCCATATTTACGGAAAATCGTAAGTTAAGTTTCTGAAAAGAAATCTACGAAAATTTGGCAGTGTATTTGCAATGTTGATATCTATATAATGGGAGTTTGCCAGCCTGAACTTGGTGAAATACACTTTACCAAAAAGGGTAGTGCTCTCACATTGGTAGATTGCTGGATTTTGGCTAGGGAAAATTATCTGGCAAAAATTCACTGGCATAGGGATGCAAAAGTTCTCTAGTGCTGAGGTTTTTCAATTGTGATTTCTCCTCTTTGTAAATAGGCAATGTTAAAATTGTCTTTTTGGTGAATTTTCTCTAAACATCCACAATGTGCCCCTCTGAATGTCAATGGGAACATGAGATGCGACATGACCAGATATTGTGGATGTCAACCCTGTTGTAATGGTAATGGGGCAGCCTCTATGGGAGTGGTTGGTATAGTTCAGAATGGGAACTTGTTTAGTAGGAGAGTTTTCTTGTTCTTTAAAGGTTCTTATTGTTTTGTGAGAAGGCATTGTTAGCAGACAAACATGCTTAACAGAACTATATATGAAATAAAAAAAATTATTGCCTCAGTAGCTACTGCATTTTATTGTAAATTTAATGCAAAAATATTTCCCACATGTTGAAAAACATATGAGAGAATAGCTGACCTATATACATAACAGGCTTATATCCATTATATTAGAACCTCTAAAAATACTGATTAATCATTATTAAATGCAGGCGCAATACTTCCATGAGTATGAGGATGAATGCACGTGGAGTTCCCAAAAATGGTAATTTTGACATTTTGCCACTCTAAATAAAAAATGCAGTCATAATTCTGGTTCAGTGCAAGATATTAAAAACTGTAAAGTATTCAAAAACTGAAATGTAATGCTACTTTTTTGTTTGACACAGGTTTGCAAGGATCAAGGGGCATTCAGGGACCTCCTGGAAAAATTGGTCCTCCTGGTGTAAAAGGTGAAATGGGCTCTGTCGGGGAGAAAGGGGACCCTGGTCGAAGTGCTTCTTCAGGTAAGAAGTTGGATTAGCTAACAAAGTATTTTGTGGGCAGCATTACTTATAATTTCTTAGTTGGGTACACTGGCCTAAAAAAAGAAATTCATTTGGGGTAATATAGTTAAGGTTGCAAAATTTACATTAGGTCTAGTAACCTAAGCAATGAATCTTCTGTAAAAACATCAATTAATTTGAAATATTTATGTATGAAATCAAACAAATTATTAGCTGCATTAGTTGCTATGTAAAACAGCTTTTTCTACCTCATGACCATTATTCTCATTCACGTGTGGTTTACAAAAATACCAGATAATCAACAAATTCCACATCCTCTTCTTAACTGGTGTGGTTGCATAATAATAAACAATAAAGACAAATTGCCCACTCCATAATAAAAGTTCCTGTGGAACAATGAGTCCATACTTTACACATTTGTCTGCTAAAGATTTACTGTATTTTGTATGATTTCTCACACTTTCTCCAACCAGTACAGGTATAGTCACATGAAATTCTGAATATTAATTTCACCACAAAAAGGAATCGGGAAGGCTGGAAAATACTGTGAGCTGAGCATATCTTTGTGTATATGGTTAGAATAAATCCATGGTGTCAGTATAAGAACTGAATGAGGTTAAATCATGTTATGTACTAATTATTCTTAGAATAAGAGCAAAAGTGTATGAAATGCATGATTTTAATAAAAATATCTATTTTCACAGAGGTTGAAGTTGTTAAGGGTCAAGTGAAGGCTCTGGAAGGGCAGCTGCAACTGCTACAAGAAAATTTTAACAAGTATAACAAAAGTAAGGCATATTCATCATGCCCTACTTTGTAAGGCATATTCCTGATGATTTTTAGAACTCCTATAACTTTGAAATTAGAATAGCAATAATAGATATTGGTTATAACCAATAATAAATAAAAAAAAGTTTTTGAGTGAATAGGCCATATTCGAATCGTACAAATTTAAATAACATCGCATTCATTCGAATTTGATTTTTTTATTACGTTTTTCAAATTCCACTAATTGACTCCAAATATGCTCTAGGAGGTTCCCCCATAGGCTAAAACAGCGATTCGGCAGGTTTTAGATGGCGAATGGTCAAAGTCGAATTTTTAAAGAAACACTACATGATAAATTTCGATATTCAAATTTTCATTCGAATTTTGACTTTGACCCATGATAAATCTCCCCTAATTGTAAGGCAAGAAAAAAGTGTTTCATTTTATATTTTACTTGTTATGTGGCTTTATCTGGAACTGTGGGTGTTCATTAAGATGTAAAGCTGTTTGCCAGGTTATTCTCAGATGTAAGTAGTAATACATGACACATAGGAAAAATTATTGGAAAACAACATTTTATATGTTTAATAAAACATTTAAACTGTTCTTGAAACTGTAAAAAACAGGGAAGTGTATCAAAACAGGATATCATATGCATACTATATTTGAAACCATTTGGTACATCCTATGCCCACTTTATTTTTTACATTTATAGATATAGTATGTAAGTTAAATTAATTTAAGGATTGCAGCCTAAGTGAAACGGAGCATACATCAGTATGCATTATTTTAATTTAAAAAAATACAAATTTGTCAAATTTCACTGGGAAATCTTTAAAGTATAGAATATATTTGATCAGAGTTAGACTGGCCCAGCAATCCTGCTTGGCCCTGGTCCTCCCAGGCTAGTTCTGCCCCTAATTCTCCAGTGACACAGAAGGGTATGCCTTTTCAAGATGTTCAATGGTGGTGGATGGTAGCCACAAGGGGTAAGCATGGGGGGAGGCAGGTGTTCGTGCAGCCGGGGTCTGTGAAGATCAGTGGGGTCTAGAGTGTTAATTAACAATGGGACCAAAGTCTTATTACTTTAATTCATACTTTCCTTTCTAAATTCACAGTTTTGCTTTTTCATGGTGGTAAGAAATCTGGTGAGAAAATCTTTGTAACTAATGGCCAAGAAGAGAGTTTTGAAAATGCCCAGAAGACATGCAGAGAAGCTGGGGGCAAATTAGCCACCCCTAAAAATGCTGTAGAGAACAATGCAGTGCAGGAGATTCTCCACACAAAGGGTGATACTGCAAAATCTTATCTAGGAATATCAGACATTCAGGTTGAAGGAATCTTTAAATATCTTGGAGGAGAGAAGATATCTTTTACTAACTGGAACTTAGGGGAGCCAAACAACAGCAAAGACAATGAAGACTGTGTGGAGGTTCAAGATAATGGAAAATGGAATGATATTCCATGTTCTCTGCTTAGATTAGTGATATGCGAATTTTAATGATATTAAAATGTATATTGATCAATTAATTGCACCATAAATATCAGTCATCTTTCCTAAATATGATGTTAAATTAAAAATATGAAAATAAAAGGTTTGGATTATGTAGGAAAGAAATTTGTAGTATGTACTCACCTTTAAAAAAAAAAGTTTGTGTAAGTATATTTTCTGTTACTCATATTTTGTCACAAAAAAAACTTAATGTACAGATGTCTTTAATGGTTTGGAATCTAAAGAGTCAAATGTGGCATAAAACCTAAGAAAGTGATTGTTTCCACTGAATTTTATAGATACTATATAATGAAATTATTATTGCATTATAACTGAAGATCATGGACTAACTCTATGGGACTTTTAAAATATATACTGTAAATATGTTTATGTTTACAGCTCTGCTTAAGCACATCTTCAAAAGTCAAATAGGAAATTTTAGTAGAACACTGGTAAGATCCTGCACTTTTTGGCATTCTCTTATTTAACAGAAACCCGTTTTGATCATTAAAACATGTCAAGCACAAAAAACAAGGGGCAAATTTACTATTATTCCTGAAAATTTGCTCGACCAAATTCGAAATTCAATAAGCATTCGAACATCGAATGCTTATCGAATAGTTTTAGACTATCATTTCGCTCGATATTCGATTTCTCAATGAATTCATACCATCGGATACCGATTCAATTTCACGAAAACATCATAAAATTTCATTAGAGTGTCCGAAAAATTTGTTCGATTCGAATAATCGAACGCTTCGATTGTACAAATGGTGTTCGAGCAGGACTTAGTCACTGAAGCCTATGGGAAGCTTCCCATAGGCTTCTATTGCAATTCGGTAGGTTCAATCTGCCGAAGTAGGCAGTCAAATAACTTTAAAATTTTTATTCCTTCAATCATCAAATTATCGAATACCTGATCATTCGATCTATTCGATAATCGATGATCGAAGAGGCCAAAATTCAGTTTACGATTTCACGAAAGATTCATACGATCGTTATTCGATCGAATTTGATCGAACTTCGATCTATTCACGTGAATTTCGTAAATCTGCCCCTTAACTGTCATCAGTGGTGAAAGAAGGTGATGTGTATATGTATGGGTGCTGTCAAGGCTTACACATAAGCCTATAACAGCTACCTTTCACTTTGGCAGGTGCACTCTGCTACTCTGATGCTGCCAGGTCTTGAAGTGAGAGAACCAGGGTAAGAGTTCTGGGCAGGCAAGGTAACTGTAACGTGCGACTGAAGGAAAGTGGTTCGGGCAAAGTGTAGTCATACACAGTACAGTATTGAGTCAGGAACCAGAAGCATAGTCAAGGACACAGGCGGGGGTCATACCAACCAGTAAACGCAGTCCCAGTTCAGAATGCTGTAGAATAGTCAAAAACAGGCAAAGGCTGATTCAGACAGCAATACAGCAGTGATCAAAAACTGGTAAGGCTCTAAGAACAAAGAATCAGACAAGAAGTGAGCCCGGGAAATATGTACAATAGACCTATATAAGGGATGTGAATAGGAACGTGGTGCCTTTAAATTTGCACCAAGCAAGATGACATCATACGGCATGTTGAATCAAGGTCAATGGTTAAAGATGTAAAGAAAAGTTTAAATTCTGTTGTCAGTATCTCTTTAAAGGGTTTATTCAAAATGCATCAGCTAATAGTGCTGCTCCAGCAGAATTTGACATTGAAATCTGTTTTTAAGAGCAAAAAGATTTTTTGATTTCATTTTGATATCTGGCATGAGGCTAGACATATTGTTAGTTTCCCAGGAAATTGCAGGTAATGCAACTTGTGATCTGGCAAAAGGCAGTCACTCTTTACTGCTACACTGCAAGTTGGAGTGATTTCACCCCTCCCTTCCCTCCTCAGCAGCTCATCAGCAGCCTATCAATAGAACAATGAGCAGCTAACCAGATAGCAGCTACCTGACACCTCTGCTGAAGGTTTTGTTTGCTTTGCTAGCCCTACCTAGTGGTACACATGAGAAAAACAACTGCTTTTTTTCCTGCTTGGGTGCTATTCTCATCTTTACCACTAGGTGGGGATAGGGCATTTTTAGCAAAGCAAACATGATCTAAGATAGTAAAATAATACAATGGGAAGGGGAGAAACAACAACTGTCTCACAGCAGTTCCATCCTGAAGATGGCTGCCTCCACACCAATATCACAGCTAAAAACAGTGTAATTTAGAAATAAAAACGAAGACATCCCTTTAAGCTTAGAAAAATCATTTTACACTGCAGGTCTATTCCACTGATTTAAAAAGCAATTAACAAGAAATGACATCAACATGGTTTAAAAGGAAACAAAATATACAAAAGAATATTTAATTTGAATACCTAATCCTGTATCATTCTGGAGTTCATATATCATCTGAAAGGAGAACTCTAAAAATGAATATGGTTAAACATGCCATATTGTATATACTGAATTTATTGCACCATTTATTGCACCAGTGTAAAGTTTCAGCTTCTTGAACAGTAACACCAAAAAATGTAAGTGTTTTAAAGTAAAGAAAATATCATGTAGTATGAGAGAGTTAAAATTTTTTTTTAACTATTCTTATTTCTGCTGTATCTTTTTCTGACCTCTCCTTTTCTTTTCTGTTTGTCTTGGGTACCCCACTTCTGAGTGAACAATTATGCCTTGGTGGAGAGGTGAGTCTCTGGCAGCGCAGATATTTAATAGGAGCACTCATTCTTCCTTTTGTTAACTTCTAATGACTGCATTAAAGGAACAGTAACACCAAAAAATGAAAGTGTTTTAAAGTAAAGAAAATATCATGTAGTGTTGCCCTGCGCTGTAAAAACTGATCTGTTTGCTTCAGAAACACTACTATAGTTCATATAAACAAGCTGCTAAGTAGCAATGGCGGAAATTGAAAAATGGCTAAATGGCACAGGATAAGTAATGGATAACAGATAACAATATGTTCTACAGAGCTTATCTGCTATCTGCTGTGTAACTTGAGCCTTTTCTCCTTTGAATGGCTGCCCCCATGGCTACACAACAGCTTATTTATATAAACAATAGTGTTGTGTTTGGTAGCCGAGGATGAGGAGAGTATAACAGTGCTTTATTAGCAGGTCATTCAGCCATTACATAACAGCAGTAAGTCTTACTTTCACTTTCAAGTTGTACAGAAAGTCCTATGTATGCACAGTGCCACCTGCAGGCCATTTGTATAAACACCACAAATAGTAGTGCTTCTGAAGCAAACACTGCAGTTTTACCAGTGCAGAGCAACTCTGCATTATATTTTTATTACTTTAAATACAATTTAATTTTTTGATGTTACTGGTCTTTTAAAAGCAGCAATGATCCAGGACATCAAATCTGTCACTCACATGTTCAGTGGACTCTGAGTAGCTGTTGAGAAGCTAAGCTTAGCGATCGTCACAAATTTACATGCAGAAAATTAGGTTTGTCTATAATATAAGATGATGTTACCAGGCTTATTATTACATTATAGTTCTGATTACACTGGTTTCTGAGCTGCCATGTAGTAATTATCTGTATTAAATACTAATCAGCCTTATATTGTGACAGTTTTATACTGTATATACTGTGTTGGTCCCTAAGCTCAGTAAGTGACAGCAGCACAGAGCATGTGCAGTGAATCATCAGAAAGGAAGATGGGAAACTACTGGGGCATCTTTGGAGGCACAGATCTTCCCTGCAAAAGGGCTGTGATTGCCTTGGACTGGCATAGAAGACCAAAACATAATGTACAACATTTCTAGCTACTTCTTCAGGTAAGCTTTAGTTCTCCTTTAAATACAAACAGATTAGTTCTGTAGCATATAACACCTTGTATACAATAATAAAAATAGGCTACAAAGTCTATTTAATTCACTTTTAGAAAATTTCTCTCTGTTTCAATTTTAATTCCCGGGGGAAGGGGGGGGGGTTTGCTGAGGCATAGTTACTATAGCAATCAAGTAATAGTTTGAAACATTGGTTGATGTCAAGAAAAGCCTGCACTGTATTAGTGAGGGATGGGCATGGGGAGGCACTGAGGCACCCTCACCTCCCACTCCTTACCTTACATGTAGTGATGGGCGAATTTATTAGCCTGTGTTGAATTTGAGGCGAATTCCTGTGATTTGCCGCAGGCGAATAAATTCGCAAAATGCCAGGAAAATTTCAGCAGGTGTCTCATTGTGAGAACGCGTCCAAAATGTGCCCTACCGTTTCGCTAATTAATTCGGCACCCCAGATTCGCCCATCACTACTTACATGTCATTCCATTCAGAGAGCAACATCTCTGAGCAAGTGCTGTTAAATGAGCACCAATTATTAAATTATTAAATAAGCAATATTATTTTTACACTTAAACCTATGCCTACTTTAGTATTCAACTAATGGAGAATTAATTAGCTTTGAAGCAGAAATTGATCATGTTCCTTTTCAAACAACTGCTAAACACATTTTGATGCCTTCATCAAACACAATAAATAAACAAAAACAACCCCCTACTATTTGGCCTCTCTTATCCATGCCACTTCTAACTTCTGTCTGTCAGAGGGTTAGGGTAGACATACATAGAAGGGGTCATGTACAATTATGAGTGCTCCAAAACTGGAAAAATGTGTTGTCCAGACTGAGCAATTCAGTATGTACTTGTATTTAAACTGGCTTTTGATCTTGAATATGGGTGCAAATTGTTTCCAACCGATGAATGGTGCGCAAATGCACCTATTTATGCTGGAGAATCCAAGAGCTGGTGGTAGCTTCAGGGTTCCAACAGCAGGTTGCATCATTTGGCACACAAGACCTGTATGCAGTGAACTGAATGCAAACACCATTTTGAACATGTCCTGCAGAAGTGATAAAACCTTTACTTTAGAAATGCTAGATTCAACCTGTACCCAATTTGAATCTATACATTGGGGCACATTTACTAAGGGTCAAAGTGAAAATTCTAATTTAAAAATTTTTTTTAGTAATTTTTGGCTACTTCGACTATTGAATAGGCCAAAATTAAAATTTTCAAATTTCGAAGTACTGTCTCTTTACAAAAATTTCGAATTCGACAATTCGCCATCTTTAACCTGCTGAATTGCTATATTAGCCTATGGGGGACCTCACGGAACCTTTAAGAAGTGTTTGTGAAAATTTTTGGTATTCGAAGGATTTTGGCCAAAATCATTCAAATTGAACGATGCATTAGAACAATTCGAAACAATTTTTGTTTGATCGAAAATGGACCTATTCAATCCGTTTTCAATCGAAAATACCCTTAAAAATTTGATGGTCGAATTTAGATTTTTTTAATTTCTAAATTTGACCCTTAGTAAATCTCCTCCATTGGGTGCAACTTTTGTCAAGAAAAAATGAAATTCTAATTTAATTGAATTTGTAGACATGGTAGGTGTGGGTTTGCTATACAAAGATAAACTGAGTACCATAAAGCAATGCATGTATGTATATCTTTAATTGTATGTATCCTTGATAAAGGCCCTAATGCGGGCTGAAACGTTGGACACATGAGTGATGCTTGAATAAAAGTTATTTTGATTGAAATTGTTGGAGTGCTGGTCCATCCTGAAGGCCCTAATGTGGGTCGAAACGATGGAAAAATGCATCTAAGAATAAAATAACACATTTATTCACAAAAAAGAATTCGAGTGCGAGTCCTTTGATCGTCTTATCTGAACAGTATTGACCCACGCACCCAAAATTGTTTAAAAAATCTGGTAAGAGTGCATACACTGGATGGACTTGTATATATACATATATATATATATATATATATATATATATATATATATATATATATATATACAATAGACAAATCGCACAATAAATATATAAAGAATTCATATCAGGACAAAAAGCTTAAGTGCTATGTGGTAAGAGACAAAGTGGGAAGGATCTTACAGTATTTATCATTTGATATTCACCCAGCGCTTTACCGAGATTATATATCATTCACATCAGACTCTGCCAGAACTCACTATCTAAAGTCTCTATCGCTTTCAGACACATAACAGGGTTGATTTTATCAGGAATCAGTTAACCTGAATGTATGTTTTGGAGTGTGGAAAGAAACACATTCAGACAAAGGTAAAATATACAAGCTCCTTGATGAAAGTGCACAAGCTGGAGCCAAACTCAAAACCTCAGTGCTACCCACTGAGTTATCATGTGCCAATGTGAAGTAGATGGTCAGCATTCAAGCACTTTTTCTCATTTAGTCATTTAGAACAGCCAATATTTTTCATTGAAAAAAATTTGAAAAATTTGATTTTTAACTCACTTTAAAAGCCACAAGCAAGGGAAGGATCTAGCCTATGACTGAGACCAATGCCCTGGTCAGGAGACACTTTTCCCAAAGAAAAAGGAGGTGCCAGTCTATGAAAGGTAAATAGTTAGGACCATCATATAATGTTTACCTTGATGTGGTATGGTGGCTTGCCAATTTTATTTTCAAACAATATCATGCAAGACATTAGAGACTGTAGCAGTTATATATTAACATTCACCCCTTTGGAGATGCAGTACTCCAATATGCAACAATCTCTGTCCAAAAATGTAAGCCTCAATCCATTATCTAAAATGCTGGCGATTTAAGCCATTAACATCACTTATGGAAAATGCTTGCATAACTATGAAAACATTTCATTACCGAGGTTTTGCAATTACTTTTGAAGAATATGTCAAAGTTCACTTACTGCAATCAATATTTAAACATATAAAGAGTGGATCTGTGACACAAATACAGATTGTGAAATTAATCTTCTTAAATCAAGGACTTTTTAAGCAGAAGAGGTAAGAATTTTACAGTTGATTTACATATAAACAATCCAAATTATACATATAAACAATGCCCCTTTTATAAAAAAGTAGCTTGAACTTGATCCACACTAAAATATAATTAATCCTAATTTAAAGCAAAATGCATGAAGATTCAAATTATATATATATATATATATATATATATATATATATATATACATATATACACTTTGAATTCAAAGTGAAAAATTTATGTTACATCTCATAAAAACTCAGCTAAAGTTTTTGGGGAAAATGGCATTTGAATCATAAGTTATGTCAGCAATCCCTTTTTCAAAATACCTACATTTAAAACTCTCAGAATTACAAGATAAGGCTTTAATAAACTATATACAATAACATTTTAAAGTGAATATCAAAAATATGTAGTAAACACTAAGACAAATTGCATTACCACTTTCAAATAATGAATTTCTGGATAACAGATCTGTAGATTCCCTGAATTTCATCTTATTTTATAAGATGTTATGGTACAGTCATTATATGCTAATGTCCCCTTTAATCGTTAGTATATAATTGTAAAATATATAAACAGAAAACAAACATATTGATATCGGAAACTTCAAGGGTCTTCCACAAACAGGGTGCTGGTTGTATTTCTGTTGCTGCTGCAGAATTATATTTTTGGCCAAAATCAAATCCAATGACTGGTGTGATGTAGCAGGGGCATTTACCTTAAAATAAAGTACAGATCTATAGTGCATTGCATCCCACATTCTTACATTCTAATCTTGAACAATCCTTTCATTCATCACAAATTGGGGCTAAAAAAAGAGACTGAAATTCCCACTGTACTTTATAGTCCTGTAAGGAATTTGCTGGAACCAGTTCATCCATGTCAATGTAATATCTTTAGTAATAAGTCAAATCAACCGGACTTGCTGTAATTTTTTTTTAACGCCCTAGAAGACTTTTTGCTAGTCATCCAACTGACTTTCTTAATTCAGAATGACCTGTACAAAAATATTTGTGGTTAACTATCCTGGAATTTTACTCCAATCAGCATAATCTGTTTAGTATAACCAGCATGGTTCAGAGACCTCATGGAGGCAAGGTGGTGATTGCATGATAAGAGCTATGAGGTGTTATTAAACAGTTCAGAATTGAGAAAGCCTGTGGGATGGCTAGGAAAATATCTTCCTACTTTCCACTGTAGGAACCAAGGACTAACACCCAGTCTCAGGATGGAAAGTTCGACACACGCTGATCTATTATATATCAAGCTTTACGTTTCCTGGGATTGAAGCATATGCTCTTGATTGCAAGGGGCATCACCATTGCAAGATGGTCCTGCATGTCTGCAACATGCTCTACCACACTTTTGTATGAGGTGGATTCAGATTCCCATTTCTCCTTCAGCAGCCCTTGTGGATGGCACCCATTCCACTCAAAGGGTGAAAACCTCGTAGAGGCCTGTGAGACTTCTCTAATGGCAAACATGAGATAGGGAAGTAAACAATCCCAATTCCTCCCATATTTTTCCACCACTTTTTTAACATCCCCTTGAGGGTCATGTTGAACCTTTCCACCAACCCATCAGTTTGGGGATGAAAAACAGATGTGCATAACTTGCACAATCCCTGCATCATCTTAGACATGAAGGGGGTCCCCTGATCCATAGGGATCTCCTTTGGAATTCCTGTGCACATGTGGAACAACTCTCATGTCATGGTCTTTGAAGAGGTGTTCTATAAGTGGACAGCCTCTGGATACCGAGTGGCATAGTCCATGACTACCAAAATATACTGTTGCCCCCTAGCAGATTTTATTAGTGGCTCTACTGCAATGCAGTCCATTGCAATATACTCAAATTGGATTTTGATTACATGCAACTGGAGTAACGGGCTGTGAAAATGGGGCATTGGAGCAAACTTCTGACACTCTGGGCAGGATTCACAATAAATGTTTATATGCACGTTTACCTCCACCAAAAGAACCGCTGTAACACTCGTCCTTTGGTTTTCTTCATATGCTAGGTGGCCACCTAGTGGATGAGAATGGGCCAGATTTAGATCTGTTCTCCTATATGGGCGCGGAACCACTAGCTGTTGCTGTTCCACAATCTCACCTCATACTTTATCTACATTGTAAAGCAAGTAATTTTTTACAGCAAGGTGGGGAAATACACAATCTATCCCAGGACTTCCTGGGTTTCCATTTTTAATTGTGACATTTTCCCAAGCTTAAGTGAGTGTTGGGTCCCTTAGCTGGGCGGTTCTGAAGTTATTGCAGGAGTTCACTGGCTTGCTAGGCATGCTAGGTTCCTCAATAGTCTCCGCAGTTACTTCAGATTCACAAGCTAATACAGCTAAGGGGAACAATTCATTTCCGACCCATCCTCTGTACTACTTATAATAACACCTGAAACAGGCAGTCCCTTTTTCTCTCACCCAGACACTCTTCTGTC
>CM044443.1:49366301-49377826 GCA_024363595.1 Xenopus borealis
CAATTGTAAATTGTCTCAAAATATCACTCTCTACATCATAATAAATGTTTATTTAAAGGTGAACAACCCCTATCAAATGGCTTGGGTGTTATGGTGGTGCCACTGAACTTCTCATCAGAAAAAAATTGGATCAAACTGCTAAAGACTACTGAATTAAGACTGAAGAGCTCAAACATTTAATAAAATGTCAGAATTTTGTTCAAATACTTTTCAGGTACATTAAAGTTCATAATAACTGTGTTAAAATTGGAACTGTTGGGAATGCATCAAGAATACCTCATTTAAATGTTAATGAATCTGCCCCTGAGTTTCATTTGGATGGACGTTACATAGATTAAAAGTTCCCCTATTTATATAAGAGTAGACACCAGAACAATGCTAATTCTTTGCACAGTTCTATCTAAATCAGTGGAACCACAGACTACAATTATGAATACATTAGCTTTGTTCAGGTAGCTGCAGAAAAAATAATGTCAATCCTTAAAAGGCTAACAAGCTCCAGAAAAAAGTTGTAGATATTAATGTATATCAGGGTAAATTATGCACAGCCCTAGGAATTATGTCTCCAATACCCCTTAATTAGTAAAGGATACAGAAACCAAATGCATTCTCTGTATTATTTAGTACAGCTATACTGTTAACAAGTACATCATGCTTCAGCTTTCAGTACGTTTGGTGTATAAGTTCCAAAGAAGACTAATATTGCTTCCAGTCTTATTGTATTACGCTTACTTAAGTGTTTTTCTTCTTTAAAACATAATTTAACTGCATCTTTCTGTTAAGAAGATGAAAACATTTCATCATGTGTTCTTTGTTTTAATATCGATACAACTGCGATCAGCATAGCAGTAGCTGTTGAAAGTCAGAGAAGGTCTTTGGAGACAAAGCTGACAATATTAATGAAAGGTTAGTATGTATGTATAGTTTTACTTATAAAACACTACTTGTCCATGCTGCACTGTAGTAATACATTAAATGATTTATCAATCAATAACGACAGTAAACCCAAAAATAGTTGTAAATACTGATTTGTTGTTATCATGCTTCATATAAAAACACACATTATATACTCACACATACAGTATTATTAACCCCTGCAAGTTTCCTGGTATTCACATAGCCTTGTCTACTAGTGGGAACAATATTATAGGCAACAAAAGAGCAATGCAACATACCAGCATAATTGTGCTGTTGAATATCAGCATAAAATATACTAGGCAAACACCATGAAGCAAGATGGACGCAATTTTTTTCTCATGCCACATAAGCTGTACTTAATTTAATTGGTTGTTTTACAGGAGGGCCATGGGAGTATATGTAAATGCCTCTACCTTATGTATTCAATAAGTTTCATCCATAGTAATTGATCTTTTGTCTTCTAACAGCCTTTTCATACAGTGGTCTAATTGCATCTGCTGGAAATAAAATCTATGTTACTAATGGAAAAAAGCAGATTATAACACTGCTGAGAATGAGTGTAGACGTTTTGGAGGGACTTTGGCTATTCCTGTGAATAATGAAGAAAGAAATGCAATTTTCAATCTTGTAAGAGCAAGGCAAAGTAATGAATATCTTAGAACTAATTACTTACAAACAGAAGGAACTTTTAGGGATGTATATGGAAGAAATGTCTATGGAATGATGGAAATGAAGATTGTGCTGAGCTGACTGTAGAAGAGGGATGGAATGATACAAAATGCTGTTATCATCATCCTCTTTTTACAGCTGGTTGTAATGGTACTATACACAGCAAATGTTTAGTAAAAAGGCCTATCAAATTCAACTGAGGTATTTTAAAGGTGCCCTAAGATACAGAAATGGGCATTCATTTCTAAATATAAATATGAAAACAGTTCTCATCATGGATGAAGTAAATCCCCAACATTTGCCATTAATATCATATTTCCTTTCTTTTTTTAGATCAATTCTCAATTCAACTGGCTCATTCTGAGGACATTTAGTTACATAATAGTATCATTGTTTAAATTTACATGTGATTTCATTGGTGGAAGTTATCCAGTTCCACCGGCTGCAGCATCCATTAGCTGTCCAACCAATGTATGCAAACCTCTAATGTCATACAAGGACATGGTTCTAGGTCATTTAGTTTTTTTTAAAAAACACTGAACAGGAAACCAACATCAGATGCAAAAAGAGATTGAGGGAAACACATAACACATCAGAAACTCCAGGGACAGGCCTGTGCCCACTCAACTTTGCCCATAATTGTGGACACATTTTGGGCAAATTGTACAATGAATACATTTGAATCAACTACTTTTTAGGCTCAAGAGGTAAGATGCTTATACAAGTATGGGAACTGTTATCCAAAATACTTGGGACCTGGGGTCCAGGGCCAGCACTAGGATTAGGCAGAAGAGGCATCTGCCAAGGCACTTAGATGTGGGGGTGCTGGGCTGGTACCTATTAAAAAGTTTTATACCTACCCCCTGTTCAAGTGCCTCACTCCCCTGCTGCTCTTGCCCTCCTCTTCTCACCTTCAGCTCCTCTTTCCCATGCCCTTCCTCTTCGCTACTTTGCCTTCTTCTTATGGTGCGTGGGCACTTGTGCATGCATGCGGGCACATGGGTGTGGGTATCCAATCGGCTGCCCAGGGCACCCAGTCTGCACGGCCCAGCAATGCTGGGCTCTTCCAGATAACGAAACTTTCTGTGATTTGGATCTTCATACCTTAAGTCTACTAGAAAATTCTTTAAACATTTAGGCTGGTTTTGTTCTAAAAAGGATTAATTACATCTTATATATTGGATCAAGTACAAGGCACTCTTTTATTATTACAGAGAAAAAGGAAATATATTTTTAAAAAATTGGATTATTTGGATAAAATGAAGTCTATGGGAGAGAGCCATTCCATAATTTGGAGCTTTCTGGATAACAGGTTTCCGGATAACTGATCCCATACCTGTAGTTGTTTTGATATCATTCATCTCATAAAAAAAGTCTGGAGGGGCAATTGAATCATGAGAAGTTTTGTAAGCAATCTTTTTCAAAATTGAAGTTTTGGACAATACTTTTTAAAACTCCCACAGCATGCCCCCCAACATTTCAAGACAGACATCGCATGGGACCCTCCCAGCCCTCCTCCTATTCATGGCAGATACAACATGAGCCCCACCAGACATTTCATGAAAGACACAATGTGAGGCCCCCAGTATTTGAGGATAGAAACAACGCAAGGCCTCCAGCCGTTCATGCCAGAGGCAACATGAGGTTCCCCAGCATTTCCTCCCAGTTATCTTGTTAACGTACATGTACAAATAGGTCACATACTGCACATGTGCATTGGCGCAATACTCCAGAGCTCAGAGGGTTCCTATTGCATGTATCCCTCTTAATATATGTGCATTATGTAGTTTGGCGAGTTTAGAATCCATGGAGCTTGTGTCAAAGAAACTTTGTCTTTCACCACCCAAGTGGTCGTTGAATTTCCCAACAAAACTATTTTCTCAGTTACTTGCTCCTTTCTTAAGTCATCCATGTTTTTCACCACTCTCAGTCATTAACATATAATGGAAAATAAACATTATAGATATATAAGACTTTAGAGATATTCTTCCTGTAAATGCTGCAGAGCTGAATCGCCCATTATGTTGTATGGGCCAACAATAAATATGTGACCACTAGGGGTGGGGTACAATGGGCACAGACCTGTCCCTTTACCATAGGATTATAGTGCAGATCTATATTGCATAGCATTCAGACTTTTTACACCCCTAGTAAGTGATGCATTAGATCATCATTCCAATCACTATTACTTATCCATACCATAACACCAAGCATGTTAGGTAAATCTGTTGCAGTCTGAAGAGTAAAGTGTAAAACTAAAGTTAAATGAAAGTGCTTTCATACAGCAAACTATCTGTTTACCCCATACTGAAACTATTCTCGGGCACCACTATTGCAGTCATGTGCTGGCTTACATTTGAAAGTAATATTTTTTATTCTGTACTGTTTTCCAGTTCTAACCCTTTTCAGTAGTCTGTCAATTACTGTAGCTGCTTCAAAAGTCATATCCAGAAATGCAAGCCATAAACCAGACTAAAACCACTTTAGAAATTACAAGCAATTGTGATTGACTAAAGGGCAAAGTGGCCGTAGCTAGCAAAAATTTGCCAGAAATCTCATCCACAGGGACATCATCAATTTACTAACAGGCGTAGATGACAATTCACTAGTGAATGAGGTTTTGTGCCCTATCATCAGGCGAATGTTCACTCAAAGGAGAGATTGTTACTCTGCAAATTCACTAAAGTGTAAATTTTACATAACATTACTTTCACCAGAGTTTTCTTTCTCATCTTAGACCAAGCAAACTCATCCTACTCAATCTAAAGTCTGTGACATCATATGCTGTATGCCGGAAACCAATAAAAGTTGTAAGAAACACTGGCGTTTTTTCAGTGGGATTTCCTTCAAAATTCCTAGCTATAAAATATTTTTGAGTTAATTTTTTTAACCAATTTGAGGGGTTTTAGGGTGGGCTCATGTCTAGGGCATTGGATCTCATTTTAACCAACATCTACAATAAAGATGTCTATACGAACAGTAGATGTACCCTCCCTATTCAAAGTGACCTAAGCGTTAGAGTACGAAGGCAGAATTGAACACTAGTGAAAGATCAGTAACAAATGATTGTGCTGATGAATTAACATTAGAGAAATTTCACCAGTGTTTGGCTGCTGAGATGCAACTTCACATTATATTAAATTAGGGTAGTAGAAGTGGTGCTGAGTGTAGCAAAATGGTCGATGGTGAAAATTTGTCATATACTATGATATTTTGACAGATTTCACCAGGTCTAACGATATTTAACAATAAGTTGCTCCTAGGTTTCTCACTTCAGATGGTTCATGTTTGGGGGAAGTCTGGTTTCATAGTACACATAAAGGTTGGATAGAGAGCAGGTGTCTCACTAAAGAGCTGTTGCAGAGCCAAAGGAACTAAAGCTTGTGCATGTTAGAAAATCTTATAAGGAACAGGTTTCACTTCACTTCCTCCTGTTTCAATCATTTGAGCTGTTTGCACAAATAGAAAGAAGGCCATGGTCGGATAACTGCAAGAATTGTTCCATTTAAGGTCACCTTACAAAAGTGTATTTCAGCATGAGATGTTGATTTTTACTGTGTGCATGGTGAATTGTGGAACCAAGCCAATATCTATGTATTATGCATATCAGTTATTTTGTACATGTAGAGAAACCTACAGATTCACTCATCACTATGCATCAGCAAATCAGTAAGTAGGAGCTGATTGTTTAGTATGTCTGAAATGATTAAATGTAGACTGTGTACGGCCCCTTATATGGAATCTTTCTGTTTTGGCCCAACTTAATCACTGGTTTCAACATGAGTCTGCAATTTACTATATAAAAGTGACAGCAGGGCTGAGTTTTTTTTAAGAGGGGAAAAAAGTGTAGGATGAGGAAAAAACGCTGATAACTGGTTTTAATTCTAAAGACAAAAAGAAAAAATGTAACTTTGTATGAAATAATTACTATCCTACAGTGTGGGTGCATGTTTGTAGCAATTACTGTTACAATATTTAAAAAACCAATTAGAGCAGGACTACAGTATGAAGAAAATACATTGCTAGCCAGAGTGCAACTGAATGGAATTTAGCAGAGGAGAGAGAAATCCAAGCTATACCTCAAAGTCGATGAAAAGAAGGTCATCTTCTTGTATATGTAGCACCACTCTCAAAAGATTAATTTATGCAATACTTTAGGACACATCTCCAAGGGGGGTAGATTTATTTAAATCCAAGTTCAGTTTTTATGTTATGGTTGTGGAAAGTTGCAAGGGATATTTTTTCCCAAACAAATGCAACCATGGAAAAATTTGATTTTTGCTATTTGATTTTGTTCAGATTCCAAAAGATTAATTTATGCAATACTTTAGGACACATCTCAATGGGGGGTAGATTTATTTAAATCCAAGTTCAGTTTTTATGTTAAGGTTGTGGAAAGTTGCAAGGGATATTTTTTCCCAAACAAATGCAACCATGGAAAAAATAGATTTTTGCCCTTTGATCTTGTTCAGATTCCAAAGAAGTCAATGGGAAGATTATTTTTTTAATATGCAAGCAATTTTAGCAAAATATGTTTTTTTGTGTGAAAAGTTACTCAACCACCATCACAGACATTCAAACCTTTATCTGGATCTACGTCCAGCAGGGCAAATTAAACCACCAGACCAGACCAACAGGTTAAAAGGGAACTGTTGAACCCCCTGAAGAAGCAGGGCCTCCAGCTCAAAAGGAAATCAATGGAAAAGAGGAATCAATGGTGTACCCAGCAACCAGCTTAAACACACAAATAACCACAAATAAATATCTTATAAGAAAGCATTTAACAAATCAAGTTAAGTAAATTTCTACTAATATGAAGAAACCTTGATGTCTCAAAAACTCAGGAATCAAGGAATTAAGTGCCCTATGTTAGGTACAATTGCAGTATTTGACCTTACTGCACAACTAAGCAAATTGATGACCCACGTACTTTACATTCAGAATTACTAATTATGTGCTACTAATGATCCCACTTATTTGCAGACACCCATTGAAAGAGGTTAATACAATAATCAGCATATTTATTGTAGATCATGAGCGCTGTTTTTTCAGCTGCAATATACATGATATAGCATGAGTTAATTTAATTTTATCATTGCTGACATACTTCTATTACAAACCAGTGACAAGTAGGGCAAAATAGTAACCTAATAATTTATAGGTTTGGAATGAAGATCAAAACAGTGGCAGAATAGATGGGTGAGAGAGAATGAAAATATTCTATTTATCTTCTTAGTTCTATATTCTTCAGTTTAAGGCAGGGTCAAAATGGAGAAGGGCTCACATGGAACATCTGGAAAACAAGGTTGTAAGTATGGGTTTTTGTCTGATAATCCGAAAGGTGAGTTTTCACAACAAAAAATTGATAAAAGAGGTCTTCCTTTTATAGTACATAGGTACTTTAGTATCCACCCACCAACAGAGTTCAGAAATGTTACATATTGTTCACTAACAACCAAATAGCTTTAGCCAACATTGATTACTTTACTGCATATGTAGCCAATGACTTGGATACACTGTACCAACTCAGAAGATTGCAGGACTTTGTACATATCAAACAACACACTGCCATCTTGTGGTCAAAAAAATTAACATTATTTTGAAGTACAATTAACATTGTTCTGCCGCATACAAACTGTAAAAGTGTCCATTTATCTAAAGGACATATTCACTGACATATGTGCAAAACCAAAGAACACAGATGAAGAATGTATATGCACTTCCGTTCTCATAATGAAACTCATTCATTTCATTCTGGATTTCAAAATTATTCATCATATGATATTTAGTAATCCAGTGTTGAAAGTCTTCACATGTTCATGATGCAGAAATATCAGCAGAAATATCAGAAATCTGTACTAGCTCTTTACTAGCAATCTTTTCTGGCACTCAGGATCAAAATGACATGTACCCAAATCTTTAGGTGTAAGTTCACCACCTTAATTGAAGCAGGCTACTGTGGGAACCCATAGCAAAATCCGTAGCAGAAGGCAGAAAGAAAGCAGTGGAACTAATGCAATTATAGCTCTTTATATAGGTTTTACCAAAAATATCAGGCTTATTTACAAAACCAAATGCAATGTGCAAAGAGCAAAAAGGGAAGCAAATTACCAGAAGTCACTTTTTCAACCCTTGCAGGGACATGAGCTATAAATATATAATTAGCAGTATACATATAGGACCATGAGTGCTTTACCATGATGTGTTTATGATGGCATTTTTATGAGAAGAATGCTGCTATGAAACCCCATTAAAAATGGTATGTGTTTGAAGGATATACTGTAAGGATATACTGTATAATAAATACTGCAAAATTAAAATAAATATATAATGTATAATAAATTCTCTGATAGTTTTGGACAGATAAGCACATTTATAATACAGGTATGGAATATACCCTTAGCATTCCTGCATCCTAAACAACCATTTCTTCACTTAGTGATTAGCTTTTTTCAGGTACAGAATATACCCTTAGCATCCCTGCATCCAAAATAGCCTTTTTTTCTTTAAGGATACAGCAATATAGTATAGAGCCCAAGAAGGTAACAAAGCTAGCATACAATGTTGAATGCAAAACAATCCTACTGGGTATTTTTAATGTGCATACAAAATAGGAAACCCAAGTAAATCTTGCAATCATAGTAACAAACATAGTAAGTTAGGTTGAAAAAGGACACACATCCATCAAGTTAAACTTTTTAACCTTTTTCACCTGTATAACTGCTAGTTGATCTAGAGGAAGGCAAAAAAAAACCATCTGAAGCCTCTCCAATTTGCCTCAGAGGGGTAAAAAAATCCTTGCTGATGCCAAAATGGCAATCGGACTAGTCCCTAGATCAACATTTACTATGAATTTCTCCCATAACCCTGTATCCCCTCACTTGCTAAAAAGTAAACCAACCCCTTCTTAAAGCCATCTAATGTATCAGCCTGTACTGATTCAGGGAGAGAATTCCACATCTTCACAGCTCTCACTGTAAAAACCCTTCCAAATATTTAGGTGGAACCTCTTCTTTTCTAATTGGAATGGGTGACCTTGTGTCAGCTGCAAAGACCTTCTGGTAAATAAAGCATTAGAGAGATTATTATATGATCCCCTTATATATGTATACATAGTTATCATATCACCCCTTAAGCGCCTCTTCTCCAGTCTGAACATCCCCAATATGGCCAGTTTTCTCTCATAGTTAAGATTTTCCATACCTTTTACCAGCTTAGTTGCCCTTCTCTGTTCCCTCTCTCATACAATAATGTCCTGTTTGTGTTTGTGATGGAGACCAAAACTGTACAGCATATTTTAGATGTGGCCTTACAAGTGCTCTATAAAGTGGAAGAATGACCCCCTCCTCCTGTGACTATGCCCCTTTTAATACAGCTCAAGACCTTATTTGCCCTTGATGCTGCTGACTGGCATTGCTTGTTACAGCCAAGTTTATCATCTGCATGGACTCCAAGGTCCTTTTCCATAATGTATTTTCCTACATCAGTCCCATTAAGGGTATAAGTGGCTTGAATATTTTTACATCCCAGGTGCATGACTTTACATTTATCAACATTGAATCTCATTTGCCACTTAGCTGCCCAGTAAAGCTTGCAAATATATATGGTGGCTTTTGGTTCAAAGCTAACCTCCCACTTAGGGGAGTGGAACACTCTAGAGACTTACACTTTAAAAAAACTGAAACGTACAGGCCAAGTATAAATCTTTATTCAAAAAACATGTCAACAGGGAGGTCAAATGCTTTTGATGCCTACATGGCATCTTAGGTTGAATAACAATTCACAAAAAAACAGTATTTAGAGGCAAAGCTACCGATAAGAGCACAGAATAAATCATCCAATAAGGGAAAATGGGTATAAAATAGATATAAGAAATACAACATGAACACCATTGCATTGTTGTTTTTTCCAGTTCACTGCTCTTAGAAGTAATGTTAGTGAATGCCTCAATCCTCTTACAGAGGCACTCCTCATCTGGAATATACATCCTAGTGTTTGGAATAGAGGAGAGAACTCAGAATGCAGTAACTTATAACTTATAAACACACCAACTCTGCCCCAATAAAGAGAAGTCACTTTGTGAAGTTAATTAGTATGAATAATGCACAACTATCAAGACTTTCAAATAAATGTGTCCATACATGCTTAAAAAGAAGATAACACACTGGTACTATATTATGCCAACCAAACAAAGTACATCTGATCTTAAAGGGGGGGAGTCAGTCTACTGAGTTCTGTTTTTTTTTTTTTTGTTACACATGAGACAGTGCACCAAGGGGCCAGGAAACATGTTGTTTCAGTCAGTCTTCAATAAATACTAATCCCAGCAGTTAATCTGCACTCTGAGTGCTCTTCTCTATTCCAAAGACTAGGCAAAATTCACACCATATAGGTACTATCTAGTAAAAAACCGGTTACACTAATTATGAATTTATATCTGTGAGGATTCTATTTTGTAAGTAAAATATTCATAATACAGGTATGGGATCCGTTATCCGGAAACCAGTTATCCAGAAAGTTCCGAATTATGGAATGACTTTCTTCTATAGGCTCCATTTTATCCAAATAATCCAAATGTTTAAAAATTATTTCCTTTTTCTCTGCAATAATGCAACAGTTCATTGTACTTGATCCAAACTAAGATATAATTAATCCTTATTGGAAGCAAAAGCATAATAATATTTCCATCATTTTTTAGTAGACTTTAGGTATGAAGATCCATATTACGGAAAGATCTGTTCATTTGAAATTTATGGATTTTTCAAGTTTGACCAGTGAATTGCTAAATTTTTTATATTGTCCGCCAAAAACCCCAACTTTTTCAGATTATCATAAGAAAAGCAGCGCTAATCACGGTCAAAAAACATTTTCAGGGATATCTGCCATTGACTTCTACATGACCTCTACATGTTTTAGCTGGAGTATTTTCATATTCAGATTTTTAGCAGCTTTGTGAAATAATAAATATATAAAAATACAATTTTGTTTTTCCTCTAAAAATTTGAGTTTTCCCCCTTTAAAAACTCAACCAGAAAAAATGGAGGTTTCATAAATAGGCTCACTCAGACTCAGATTCACTTCAGAAATAGAATCAGATTTTTGTCAGGCTTTATTATAAAAGCATCACCAGCTTTAAGAACATTTGGGTGTGGGCCCATGTAATGTAAAGACCCCTTAGTGCAACCTTTGAAAACAGATCCATGTCTGTACAATAATAAGTCTATTTTTTCTGCCCTTGCTTCTATGTCTATTGCTATATTGCTATGAATATTTCAGCAAAGAAAACACAGCAGTTCTGTTACAGTTATGCAATTAATCCAAAACAGGAGGAAAGTTTAGAAAATATTTAGTATGAAGATGATAACACTGTCTACAAATATAAGTGAAGGAATTTTTCATAATAACATTTTATGATCTTAATATTAAAGAGATACTGACACATACTATCATAATATTGGCTTATACTGGTAAAACAGTTTAGGTTTAGGAACTTCAACTAACAATCAACATGACCTATAGGTAATGTTTAATGTTCATTCATATTATAAAAAGTAGTTTTTTAGTGTCACTATCACTTTAAGGTTATAAGTATATTTTAGAAAATCAATTTTGGTAAAGGCTCAAACTAAAATGAGTAATGGTGACTGTCGTATCAACCCAAGTTATACACACATAATATTATGGGCAGTGCGGTGCTAAAATTATTTACAACTGCTAAATTCAGTGCTAGAACTGAAAATGCCTGACAAATTGTGCAAATATAGTGATATAGACAAAGTTCTTCCTCCTACTTAATCTCATCTATCCTAGCCACTTGCATTCATTTACCAATAGCTCCTACTTACTTGCATGAGCCACAAGGTGCAATGCACTCCATTGTAAGTAGGGATGGCGCGAACTGTTCGCCGGCGAACTTGTTCGCGCGAACATCAGGTGTT
>CM044443.1:49395139-49412031 GCA_024363595.1 Xenopus borealis
GCTTCATAGGCTTGTTATGGTTTACTGCCTGCCTTTGACCAGGACTTGTGTATTCTTTATGCTAGGTACAGTATGCATATTTCCTCATAACAACATAAATTCTGCCTTTCAAAAAGCCAGATACATGTATTACCTGGTTTTTACAGCACATAAGCTCCTATCTGGCAGTCATTCACCTGTGGCCCTATCAGAATAAATGTGGGGCACTGTACACTGTGGTAGAAGAAAAGAGCATTTCCATATAGGAAATTAGAAGAAGATAATCGAACATTATTGTACTTTCATGACATATTTAGTTATTCTGAGTGAAAAACATTAACTTTGGCACTAATATTTGTTTATAATAAAATAAATATTACAAATGTTTTTTTCTCATCCTATCAAAGATCAGACCATTACAAGATCATTAATGGTTTATAACTGTTGTAAAACAATTAAATGAATTACAAATCCTAATACTTGAAGACAATTTAATGGCAAAAGCACAAACAAATAATTGCCCAAATATTTTTTTTTTTAAATAAAGTCTCTCCAGCTTCCACTATTGTTAAATAAACTTATTGTTAAATTAAGTTCAGGGATTTCTTGAGCAGTTCTTTTCCACAATTAAAGTCCAGTGAAGTGGAATAGAAAAAGTATGCTGGGTGTCAGCTTGAAGAGAATGCATGTACTGTACATTTCCACTTATGTCTTACTGGGAGTAAGTACAGTAAATAAACATATGGTGCTTCAGAGAGACTTCTAGTGAGTGGTAAAATGTTTGACCTTATACCCCTGTCTCTTTGTAGTGGTTGAGGGAGTAACACATAGGGGCCGTTTTACAAAATTCACGTGAATAGATCAAATTTTTTGCGAATTCGTAAAGTTATAATTTGATCATTGATGATCGAAGGAATAATAATCTATTTCGGCAGATTGAACCTACCGAATTGCAATAGAAGCCTATGGGAAGCTTCCCATAGGCTTCAGAGACTAAGTCATGCTCGAATGCCATTCGTACGATCGAAGCATTCGATCGTTTGAATCTTACGAATTTTTTGGACGATTGAATGAAATTTTACGATGTTTTTGTGAAATCGAACGATCGGTATCCGATCGTACAAGTTCATTGAGAAATCGAATATCGAGTGAAATGATAGCCTAAAACTATTCGATAAGCATTCGATGGTCGAATGCTTATCGAATTTCAAATTTGGTCAAATTTATTTTGGGGAAGAATAGTAAACTTGCCCCAAAAATTAATTTTTCTATGTTGCGAGGTATTATAGGAAAATACACCCCCGAACAATGTAGGTTTCTATAAAAAGATATTGCATAAAGCAACTCATATGTAAAACCCTGTTTGATGTAAATAAACCATTTTCATAATAATATACTTTTTTAGTAGCATGTGCAATTGGGTCATCATAAATAGAAAATTTCCATTTTAAAAAATAAGGACAGCCTCCTGGGATCCTAGGATTCAATGGTGCACACAAACGTACCAAACAAACTATAAAGTTAGGTCACATGAGCCAATTAACAGACAGTTTTGTCTTTTGCTTCCACACTTCTTCCTGTTACAGTTAGAGTTGAAATATTTCTGGTCAGGTGATCTCTGAGGCAGCACATAGACCATCATGAAATAGTGGTTCAAGGCAAGAGATGTAAAAGGGCAATATTTACTTAAATATATATACCAGTTTGGTAAGATTCTTTAATATGCCACTTAATTTGATATAAACTATCTGTTGCTCAAGTATTCATTTTGGGGGTATAGTTTTCCTTTAAACTCTGATGCACAAACTTTATCCATTTCCCATGCCTGGTAGATTAGGCAGAAAAACCATAATATGCATTGAATATGTATTATCAAAAATTATCTAATATAAGTCTAATATAAAGAAACAGTAAGTGAAGCTCAGGTACTTCACGGTATCCTGATACCACATAACAGGTGCTTAGTATATGTTTACTAATTTACACTAAGGGGCAGATTTACTAAATTCAAATGAATGATTTGAAATTTGATTAATTAATTTACAAAAGATTTTTTGGGTACTTCGACCATCACATTGTAAAAAATTTGATCGATTCGAATAAAAATCTATCCGATCATTCGACCATTCGATGGTCGAAGTACTTCCCCTTTAAAAAAAATTCAATTGCCTAGTTTGCCAGATTAAACCTACCAAATTGCTGTTAATCCCTATGGGAAGCTCCCATAGGGTTTTTCCAGCATTTTTAGATCGAATAAAAACATTCGATTGAATGGTTAAAAACGTTTGAATCGATCAATTCAAATGACTTAATCGTTCCATCAAATTTTTTTTATTCAATCATTCGATTAGTCGAATTGTGGTAAATCCTTTGAATTCGATATTCGAATTCGAAGGATTTAAATTCGACCAAAATTCGATGGTCGAATTCGAGGGTTTTTTTAACCCTCAAATTTGACCATTGATAAATCTTCCCCTAAAATTGGAATTATCCCAACAACTTAAAACTGCAGAAGATAAACCTAAGGCATAACAGTCATTCTATAATCAAACAATCTGTGTTAACAGACCAAAGAAGTACAAATGAGAGTGCTCCACCATGAGTCTTCTCTCTGGTTTCTGCAGGAGTTGACATCATCAACAGGTAGAATCATTCTAACCCAGGAATCACCATCAGTCAATAGTATAAAGGTAATAATTAAACCTTTAGGGAAATAATGTCACAGTGTACTTTCAGTGAAACTAAAGGACAATATAAATAAGTAAGAGATACAGTATAAAACATATGTTGAGCCCATGTACTAGCAGGAGGAATCATAACAGTTTAATAGAACACAACTACCATTTAAAATCTCATGATGTAAGTAGTACAGCTTGCATTTATTGCAATGATCCTAGAGAATAAAACCAAATTACAGCATGTTCATGTCAGGAGTAATTTGTAAAGTCAGGATATCAAACAAAGGGAAGGTTCTAGTCATTATCCATATGTCATTACTCTAAGTGCCAGGCATTAAGACCTATGTCCTATGTAAGACCTATGTCAAATACCTGGCATCCTCCATGTACTTACAGTATATTCTGCAAAGAAAACCCAATTCTTTAGCACTTCCCTTCAGGATTCAGGCTTTGAAGGCAAAAGATTAACCATAGTTTCCCTAATATTATGACTTTGAGAAGGGATTATAAAATTGTGCATTAATGTGCAGCCACTGTACCCTGATCCCTTAAACGACACTCTCATGGTAGAACAATATTTCTGCACTCTTGACTTGTCTTCCTTATGCAGTACTTATTGAATGGACATATAAATAAATAGACAACGTTTTCTACCCTCACCCTTTAAACTATCCTCTAAAGGCAGAAAAATATTTCTGCACTCTCAAGTTCTTGACTTGTCTGCCTCATGTAGTATTTGTTGCATGAACATAGCAACATAGTAAGTAAAGTTGAAAAAAGACACACGTCCATCAGGTTCAACCGTTTAACTTTTTTTTTTCACCTGCCTAACCCCTTGTTGATCCAGAGGAAGGCAAAAAAAACCCATCTGAAGCCTCTCCAATTTGCCTCAGAGGGGTAAAAAATTCCTTTCTTACTCCAAAATGGCAATCGGACTAGTTCCTGGATCAACTTGTACCATGAGCTATCTCCCATAACCCTGTATTCCCTCACTTGCTAAAAAGCCATCCAGCCCCTTCTTAAAGCTATCTAATGTATCAACCTGTACAACTGATACAGGGAGAGATTTCCACATCTTCACAGCTCTCACTGTAAAAAACCCCTTCCGAATTTTTAGGTGGAATCTCTTCTCTTCTTGGAATGGGTGACCTTGTGTGTCAGCTGGAAAGACCTACTGGTAAATAAAGCATTAGAGAAATTATTATATGATCCCCTTATATATTTTATATATTTATACATAGTTATCATATCATATCGCCTCTTCTCCAGCGTGAACATCCCCAATTTGGCCAGTCTTTCCTCATAGCTAAGATTTTCCATACCTTTTACCAGCTTAGTTGCCCTGTACCCTCTCTAATACAATAATGTCCTGTTTTAGTGATGGAGACCAAAACTGTACGGCATATTCTAGATGGGGCCTTACAAGTACTCTTGTACTCTTCCATATTTGCTTCTTCATGACACTGGTCCACTGTTATTTGGATATAAAAATGTGTGGCTAAATAGTATAACAATAAAAATAAAAATAATACTCCCCTCCACTCATTCTTTGAGCATATGGACAAATAATGAATATATACTTTTATTTAAATAAATGGTGCATGGCCAGTAACCTTTTTTCTTGGGATGTTGTTGTCCAATAATTCAAGGGTTATGACTGGTCTGAGGTCACAGAAAAGTGAAAAGCATTCACTGTCTGATAAATAGCCACATATTATTCTTATTCCTATGTTGCATGAAATTGTGGAGAGTGGGAAGAAAACCCTGTAGAAAGAAAATGTTCAGCTGATATTTAAAAATCATGGAAAACTTAGTTTGATTACTATTTTATTTAACTTAATCTGTTTTAGTGACATGGCAACAATCACACCAAACCCTAAATTTCATATGTATGCATTATGCAGGGAACACTTGCAGTGGGAAAACATCAAAAGCAATCACAACTATTTGCAGTACACTAACCCAGGTACTAGTAAGAGCACCATTGTCCTGTCTATGAGCTAATGCACTTCAGACTCAATAAGCACTACATTTTATGAATAAGGCTGTTGAACAACCAATTCACAAATATTCAGCAAAGGGCATGAACTAATGGAAGGCTTTATTTGTATATTGAAACAGAGGGATCATTACTGCATCCGAACTTACAGTACATAAAACACAGATTTGACACTTTTACATCAGCTTAAGACCTAAAGATAAATACATATAAAGAATATAACAGAGCGTGAACCCTAACATCTGTGTGTTCAGACAATAAATACACACATTTGAAAATACTAGATGCCAGTACCCCAATTTTCTTTCAGTACAAAAACTTCTATATTCTGTTTTTATTTGTTAATAGAAATATTGCAATAAAGGTTTTACTAACTCACATTGCAGTTTTAATATTTTCCATAAACTTTAAGCAGCAGCCCTCTTTAGCTGTGTGAAGAAAACCCAGGTGGTGAACTTTGATAAAATAGGGACATGACATGCTCTCCTGGGGGCACATGGAACTCTATATATGACAGACATCTGTAATATTATGGTGCACATGAGTAATATACAGTAGGCTGCATTTTGGTTACTTATTTGTTCTTCCAATCCAAACCAGGTGCTATTTGTTTGGTTTGATCTGATGATATTGGCTTCCTGTATATGTGACTTGTTTACCACTAGCTTTTCACCAGGCAACATTGATTACAATATCTGACCACTTGTTAATCTAAATCGTTTTCCTTTTCCATGTAGAAGTTGTTTCTTGACACTGTGATCTGCTCTGGAAAATCTGATAAAGTTGGGTTTTCATCCAATAAGCTGATAAAGTTGAGTTTTTGGACCATCAAACATACATGCGTTTGAAATGACATACAAATTTGTACGTACAATATTTTTCTGCTCCAAATTTGAGAATTATTGATAAATGAGTTCAATTTGTGTGACATCTCAAGGCAGTCTTTATAATGCATGAAGAGTTACATTATGTCATCAAAATTGATATATTGCGTCTTTGTTGAAAAAAAACCTCTTGATAAGAATTTTACTACTAATGTTTTACAACGTAAAACGGTTGCGTAAATGCATTAGCTGATGGACATAGTTGCATTATAGCTTTTATGAAAGCCACTTACATCAGGGTGTAACTGGAAAAATCCTCTGTAATTAATCAGCATCAGATTTCACCTTTTAACACTATAAAAGGAAGAAAGACCCTAGCTTATTCTCAGCTGATCAGCCAACAGCAGGTAACTGTATAGTCTGCTTTACCTCCTTGTTTGTAGAGTAATATGCAAACCAGGACATTCTAAAGAGCACACAAATCAGAACAAAGCTGTAGAAATGTTGAGAGTTGTTGGTATTTGTTTATTTTTATATTTATATACTTTTTACTGGTGTTTTTCAGTCAGATTTTAAAATGATTGTTTATTCTTTAAATTTAGTGGTCTGTGTTGTTTCTCTTTCAATTTAAGATTTGTCAGGATGAAGTGCTTTCTGCTCTTGGTTGCTGTGTATACCGTGATTTTAATTGCTCATCCGACAGAAGCTTGTGCGGATGCTCTAAAAATCAGTGACAAACTGGGAGAGAATGGACTGCTTGGGAAAGAAACCATTGCCATTACAGGAAATGTTGCGCTGAACATCGGTACTGTATTTTTTTGTTCTAGCCCTGTTTTTAGAAATAATGTATTAAGTTGTCTCTTTGCTCATATATCATCCTGCTATAGTTTTAATAAACATCCAAGATCATTGAGTAAACTGGTATTCATCTTAACTGGCCTTCAGTCTTAGCCCTCCCACCCCAGGGCTGCCTTAATGCAGCAATACTGTTCCCTATGCTGTAAAAATGGACGTATAAGAAATCCCTGTGACCAAACATGCCATTGAACACTAAGCTGACTCATGATGATCTGAAATGCCACTTAAGTTTAAATTTGGAGATACATGTCTAATCTGCAGCTTTTATGCAAAAAAGAAATAATTGTTTGTGATACTTTAGATTGCATTTATTGTAACATAGTTATGTGTGTTTCCATATAGTGGCTCTATTATTCACATGTGCAAGGGTTTAGATTATATTAAAATGTCATCCAATACAGCAGTTAAAGCTAAGTGATTAAAGGTCATGTGAAGCAGCATGTGAGTCATTGTGGAAACTGAAGTGTTTGGTAGGGGGGAGCATGTGAGTCATTGTGGAAATTGAAGTGTTTGATGGGGGTGAGCTTACATTGTTTCAAAACCAGCAGTGCAGAACGGAACAAAGACAGCTTTCAATTGTGTAGCATGAATTTTTATTTCATTATGATTATCTTTTTTTAGTAGTAATAGAAAATTGGCCTGAAAGAGGATGCAAAATTATTTCGATAGCATTTAAATGTTTTTTGTGAATTACAAGGAGGTTATGATTCATTTCATTCATTTTCACTAAAAGGTGAAGATGCAAATTACACAAAACAGGCATAAAAAAACCTTTTTCTTTGTCCACAATGCACCTTGCTTCCATTACTTATGCCCATTACTTATGCCCATTACTTATTCCATTACTTATGCTTCCATTACTTATACTGTTAGGAGAAAATATATGTGCCCATTTCTACAGGGAAAATTGAGCACAATAACCGCATACACCCCTTACTAGCCCCAAATACAAGTGCCATTAGTGCCTGTTCATGCAAAACATTTCTTGACCCATTTATTGTCAGCTGCAGGGTACTCTAAAAGATTTTTGTACCCAGAAAAAAACTAAATTGATAATATTGATAGAAAAGTGACATTGACATTGAGTTGTTTGTGGCTTCCATCTTGGCCAAGTTACTCCAGTTGCCCACTTGGACAGAAAACATTACCAGTCACGATCATATTTAGTTAGTAAATAAAGGATTCCCTATTTTTGGAGCTCCAAATTTATGAGATCTACCACTGATATCATCCCTCAAAAAGTTTAGCTGAAGGAAGGGAGTTGAAAGCTGAGTTTTGTAGTTTTGTTTTGAAGGATCCTTCTGTTGATGAGTGATGACTACTCATAACCTTATGTACAAATATTAGTTTTGCCTTAAATATATATTTTTTATAAGAAAAGCAAAGGTAAATGAGTTCATGGAATGATTTTCAGTAAACCCGATGTAGCAATATTTTACTGGATATAGTAGCAGACTGGCTTGCAAAATAGGCTAATTCTAACTTAATTTAATGATTTACTTGTGCCCCTGATTCACCCACAAAGCTAGAGAACCAAGTTCTCTGAATATTATTTCAGTGTATTATTTGTATGCTAATTTATTTGCTATAATTTTTTAATTATTTCAATGTTCTGGTAATATCTGGAATCACTATACCCAGGTAAAATGTGGAGTATTTATATTGCAGGAACCCAGGTGCCACAACTACCAAATGTACAACCAGAAACACTGGGTTTGCCAGGTATGCAACCGGAAAGCAATGAAACAAAGTACAGTACATTCATGGATGTTAAATTCTGTTTAATAATAATTATTTAACAGTATTGTTGGGGGCATTCTGACATCTGACTTTGGGACTGGTCAACATTATTGACCATTTTTAAATCACTCTTTAAACATGTATACATATCTTGAAAAAGTGATGGCAATTCATCCAATAAGAAATAATAACTTCTGTGGTCAGATAAATATCCATATGCCTCCAGCAACCATAGCAGAGTCACCAACAAACAGTATTAATAAAGGACACCTTGTGCTGAAATCTAGGTAACACTTATTGTACTGTATGTGTCTCATATTAATGGTTCCTTTTAAAATGTACAAGTGTAGTGTTGCCCTTTAAGAAGGGGCACCTAAAATGAAAATACTGTACGTCTAGTAATTATGCAGTAAGAAGCCATCTTAAAATAGACGGTATTCACGGGTCTTTTGTTGCACACATAAAACTGCCTTAAAACCAAAAATAAAAGCTTTAACCTTCATTCAAGGAATTATGGAGACATGACAATGACTCCTTAAGGTCATAATGGTTTAATTAAAAATGTAGGAATCCATTATGTATCATTTGGGTTTTATAAGTTTCTACATTCTGAGAAAAGATATGGTAAATTTGTGCTATGTTCTTTATTAGTCAGATAGATGTAGCTGTTATCTGCCAACTGGCTTGTTGTGTAAATAGTTAGATATTGTTTTGTTGCAGTTTTCCCAAGTACTGATTTATTTGTTTGGCCTTTGGAACATACAGTACATGTGGAACCAGAGAGATTTTGTTGCATATTCACTGATATCTTGTTAAAGAATATGGTGACATAAGCAAATGCTGAACCACAAAGGAAGCGTTGAACCTATACAACCTGAAATCCTCCACTTTAAAGATACATTTCTTTGATTCCTTTTATAGCTCTCACAAAATGTGTTTCTCCTCTGACTGTTTTATTGTGTCCTGTGATAGAGACTCCTTTGCACACTCACCTGCATTGCACACTGAACTATGGGGTGTCCACTGGGGTTATTCAGCTTCAGCTTTTTGGCTAACTAACTATATTAGAAACATTTTTTATTTTGCACAGCCTATCTATTTACCCAGTTTTTAATTTTACCGTGAACTGATCCTTTAATGAAGCACACACACACACAAATAGTGTGACAAATAGGGGCAGATTTACTAAATTCACATGAAGGATTCAAAGTTCGATCACATTTTTAAAAACATTCAGAATTAGAATTTTCGAATGTTTTTGAAGACCACTTCGACCAGTGAATTTTGAAAATTCGATTGAATCGAATAATTCGAATAAAATTTCATTTGAATATTCGACTATTCAACTGTCGAAGTACTTCCCCTTTAAATTTTTATTCGACCACCTAGTTCGCCAGATCAAAGCTACCAAATTGAGTTTCATTACTTTTGATTGAATAAAAAATATTTGATTGATCGAAAAAATAGTTTGAATCGATCGATTCCAACGATTTATCGATCAATAAAATATTTCCTATTCCGTTCGACCTATCGAATTGCGGTAAAATCCTTTGAATTCGAAGGATTTTACTTCCCTACCTATTCAGATGGTCGAATTTTGAATTTTTTTCAATTCGACCAATAGTAAATCTGCCCCATAGTCTTATCTTTACCACAAATATATTGGAATTATGAAAAAACCCTGCATTGCGGATAAAAAATATGTTCATTGTCTCTGAAAGTGCACTTTATACATTGCATTGAGCATAGTTGTTTTGATTGCTGTATACCTGAACCTCTGCAAGAATGAGACAATAGCTGTTGTTTTTCTTAATAGACAGGTGAAAGCTACATGCTTATTTGCAGCTATGGGTTACAACATTTAATTTCCGTCCTCTGATTCTCCTTAGATGCTGGAATTGTTAACATTAATCATATCTTCCTGACAATTAGGCTGGAGTTTGTCTGCAAATATGTTTATTTCTATTTATGACTACTTCATTGAATATTGTGTTGCATCTATTCTGCAGTTAATATGACTGTTGCCGGTTTACAACCAAATTAAAAAGCTATCTGGGGCCAGATAAGTCTCTTCAACATTCAGGGTTGCTAGATGAACATGTAGTAGAGTTCCTATAGCCTTGATACCCCTGGGTAAGGTGGATGCTCTTCACTGTTCTAGTCAGAATTCATCTAGCATTGCACTGGGATTTGATCATCATGCCAAAACATAATAATAATGCAAATAATTAATTATTTGCTCTTACTTGTGTTTACCCGAGTAAAAATGGCAATAAAATAGTTAACCTTAGAAAGTTATATTGTTGTTTCTAGAATATATATATAAATATTTATGTGTGTATTTAATTATACGATTTGTATCTGTTACTTAGCAGGATAGTTGGAATTGATCCATAACCTTACAATATCTAATCTATCTTTTTTGAAGTGAAAAAATTTTTATTTTTATGTCATTTTTGGCTTTTTCAAGTATCGAATAGTCTGAAATTTGATTCAAATAAAAAAAATTGGGAAATTCTAATTTTGAAGTACCATCTCTTAAAAAAAATTAGAATTCGACACTTCACCACCTTAAAGATGCCAAATTGCTATTTAAGTCTATGGGGGACCTCCTGGAAACTTTAAGGAGTGTTTTTGAATGACATATGGAAAAACATTTGCATTTGTGCGGACCCCCAAAATATTACATTTTTTAAATATTTCAGTATTTGAATAAAAGTCAAATGGATATTTATGTATTTATACCTTGTTACAGGTACCCAGTTGCCAGGGGTGGACAATCAGATTGCATTAGAAAGCAATATTCTTCCTGGAGTCTTAGATTTGCCAGGTAAAACATACTCTGCTTTTTATGCTCTGTGTTTATTATTAATCACTGTCGTATTTTGATGTTAAGTATGTATACACAGCTGTTCCCAAGTACAATACACTTTGAGTATCTTTTTGAAGTAATGTACCAAGGATCAGCAGGCAATTTTTATTGCAAAGTATTGGTTAAAAGAGTTGTTCACCTTTAAAGTAGAATTAAAGCTTAAATAAAGTAGGGCAGAAATGTTGTATGTTATGTTTTGGGCTTTTAAACCAGCCAAAGGAAACCACAACCCTTAAAGGACCAGTAAAATAAAAATGTTTTAAAATTTGTTAGTATACATAAAAAAAACACCAAGACAAATTAAACTTCAAAATTGGAAAGTCTTTATTAAGAAATAACTTACAAAAACTCTGCTTCCCCTCCTCGTAAGAAAAGGCAACAAAGCGACGATCCATCCTGCCAAGCTCAATTTCTCCTTCCTGGCTATTCTGCTGACAGAATGTGAAGGAGTGTGGGCTGAAGCAACAAGGGAGTACACTAAGGAGCATGGAGGGCTGCTGTCTGCACTCACAGCTCCCATGGGGATCAGCTTGCACTTGCACCAGTTGTCCTGTAACTGCCTCATGGCTTCATTCCCAGAGCCTGATTTTAGCTGTGTGTAAGGAGATGTGTGTGTCCTCTGCCCCCATCTCCTCCTCCAGTTCTTGTTCATCCTCCTCCAAGGTGTCCAACAGCAGCAGTACGAAGGTGATGTTGGTGGGCTCCCCATTGGCTACTAACTTGTCGACATAGGGGCAGTAGTGCCAGCAGCAAAGGGAGGAGGTAGCGACAATGGTTCGGCCTCTGCTCCCCCCGCAGGCTACACATTTGTATCTGCGTGCATTCTGTCGCCAGGCAGTGCCTGGAGGGGTACTGGAGCCTGGGGATTCTCTCCAGTTGCGCTGCCCAGTCTGCTAACACAAGGTCCTCATTTCTGAGGCCGGAATGGACGCGTTGCCCTCCTCTACCTTCCTGCACCTCATGTGGAGCCAATGGGGAGCCGGCAGACATCGCCTTCCTACTGCTGCTGTTGGACATCTGGGAGGAGGATGAAAAAGAGCTGGAGGAGAAGATGGGGGCATAGGACACACATATCTCCTTACACAGGGGGCACAGCTGAAACTGGACTCCAGCAAAAAAGCCATGAGGCCTTGACAGGACAATTGGTGAAAGCGCAAGCTGATCCCCAGGGCAGCCGTGAGAGCAGACAGCAGCCCCCCTTGTTGCTCTTCCCAGTCCACGCTCCTTCACATGCTGTCAGTAGAATAGCCAGGGAGGAGAAATCGATCTCCGCAGAATGGATCATTGTGTCGCCTTTTCTGAAGAGGAGGGGAAGCAGAGTTACGGTAACATTTCTTGATAAAGGCTTTGTTTCAATTTTAAATTTTCAAGTTTCAATTTCAATTTTAAAGTTTCATTTGTCTTGGTGGGTTTCGATGTATACTAACACATTTTTTTAAGAACATTTTTGATTTACTGATAAAACTCTGTGTCCCCAAATATGCCCAAGTAGCTCCTCATCTTCTTTTCTGCTTATTCACTGCACATGATCTGTGCTGTTATCAGTTACTAACCTTAGGGACCAACACATAAGATACTAAGGGGCAGATTTACTAAGCTTGGGTGGAGGATTCAAATGCAAAAAATTTGAGTTGAATTTTTTTTTTGGGCTACTTCGACCATCGAATTTGCTAAATTCGATTGAATCAAATGAATCATTCGATAGAATCGAATGATTCCAATAAATTGAATGATTCAAATAAGAAACTCGTTCGACCATTTGGTGGTACTTGCCCTTTAAAATTTTATTCAATTGCCTACTTCGCCAGATTAAACCTACCAAGTTCTTATATTTGCCTATGGGAAGCTCTCAAAGGCTTTTTCTAATTTTTTTGATTGAATAGAAATCATCTGATTTCTAAAAAAAATTTAGTACGATTTTTTCAAGAAATTGGATGATCGCTATTTGTTCGTTCGATAGATCGAATATTGGTAAAATCCTACAAATTCAATATTTGATTTTGTTGGATTTTACTTGGTGAAAATTTCAATGGTCGAATTCGAGGGTTTTTAACTATTGAAATGCGACCCTTGATAAATCTGCCCCTAAATATAAAAAATATAAATATCACAATATAAGGCTGATTAGAAATAGTTAAAATTATTGGTACATGGCAGCTCAGACACACAGTTTGCATCAGAATTTAATAATCAGCTCTGCAAAATCTGTTTATATGACAGGCAAACCTCATTTTCTTCTTTATGATTTGTAACATGAAGCTTAGCTTCTCAACAACTGCTCAAAGCATCTGAACATATAAGTTTCACTTCTAACAGAAGTCTAGAGTTCAAGATGGTAAACTCCTGTGACATCTTTGAATGCCTGAATTATTACTACTTTAAAGAAACTATCTTTGGGATGGTGCAATATGTTCAGTTTATAAAATATGTTGCTTCATATTAATTTTTATGGCTTAGTTCTCCTTTAAATTAACTTTTAGTATACTGTAGAGAGTGCTATTCTAAGACAGTTTGCAATTCAGCAGCTATCTAGTTTACATCAGCTACTTGGGGGGATAAGGAAATAGATACTAAAATTAATTTCAAATCACAATACTATGAGTTTGTGGCAGCATGGTTTTATGTGCAATATCTGTTGAAAGACAAATTTAATTGCCAACTATGAGGAGGTGAGCAGAAACATTGACACAGGGATGGCAGTGGATGTGATCTAAAGCATTTGATAAACTGCCACAAAGAAGGTTTCTGATTAAATAAACCAATACTACCCTGGAACATAAAATTTTATTTGGATAGAGAGCTGGCTGAAGGGGAGATCAAAGAGTAGTGGTAAAAATGTTCTAATTGGACCAATGTTGTTAGCGGAGTACTGCAAGGGTCTGTCCTTGGCCCTTTGCTTTATTAATTGTTTATTAATGGCATTAACTCAAGTGATGAAACACAGTTTTACATCTGCATAGATACCTGGTAAGACTATACCTTGAGTATGAAGTGCAGTCTTTAAGAATAATATTAATAAGCTGGAAGAAGTGCAGAGGTGTGCCTCTAAACTTGCAAAAGGAATGGAAGGATTAAATTTTGAAGAAAGACAAGGATCAATATATCAAGGATGGGTGGGGCATTTGCAAGCAGACATGATAACTGATTAGTACATTAGAGGATATTATGGATAGAGGGGGATATTTTTTTTTACATAAAAGAACAAGAGGCCACTCCTATAGAGTTGAGGAACTTAGCTTTCACATGAAATACAGATGCAGTCACTTGGATTTGTAAGTTAAATGCGTTGTGACTTAACTTATCTATCTCATTTATCCCACTTAACACAGAATATTGTGTCACAGCATCCCATCCAATTTAGAGTTCACCATTGAAAACAATGGGGCTTTGGTATGCTAATGAAAAGGTTAAATGCATTAAATGAGTTAAGATAACTTTACATAACACAGTTTCTTCAATTAGCCCTGAGTCACGACGCATTTAACTTACAAATCCAAGTGACTGCATCTGTAGCAAAAATGGTCCTTCACAGTGAGGACAGTGAGTTTCTGGAATACCCTGCCGGCTGATACTGTAAGAACAGTTTTTTTAATGCCTTTAAAAGTGTCTTTGATGTCTTCTTGGGCAAGCATAATATCCAAGGCTACAGTGAACTTAATATCTTGCATATACTGTATGTATGTATATTTCTACAGTATTTGTATATTGCTCCTTCAGGGCAAGCATATAACAGCAGAACAATAAATTAGTAGAAGAAACTGGGGTCATTACAACAATAAGTATAAATAAGTATAAAAATACATTAATACAAAGTATAGCTACAATACATATTAAGTGTTTATTGTCAAGGAGACAAAAGGATGGAGGTCCCTGCTCCATAGGTCTTATAGTCTAAATCTAACATATATTATGGATTATACTGTATATTAACTATATGTATCCTTATGTAACTATGCAAAATGTACTGATATTTTAATGTATTGTCCACATTATAGGCATCCAGTTACCCTTAGTGGAACTTAAAACACCAGTTGGAAGTGATATTCTTCCAGGGACCATAGACTTGCCTGGTAATTCATTCAAATGATCTGCAGGTTTAACATTATTATTAATGACTCATATGTGTTCAGACATTAACTGCAAATCTTTTTTGATCTGGAAAATGCCCATTACATTCTATTGTTAACTTCTAATTTCTTTTCACTATCATTGGTTCTTTGATAAAATCTATTAATTTCAGAGACCCAAATTTCAGTAATATACAATCAAATTCCATTAAAAAGCAATAATCTTCCTGGAATCTTAGACTTGACAGGTACAATGTGATAAAGTGTGTGTTGCATTTTACGATTTATTATATCTGACCTGTGATGTATGTCTTTATGATAAACCTAGGCTAATGTGTTTAGTTACTGAATGAATAATATTAAACAGGGATGGACCAAAATGTTGGCTAATTTAATAAATGTGTTAATTTTAACTATTTCAGCTAATTTAAATCATCTGCGTACAAATGCACTGATATTTAATGTATTGTTCACATTTTAGGTACCCAGCTGCCCCTAGTGGAACTTAAAACACCAGTTGGAAGTGGTATTCTTTCAGGGACCATAAATGTGCCTGGTAATGTATTTGCATGATTTTAATAACAATTAAAGATTTTGCATTAACCCCTTACTAATTATTAAGGTTAGAGACGTTTATAACAATTTGTTTCTCACAACAATAAAATCCATTATATCGGTATCTCCTTATTTCTTTTTACTACAACATAATTGTTTTTTTTTTATATACTCTATTCATTTCAGGGACACAAATTTCAGTTATAAACAATCAAATTCCATTAGCCCGTCTAATGTGTTTAGTTACAGAAAAAATAATATTAAACTTGGATGGACAAAAATGTGGGCTTTAATAATAGATAAGTATATTGCAACCATTTTATGTCATTATTGATAACATCTTAGTAAAAATACACTGATATTTTCATGTATTGTACACATTATAGGTACCCAGCTACTTTGTGTGAACCCTTTACCCAATTATTGGGGTTAGAGGTGTTAATAACAATTTGTTTCTCATTACAAAAAAATCCATTATATCGGTACCTTCTTATTTCTTTTTACTACCACATAATAGTTTTTTTTGTTTTATATATTCTATTCATTTCAAATTCTATTAGCCTGTCTAATGTGTTTAGTTACTGAAATAATATTAAACTTGGATGGACAAAAATTTGGGCTTCAATAATAGATAGGTATATTTCAACCATTTTAGGTAATTATTGATAGCATCTTAGCACAAATGCACTGATATTTTCATCTATTGTCCACATTATAGGCACCCAGCTGCCCTTAGTGGAACTTAAAACACCAGTTGGAAGTGGTATTCTTCCAGGGATCATAGACTTGCCTGGTAATTAATTTGTATGATCTGCAGGTTTAATGCTAATTACAATGCTTTGTGTTAACCCCTAACCAATTAATTTGGGGGTTATAGGCATTTATAACAATGTGTTTCTCATCAGAAAAAAACCCATTACATAATATTGCTGCTATAACTTCTAATTTAATTTTACTACCTCATATCTGGCATTTTGATATAATCTATTCATTTCAGGGACCCAAATTCCAGTAATAAACAATCAAATTCCATTAGGAAGCAGTAATCTGCCTGGAATCTTAGACTTGCCAGGTAAAATGTGATAAAGTGTGTGTTGCATTTTACGATTAATTATAGCTGACTTTTGATGTATGTCTTTATGATAAAAGTATGCTAAGTCTGTCTAATGTGTTTAACTATTTAATAAATAATGTTAAACATGGATGGACAAAAAATGTGGGCTCATATAAAAAATAGGTTAATTGTACCTATTTCAGCTAATAATTTAAATCATCTTAGTACAAATGCACTGATATTTTCATGAATTGTCCACATTATAG
>CM044443.1:49415336-49439768 GCA_024363595.1 Xenopus borealis
GGAAGTGATATTCTTCCAGGGATCATAGACTTGCCTGGTAATTAATTTGTATGATCTGCAAGTTTAATGCTAATTAAAATGCTTTGCCTTAACCCCTAATCCATTATTTCGGGGGTTATAGGCATTAATAACAATGTGTTTCTTATCAGAAAAAAATCCATTACATAATATTGCTGCTATAACTTCTAATTTAATTTTACTACTTCATATCTGGCATTTCGATATAATCTATTCATTTCAGGGACCCAAATTCCAGTAATAAACAATCAAATTCCATTAGGAAGCAGTAAGTAGGTTAATTGTACCTATTTCAGCTTATAATTTAAATCATCTGAGTACAAATACACTGATATTTTCATGTATTGTCCACATAATAGGTACCCAGCTGCCCCTAGTGGAACTTAAAACACCAGTTGGAAGTGGTATTCTTCCAGGGACCATTGATATGCCTGGTAATTAATTTGCATGATCTGCAGGTTTAATAATAATTAAAATACTTTGTGTGAACCCTTTCACCAATTATTGGGGTTAGAGGCATTAATAACAATTTATTTCTCATTACAAAAAAATCAATTATATCTGTATCTTCTTATTTCTTTTTACTACCACATAATTTTTTTTAAATATAATATATTAATTTCAAATTCCATTAGCCTGTCTAATGTGTTAAGTTACTGAAAAAGTAGGGTTGCCACCTTTTCTTTAAACAATTACCGGCTTTCCTATATATTTGCCTTTTTTTCATGTTAATAACATTGGGCTCAGCCACCAAAAATACCGGTCAGGCCGGTAAAAAAACGGCCAGGTGGCAACCCTAGTTGGAAGTGGTATTCTTCCAGGGATCATAGACTTGCCTGGTAACTCATGCTTTGTGTTAACTCCTTACCGATTAATTTGGAGGTTATATGCATTAGTAACAATGTGTTTCTCATTAAAAAAAATCAATTATATTGCTGCTATAACTTCTTATTTATTTTTACTACCGCATATCTGGCAATTTGATATAATCTATTAGTTTCAGGGACCCAAATTCCAGTACTAAACAATCAAATTCCATTAGGAACCAATAATCTACCTGGAATCCGAGACTTGCCAGGTAAAGCATTTTTTGCATTTTATGATGAAGCATATTTGCCATGTGATATACAGTATGTGACACACTGCTTTTTATTGTGCACATACCTGGTATGTTCATGTATTGTCCACATTGCAGGTATCCAGGTGCCCCTAGTGGCGCTCAAAACACCAATTGGAAGTGGAATTCTTCCAGGGATCTTAGATTTACCTGGTAATTAGTTTGCATCTGAAGGTTTAATATAGTCTGCCTGATATGTTTGTAACATAGTAACATATTAATTTTGGTTCAAAAACGTGTCAAGCTAACCTTTTTATGTCCATAAATATCCTGCCTAACTACTAGTAGATTGAGAGGAAGGAGAGGAAAAATATTTGTGAAGCTTCTCCAGTTTTCCTCAGAGGGGAGAAATTCCTTCCTGAATCCAAGTTTGCAATTGAACCAGTCCCTGAATCAACTTGTACTATGAGCTATCTTCATTTGAATGATCTGAAGTTTTTATATTAATTGAAATGCTTTTAATTAAATACTTTCTGAATTATTAATGTAGGGAAAGGCAATAACAAATTGTTTTTGGTCAGAAAATAAATATCATTAAATGTCATTATCATCTGTTGCAAACTTCACAATTTCTTCTCACTACCACATACACTGGTAATTTGATATAATGTATTTCAGGATCTCAAATTCCAATGATAACCAATCAAATTCCATTGGGAAGCAATATCATTCCAGGAAATGTAGACTTGCCAGGTAAAATGATGGAATTTTGGTGTGTTTTGGGTTTTAAGATCTTTAGCTATTAACCATGACAGACTTTATGAATTTATGTATATAGGTAATTGCTGACAATCATCTGTGAGTAGATAAGTTCTACTGTAATGTAATGGCAACCCTTTCCCCCTTTCATATACACCCTGATGCTTTTTTGCAGGGACCCACATACCCCTGGTGAAAATTCCTACATCATTGGGAAATTATATTCTTCCTGTAAATCTAGACTTGCCTGGTAATCAAATTCATGTACATTTCTTATTAGTTATCTGTATTAGCTAGTCATTATTTCTAAGTTTACACGTGTTCTTTGTTTAGTCGCTAAATACATCTACTGTTAGCATCTTACAATGCATCAGTACAAAATACTGATATTTCATTCATTTTCCCACATTGAAGGGACCCAGGTGCCTCAGGTGAAGATTGAGAATTCATTAGGAAATGGTATTCTTCCGGGACCATTAAAATTACCTGGTAAGTTTTAGAATACAAACATTTACACATGTTCTTTGTTTAGTCACCAGGCCCATCAGTACAAAATAATAATATTTTCAATAATTTTTCCATATTGAAGGGACCCAGGTGCCTCAGGTGAAGTCTGAGACTACATTAGGAAATGGTATTATTCCAGGACCATTAAACTTACCTGGTAAAACAATTAATATTTAGATATCTGTATGTTTGTTATTGATTTATTTACATACTATGATAATGGTGATTGATGCTTGCTGGATGCAATGTTCCTCATTGTAGTGACGCAGATACAAAAGGCAAAACATCAAATACTCCTTGGAAGTTATATCATACCTTTAAACAAAGATTTTGCAAATAAAAATTATATAAAGGCTAGGGTCACACCATTTTGATATGAAGTGGATTTTGGCACAGATGATAGAGATCTTGCATTTCAAGCATTTCAAAATCCACCACCGAGAGGAAAAATGTTTATGGGTGCAGGCAGAGCAGCAGTAGAGGAGCAGCAGGGGAGCTGATTCTAGACCTATGTTTCTCAGCAGGCTTAGATTCATATGGTGTGGCCATGCAAACATGAGACTTTGTATTCCACCCAAAGCGTGTTAGTACCAGAGCCAACACAACACCAGAGCCGACAAAACAGTTCCATATGCAAAAAAGAGAAGAGGCTGCAGTAGGGCTGAAAACCCAATACTTTTTTGTTTTTAGTTTGTTAGTTTTGTAAATGAGATATAAATGAGCAATTCATTAACCATACTTCAATGATCAGTATATGACCCAATAATCTCTGGGCTAGACACTTGCCTGTGTCTTTTCGTACTATCCAATGATCATAAGGGCCCCTGGAAATGGTGGACTTTTCATCAAACATCAACATTTGTACAAGGATAATGGCAGAGTATATTACAATATAATAGAACTTTATAATACATCTTTTGACATTCTTGCAATTAATTTTTACAATCTATTCATGTCTTCATAATGTTAAAAGTAGATTTAATGCGCATATAATGTGCATTTTGCATTTAAAATTCCTTAGTCTGAATTAACCAAATTTCTATTCAGAAACCAATTTCTTTATATAATGGCTACATATGATATATACAGTATATGATATATAACATACAATCCCTAAAAATAATTCTAGTAATTATTATTAAGGAACACCTGGACCAACTGCCAATGCATTGCAAACTCTTCTTGCAGAGCTATATCGTCGTATTGCAAGACTGGAATCAGGTAATTATAATATATGTTATAATAGATAGTCATATGGTGAATGGATGATAGCACAGTATATGTATGATTAATGACAATTAGAATTAATAGATGGGTTGATGACTTTACATTCATTTAAACATGTTCAGCATATGCCAAATGCATGTGAAGTACTGTATTTGAGGATATTATTTAATGTTTCTCATGCAGACATCAGCAAAATTGCTATTTTGTATTGTACAGAAGTATAATCAAATAAATTTGTATTTATGTTTTATGAGATTAATTATGACAATAACTATAATAAATATTAAAATCCTTAAAGGAAAAGTAAATGTTTTTCTTTTTCTTTCTGTAAATTTGCTCTAAACAGCCCCCCAGATTAATGTACCTTAGTCCCTGCTGCAAGTCTGCTCTGGTTTCTGTGTTATCAGCAGCTTGTTTCCCCTTCTTCCTGGTGCAGAGTGAAGCCCAGCCCCTTAGTTTACTGAGCAGTCCATTTGCTGCTGTTCCACAATAGAGAGGAAGAGGGAGCAAGTGTGTGCATTATTAAGCTAGTTTCCCCAAGCAAAAGGTGCAGCACACACTGGTCTCTGCTATGTCATAGTATGCAAATGATCTCCAGGACTAGTCCAAGAGATAAGGTCAGCTCAGTAAGCTATGGGGCGGGGCTTCACTCTGCACCAGGAAGAAGCGGAAACAAGCTGCTGATAACACAGAAACCAGAGCAGACTTGCAGCAGGGACTAAGGTACATTAATCTGGGGGGCTGTTTAGAGCAAATTTACAGATAGAAAAAAAAAAGGTTTACTTGTTCTTTAAAAGCTAATGCATTGCTGATGTTCATTGGGCAAATTTACACATTTACCTACAATATGTAGTACATATTACACCCTGTAATAAACCAAATTTTCTTAAGTGCTTCTGTTACAAGGAAAAACTCAAAAGACTGGTGAAAAGCCACAGGGTACTAAACGAAAGGGACTGATCCAGATGCTTCTAAATAACCCCTTGAAGATAGCAGATGCAGTGCCACTTCCAATACTAACACCATAAACCATTTCATCCTGGTCATGTCCTTATGGAGAATAAACCCAGCATAATATACATTTCTGGTTCCTATGGATATTTATTTACTCACTGGAAAATGAAATTAAAATGTAATAAATTGTATCCATTTATTGAATTTACTTGTTTAACATTACTGAAAGAACATTGTTTTATTGTTGTAGAAGATTGTATTTAGAAAATAAATTTCAAAGCATATTAAAATGGTTCTGATGTTTTGTATTTGTCCAAGCAACTGCCAATCACATTTTGGGTTACTGCTTGGCTTTCCTCTAGCAATTCACCTGCAAGAAAATGGTTTAGCCATCATAACACAGTCACCTATTTTCAATCTACTATAGACAGAAAATATACCACATACTGTACCATGTCTGTATACCACAAGTAAAACATTAAATGTCTCATATATACCATATATATTTATCTCTCTCTTGAACTTGTATCACAGAGACATAAAACATGACCCACTTCCTCTAAAACATTCTCTTGCTGTGAGTTCATGGATAAAGCTTGAAAGAAATGGTATATTATTATTATAAGGGCATCGTTTTGGTAAGCTTCAATTTGGATTGTCAACAGAAAATACAAAGCTCTACATATACATGTATTAGTGTCAGAGGCTGGTACATACAGTTTGTAACACATACTTTCTTAGACATGAGGGAAGAAAAATGGTATTGCTATGTCTGGGGCTCCAAGTTTCTAGTTTCCAAGAACTGTATTAATCCTACGATAATTTTTTCCATGCTCTGTCTCTGCTATCCAGACCAACCCCAGACAAATTAATCCTACATCCAACAAGTCGATGTTAATAGTATCAGTACTGCTGCCCAAATGCTAGATGATCATTGGATTAGCTCACCCATGTTTTTTGGGCAATGAACACAATTTTCCACTACATTGTTTTGAAAATAAAATTTTCAGGATCACAAGATGACACGTAGCTGTTATTCTTCCCAACAAGGTGCCAGTAGCTAATTTCCTAAGAAAAGTTAGTGATCCTTCACCCTTTTACCCCCAGGAAGTAGTAAGACCAAACGTACATGTATTTATTTCCTTATTTATATTAAAGGGGTGGTTCACCTTCAAGTTAATTTTTAGTATATTGTAGAAGGGCCAATTCTAAGAAACTTTTCAATTGGTCTTCATTGTTTATTTTTCATAGTTTTTTAATGATGTGAAATTTTCTTCTGTTTCTTTGCAGCTTTCAAATGGGGGTCACTGACACCATCTAAAAACAAATGCTCTGTAAGGCTATACATGTATTGTTGTTGCCACTTTTTTATTATTTATCATTCTATTTAGTCCCGCTCCTATTCATATTCCAGTCTCTTATTCAAATCAATGCAGGGTTGCCAGGGTAATTTGTACTCAAGAAACCAAATTGCTAATACTGCAAACTAGAGAGCTGCTGAATAAAAAGATAAATAACTATAAAACCACAAACAATAAAAAATGAAAACCAATTGCAAATTGTCTCAGAATGTCACTTTCTACGTTATACTAAAAGTTAACTCAAAGATGAGCAACCCCTTTAAGGCTTCAGGATTTGGCCAAATCACAGCACATTTGCAGGATTTGGCCAAAACAGTGATTAGCCAAACTACTGCCTTTTTGGTGAATCAAACTGGTGCAGAGTCGCACATCACTGGTTGCACGTGGAAACATTGATAACATAGTTATCATAAATAGCAAATAACATCCACATATTAAGACTAAAAATGGGCCCTTAAGAACAGGTTTCCATGAAATAGAACAAAATCCAGGGCTTAGTTCTTGTTGTCCAACATTTTTGTCCCTTCTGTACAGTTTATCAAGATCCTCCCTTTTAAACTCTTACAAAATGGGAACAATCCTCGCAGTCTCATGCTTCAAGTAGAATCTTCGAATGCATGTATTTTCCATGCATTTATTGAAATACTAATAGAGTGACCTGTGTTAAAAGACTCCTTCCTCTTATCTATTAATAACATTAAGGGGCAAATTTAAAAATTGAATGCTTATTGAATTTCGAATGGATTCGTAGGATTTTGGGTGAATTTTTGTAAATTTGCCCCTAAAATCAATCACCATTTAACAAGCCTGTCCTCATGTTTTTGCAATCACAAATTATCATATATATATATATATATATATATATATATATACTGTACAATCTTCCAATGTAGAAAATTACACACAGGGAGAACAAGCATTGTAATACATGAAATAGATAAGTATATTAAGGGGCAGGGGGCAGATTAAGGCACATTTATCAAGGGTTGAAGTGAAAATTAAAATTTATGATACATTGTTCCTTTAAGAATTCGACTATTCGCCACGTTAAACCTGACAAGTTGCTGTTGTAGCCTATGCAGGACTCCCATGAACTCAAAATCTGACCCTTGATAAATCTGCCCCTAATAGTACCAAATGGTAAGAAACAGTAGGAAGGAGGCCCCTGCCCCGGGTACTAAAGCTGTGTGACCACATTCCCTTACACTCAATTAGTTTGGCAACATCCAGTATGGTTTGGACTGTGGTTCCCTTACATACTTTTCCTGGAAAAACATATTAGTTCTGGAGATACTGTACAACTGTAAATATGTAGCATTAGGTTTCATCAGTGATTGAGCAATAAGGCATGAATAAGGTATTTATTTGCAATGCCAGAAGCACAGCCAACATTTTACATTCTCTGTATAAAGGTATTGTTATATATTTGCCTTCCTGCCAATAATTTATTTTGCAGTTGACATATAAGAGTTCTTAAGCAACCGTAACTGATACAGTCTACGTGCTATAATTCACAACAATCAACAGGGAAGCTGTACATAGGAAATGCAACAGACAATACCTTAATCTATTTTCATTTGTCTACACCCTGTGTGACGAACGTCAAACTAAAGTTTACACTGTGTACAACATCCCTTCTTAACTTTTAAATCAGATCTAGAGATGATGAGAGCTGGTCAAACACAGGTGTTTCCTTCTGTTATCCCTTCTGTTCTCTGCAAATAGAAGCTTGATATTCTAACATCATTTGTTCCTTACAAGCAGTGCCTCCACTTTTCAGAAGATATCCATATTGCTGGAATTACTGAGGTCAAGGATTTGGAATTATCCAAAATAAAGCTAAAATAACATAACCAAGGAGCTGAATGTCATAATTCATGAAAAATATTGGATTATTGTCTGGGTGATATTTGTAATGAAGATACATGCTACAGTGTAATAATCGAGTTTCTTCCTGACAGAAGATTTGTTGTCATTGAGGTATGTAACAGGTATTTTAGGTTTACTGTGTATAATAGTTTATTCCTAAAATTTGCAAACCCTATAATTTATTGTTTTTCAGTCCAGAAGTGTTTTACACTTTATAATTATTTAGACATTAAAATTAGATAGCACATAAGATTACACACTAGATTCAAATTCAATGCATCTCCTTAAGGCATAATAATCTATGTTGCAGTAGCACTCCTTCCCCTGGGTGAACCAAAACTGAAACATGCTCTAATAGTTTTAAGAAATGTAGTTAAGCTGGTACGTTGCTCTGCATTGCGACTTACATTTATTATGTGATATACTGGACTGGATTAAAGGCCATATGTATTTTTTAGTTTCTTTTAAGTTTCTGTTCCACTCAAAGAGTTAAATCAAAGCAAAACAAAAGCAAATAGATATTGCCTAAATAAATAAAATACTATATCAAAATATATCTGGGAATGTTACAGCTGTAGTATAGTCATTGTTTGCTGAACTAATCCCTGAGGTTGTTGCCACAAAGTCAAACACAGCTGTGTGCTTTTCACAATAATCTTCAATGTGCACAATGCATACAAATAGTAGTGAATATTCTGTAAATAATATTAATGTATTTTATACCTTATTCCACATCTTTTATATTTCAAGTTGTAATACAGTCAGAGTATCCTATCCTAGTATGTATTGTGGTAGAGTGGCCAAAGAAATACCTAAAAAGGTGTGTTTTCCCTTAATTTCTCCCCAGTAGGAGAGGTACAGTAAGTGTCAGGAAGGGTGTTTATAAACAGAGAAGGGTTTTTCTGTTTAAAGACTTTGGCAGCTAGATCTTGGAAGCTGGGGTACTCTGGAAGAACCAGGCAAGCCAGGTACACCACTCCGATCCATTAATACAGCATATGTATTGGAGCTCACTTTCCACAAGAAGGCTTTCCTGTGAAAAAGTATTTAATTCTAGTGAGACTATTAGGAAGGTCTCTTTGAACAGGACATAATGCAGGAAGGATACCTGCCTGTTGTAAGAACTCCCAGAGGGGCTGGGGTGCTGTCGGCAAGTGGAAGAAGCAGAGGGAGTCTGTGACCAAAAGTCTGATAGATTGATGTGAGCCAGGAGGGTGAGTTATCCCCCAAAAGGAAGAATTATGAGTACAGGGGTGATCCCAACTGGTGTGTTTTTGCTGGTAGTCTACATGGTGCATCTAATACATTACATTTAAACTGATAACTAGCCAAGCTGAGGGAATCTTAAAGGACAAGGAAGGTTAAACTAAAGCGGGTACAAATGTTTTACATTATGTTTTGGGCTTCTGTACCAACCCCTGGCAACACCAGCCCTTCAGCAGTAAGGATCTGTTTCTCCCAAGATGCCCCAGTAGCTCCCCATCTTCTTTTCTGCTGCACATGCTCTGTGCTGATGTCAGTTACTGAGATTAGGGACCAACTCAAAATTTACAGTACACACAGAATATAAATGTCACAATATAAGGCTGATTAGTAGTTAATATGGATAATTACTACATGGCAGCACAGAAACCAGCAACTAGCATCAGAATTTAATAATCAGCTTGTATGACAGGCCAACCTCATTTTCTGCTTGATAATTTGTGAGAATGTGCTTAGCTTCTTAACAGCTGCTCAGAGCCCACTAAGCATGTGAGTGTCACAGACACTTTCCAAGAAGATGACCCCCTGTGACAAGTTTGAAGTCCTGGATCATTGCTGCTATTGACAAGCTGAAACTTTAGGCTGGTGCAATACGTTCAGTATATAAAACATGGCATTTTTAGTCCTATTCATTTGGAATTTGTTTATCATTGGCTGAGCTTTCAAAGTAGCAGCTTCCTATTAATATATAACATGCCTTATGGAAACAGTAATATTTCAGCAGTGATGTATTGGATTAACAGAAAATATGCAATATGCATCATAACAAAATTAGACAGATGCATACATTTGGGCACCCAAACAAAGATATTACATCAATGTTAGCTATATCAATACTAGCTGAGCCTCCTTTTGCAAATGTAACAGCCTCTAGATGCAGCCTATAGCCTGTTGATGAGCTAACACATAAGGTACTTGGACCATTCCTCTTCTGATTGCCTTTGATGAGTATCTGGATTCTGGATGGTGGTATTTTTGACCATTCATCCATACAAAATCTCTCCAGTTCAGTTTAATTTGATGACTACCGAGCATGGACAGCCTGCTTCAAATCATCCCATAGATGTTTGATGATATTCAAGTTAGGGGACTGTGACGGCCATTCCTGAATATTGTACTTCTCCCTCTGCATAAATGCCTTTGTAGATTTCAAAGTGTGTTTAAGGTCATTGTCTTGTTGGAATATCCAACCCCTGCGTAACTTCAACTTTGTGACTGATGCTTGAACATTGTCCTGAAAAATGTGTTGATATTGGGTTGAATTAATCTGACCCTCACTTTAACAAGGGCCCCAGTCCCTGATCTAGCCACACAGCATTTCTTGGAATGTTATGTTCTTCTTCCTCCATGCAAAACACATTTTTTTTTAAAAGAAAAAATAAATAAATTTGTGTCTCATCAGTCCAAAGAACTTTGTTCCAAAATGACTTTGGATTGTCTAAATGAGTTTTTAAATACAACAAGTGACTCTGTTTGTGGCCTGAGTGGAAAAGGGTCTTCTTTCTCATCACCCTGCCTACAGATTGTGCAAATTGTGCTGAATTGTAGAACAATGTACAGATTCACCATTTGCAGCAAGATGTTCTTGCAGGCCTTTTGAGGTGATTGTTGGGTTTTCCTCGCATATGTCACTCCTGTATTTTTTTTGGCCTGCCAGGACTGGGTTTTACAGCAACTGAGTCTGTGGCCTTCCATTTCCTGATTGCATTCCTTACAGTTGAAACAGTTTAACCCTCTGAGATAGCTATGTCTAATATAAAAACAACTGGGCTTGCTGAAAAAAATTTAATGAAGACATTTCACTGTTCATCTGAGAAGCTTCTTCAGTTCAACTGGTGGTGTGGGGAGTTCTCTGCATATAGACTCTTCCAACAATCCAGTCAAAATGACACATGGTAACTCTTCAGAGAGTTCACACAGGTGTTGATTCTGTGTAGTTACCAATGTGCCATAAAACTCCTAGAAACAGTTGTTACTTTTGAGAGCTGCATGAATGGATATGTGAAGTTTTCTGAAACCACCAGGGTACAGATGTGAGATGGTTTCTCCACCTTGACATGTATCGTCTTTTTCACGCCTCTTTCAAACCAGTGGTCTTCTTTATCCAAGATTTGAACATTGCTATCTTCAAAGGAGTGTACCTTGCCTTTTAGGTGTAGAAAGACAGCCAAGTCTTGCCCTGTAAAGTTCCCCCTCCTATGCTGAGCCATTCGCTTGGTGAACATTTATTTTGTCTCCCCAACGTATAGATCAGTGCACTCCTCGCTACACTGGACTGCGTATATCACATTGCTTTGTATTCCTTTAGAAGTTGTCTCAGTGTGTTGCTAGGTTTGAAAAACACAGGGACACAGGTATGAGTGGGTTTCCTGTATACCTCCATTTTCAAGGTACCCCCCTCTTGGATGCAACAGTCCAAAAAGGCAAGTTCGTTCCCGCGGACATCTTCCCTTCTGAACTTCATGTTATTGTCCACTGAGTTAATGTGTTCTGTAAAGATGGCCACTTCATAAAAGTGTTCTGTAAAGACCGCTGCTCCAGTAGACTTCTGCACTGAAATCCATTTCTCAAAAAAGCAAACAGATTTTTTTATATTCAGTTTTGAAATCTGACATGGGGCTAGCCATTTTGTCATTATCACAGCTGCCTCGGTCATGTGACTTGTGCCAGCACTTTAGGAATGACATGAGTTTTTAATATTGAGTGCTGTTCTTAGATCTACCAGGCAGCTGTTATCTTGTGTTAGGGAGCTGTTATCTGGTTATCTTCCAATTGTTCTGTTGTTAGGTTGCTGGGTAGGGGAAAGGGAGGGGGTGATATCACTCCAACTTGCAGTACAGCAGTAAAGAGTGATTTAAGTTTATCAGAGCACAAGTCACATGACTTGGGGCAGCTGGGAAATTGACAATATGTCTAGCCCCATGTCAGATTTCAAAATGAAATATAAAAAAATCTGTTTGCTCTTTTGAGAAATGGATTTCAGTGCAGAAATCTTATGGAGCAGCACTATTACCTGATGCATTTTGAAAAAAAAAATGTTTTCCATGACAGGATCCCTTTAAGGCACAAATCTAGCAACAAACATACTTGGTTAGGATTGAGATTTAGTCTGCTGCTAATGGTATCTTGCTGCAGTCGATTTCTTACAGTCTCAGTTGCCATAGGTATACATATGAACAATGACGTGACATCAGATTGTTTCTTCTGCCATGAATCTTGGTTACAAAGTTTTTGGCATTCTGTATATAATGTACTGTATTGCCTAACAATGGGGCTAAGATGTTAGCTGATAATTTTGCAGTGCTGTATGTCCCTGAATTTATGCTGCTGACAATGGGCCTTAGTGGGGCTCCTTCTTTGTGTATCTTGAGTAGTGATGGGCGAATTTATTTGCCAGGCGCAATTTCCATGCGAATTCCCGCGATTTGCCGCCGGCGAATAAATTCGCAAAACTGTTGAAAGTTTGTAGGTGTAGAAAAAAAAAACTTAAAAAGAAAATTATGCGATGCACGCTGAAAACAACGCGGTGTGCGTCAAAAAACGCAACGCGACTCGTTCCGTCAATTCATGAATTTCACAGGAAATGGGATAGATTCGCCCATCACTAATCTTGAGAAGTCAAGCGGCAGTATAAAACTGGATCGATTGCTTTCTCGTATTGAAATTGTTGTAAGCAACCTATCCTTTAGGTTGTTTGGGTCTTTCCTTAAAGGTTCATATGTATTGATATCACTAAGTTAGTGTGGTTATCTTGCAGTGCTAGTCAGTTGTGTTGAGCACAACTGTGCATCACGCTTTATCTGCTGGCTGGATAGTGATGTTCGGGTCCTCTCTTGAGTAGTAGGTTAGAGGGAGGTGTTCTGGCACTTGACAAGGCAGCTGGCACTTTAAGTCGGAGTTGTTCCGCTTCTTGTTGTTCCTTTTCTATGTGATTATTAATGATGGCAGATTCTGTGGCTGTGATGAGTTCAACTACTGAGATGTGTTGTGTTGTCACTGCATAGTTCAACACCTTGCATAGCACGTCCCTTTCTGGCTGAGTTAGTACCTTATCTGAGGTTCTTAACCCACGTGTCTTTGATGTTCCTCTGAGATAGCTTTTTGTAGCCTTCCCCTAAACCAGTGATCCCCAACCAGTAGCTCGTGAGCAACACGTTGCTCTCCAACCCCTTGGATGTTGCTCCCAGTGGCCTCAAGGCAGGAGTTTATTTTTGAATTCCAGGTTTCAATGCAAATTTTGGTTGTATAAAAACCAGGTGTCCTGCCAAATAGAACCTTCTATAGGCTGTCAGTCAACATAGGAGCTAACAAATGGCCAATCACAACACTTATTTGGCACCCCAAGAACATTTGTCATGCTTGTGTTGCTCCCCAACTCCTTTTACTTCTGAGTGTTGCTCAAAGGTTCAAAATGTTGGGGATCCCTGCCCTAAACCATGATACCAAACAATCTTTGTTTTCAGATCTTTTGAGAGTTGCTTTGAGGATCCCATGCTGTCACTCTTCAGAGGAGAGTCAAACAGAAGGACATTTTGCCATTGGCCACTGTAAATGCCCTTTCTTATTATTGGACACACCTGCCTATGAAGTTCAGGGCTTAACAAGCTAATCCAAACTATTTGGTGTTGCCAGTAATCTATTTTGAGCTGTTACATGCATTCAAATTACCAAAATTACAAAGGTACCCACATTTTTGCACAGCCAGTTTTTCACATTTGATTTACTTCCTGATTAAATGACATTCCCCTGTTATCTTTTTGTTGAAAGTGGAGTAAATTATTATGCAGGCGGAAAGAGGTTCCCAAATGTTTTCATATGACTGTATATATACATATCTATATACAGTGTATATTCCTAAATCCAAGGTGCGCTAGGTTATTGCCCAGGTGCCAGCATAAAGGATATATAGAACATAAAGCAGGATGCGGCACTCACAGGGACTCTTTTTCAGATGCTTATTCGCTTATAATACAGTTATCACTATAGGTTCAGTTAAACCACAGGTCATTGGTTCTGGTACACTTGTCCCAGAAATGTTAAGCATTCTTTGTCTGAGATTAGGTGACTCTAAAAAGCCAGTAACACCATAATATAAAAAATACTGTTTCATGCAGTTCACTGAACACATGCAGGACGGGGCTTCTGTTGACAACAGATACAAAAATGGCTGCACATCTTCAGCAAAGCTGAATTTTCTGTAATAAGGACTTCTACTTTAAATGATACCTCTTTGTTCTAAACAATGGGGCTTATTTATAAACTTTGTGCATGGCAGAATGATATTCAGTGGCTTCTCAGTGAACTAGTGATTTGTTTGTGTGTCAAGAAGCTGAATGTGACTAGAGTTTTAATTTCAGATGTTATTCTGTCTAGTGCAAAAACTAATAATATCACACATGTTTTAATTTATTTTATCTTTGTAGGAATTGCAGAGCTCTTCAGATACAATGGAACAAACAGTACTGGTGTCATGGACCATTTTACTTGTGATTTTCGCCACTGTAGTGATAATGAGCCTTCTGATGGTTTTGCCTGCGGCCATTCTTATCTTACTGAGGATGAAACGAATGTCAGAAATTTCCTTGGCTGGAACTGTTTAATGAAAATAACCTAAAAGTAAACTATTTTGGTTGCACTGGAAACCAAACCAGCTAGTGTTAACTATAAAAGACTTTATATGGAACCAAGTTTTTTCCTAAACCAATTACATCATTATTGGAACAATATCTGAATGCTCCTGAAAATATGGCAGCATATTTAATGAGATGTCCAAAGATGTTAATTATTTGGTAAAATAACTTTGCAGAGGATTTATTAATTTGGAATTACACTTCCTCATCTTGAAAATCAAACAAAATCTATTCGGTTGTTATGTGTAACATAACATGTGTGTGTGTTATGTGTAAATACACTTTACTGAACCAGTAAATAAGCCCCTAATTCCAAATTACTTTGACCATTAAATGTATTTTGGGGAAGGACTATGTTTACAAAAGGATTTATCTGTGTTTGCTTTCATGCATACAAGTGGGTTCATTTGGATTGCAAGGATAGCTATAATTTCAGAAAAAAATTACGGCCCTTATAGCTCCTACCATAGGCAGGCAGTAAGCACAGGACTCCCCAGTACCTTGCGCTCCCTATCAATTCCCAGGCTGCACATTCAGAATGATACACAACATGATAAGCACATTTCAGGGGATGCCCATATGCTATCCATCTCCCATCCTGCTGCTGAATGCAAATAGTTTTGATTACAGAATGAGAATCAACTCTGGAACTCCTTTCTAGGAAAGAAAATATTTGGATGGAAATTGAAAGAACAATTTATACTTCATCACAATGGCTGATGCATATAAAAAATGATTATGAATGTTCATCTGCATAAGTAAAACATTTGCACACAATAAACATGTTAATATATATACTTCAGAAATTCATTGTGTTTCCTTAATCATATTTCTGCACACAATTTTGGTTACAGTTTGCACACAATTTACATTACAGTTTGCACATAGGGATGGGCAAATTTATTCGCCAGCCGCGAATTCGCGGCGAATTCCTGCGGCGAATTAAATCTTAAACCGCCAGCAAAAATTCACCTGGCGAAAATTCACCTGACACGACTTGTCGAAAATGACACAATGTACGTTAAAAACGATACGCACGTTCTTTTGCAAATTTTTCGACTAAGGAAATCTGCATAGATTCGCCCATCACTATTTGCACAGTTGATTTTACACTCTGCTGCATTTTATGCTAATTTGTTTTGGATACTCTCTTGCTTCAGAAAACTCTTTTTTTTTTCATTTTAGGTAAATAAATGGTGATTTTATTGTTATATATGTATTATTTCAACCTGGTGGGTTCGACAGATACCGTTGTTTCTTAAAATAAAAGCACTTTTCAGAAATAAATTCCGTGACAAAAAAGAAAATAGGGGTGAAAATTACATTTATTGTTAAAGTCCTTTTTCAGTGACAGAAAATAAACATTCTTACTTAATACCTTAGTTAGACTGAGATCTATTTATTAAAATGTTGAGATCACTTTTTTTAAGGAAATGCTATTCCTAAGATTTTTTTTGCAAATTTGAATATTTAAAAATGTAAGTTTAATATAATATTTAAAAATGTAAGTTTAGAGATTTGTTAATTGAAACATTTGCACAAATTTCATTAAGAAAATTTAGCAGTTAAAGGGCAAGGAAAATCTAAAATGGAATAAGGCTAGAAATGCTGTATTTTGTATACTAAACATAAACATTAAATTACTGCACCACAAGCCTAATCAAACAAATTATTTATGCTTTTAAAGTTGGCCACAGGGGGCTGTCATCTTGTAACTTTGTTATACATCTTTGCAAGACTAGACTACATGCACATGCTCAGTGTGGTCTGGGCTGCTTAGGGATTGTCATAAATTATCAAATCAGGGGAAAAAACAAAGTTGCCTGAGTTCTGCATGGCTGGTAAGTAAGGCAGGGGCTCCACCTGCTGTTCATAAGTATGATTGTTTCTCTGCCAGAAGTTAGGGACCGTCTGACAATTCCTATCCACAGCACTAAATGAATGGAGAATTTCACTGCATACAGTCAGGTTTCTTATAAAAATGGTACACATTTTTTAATTACATTATATTGGAGATAGATTTTTTTTTCATTAAAGAAAGTAAAAATGGGATTTTATTTCTTTGCCTTTCCTTGCCCTTTAAAACCTGCTGAGCTTGTACAGAAGTAACTGGTAAATATTTTGTCTGTATTCAAGCTTTTGATACTTTCAAACAATTAAATAACACTAGAGAAAATAGGGTTAATGGGGAAGAAATTAGGTATACATAGAATTATTATATTTTGAAAATGTTACATGTTGACCCCCCCAATCTGCAAAGGATTTTTAAGGCATTTTTAAGTTATGACATAATGATGCTGGCTTATGTAATTACTGTTTTCCTTTTTTAACATCAACGTCACTAGTACTAAGCTCACACTTTTATAATTGTCTATTTAATTTCCACACACAACAAAATCAAATGTGTCATTATGTTCATTCTCAATGTGCTTCTCTTTGAGCTCCTTCAGAAATGTGTTGATGTAATGCTGCTCAATCGTGGCACTGCTGACAATATTTTGGCATTTAATGTCGTTGAAATATGCTGTGGGAACCCCACTTACAGCAGTTGGAGATTCTGTAAATAAAAATCAGAGTTGACTTTAGTATATATATATATATATATATATATATATATATATATATATATATATATATTTCTGCATTGCACCTCAATGCAAGGGGACCGCTGTGCTAGGGAAAAGGATGGCTGAGAGGCTGGAAGACTGTTTGAACTTGGGTGGGTGAACTTTAGTAGCATGTAGAATCTAGGGTAGATTGAGCAGGGGCCATGGAAGAGGATTAAGGGGTGGGGGCACAGTTTATGTGAGTGTTAACAAACTCAGGTATACTTGGCTTTTGCCCTTTACTAAGACAACTTTCTGAAAGCTAAGACCTTAGGTTTAAATAAATAAACAAGGAAAACTGATATCAGAATGCAAATTTCGGTTTTGTAGACATATTAAAATGGTTAAAAAATGGACAAGCTCTATAATTTGATAATGTAATCTCATAAAAGTAACTGGGTTTAGTACACTACACTACATTCATTGATAATCACAAAAATGCACTTGACAATAAATAATGTGCTTTTCAGCCAGTATTGTAAAGAGTATTGTACAAATAACAGCCTCTGCCCACGGTAAAGGGGATCAGATTGTGATTGTTTTCTCAGGAAACAGATTCTCAGGCCCTAGAGCTATCACCATAGCAAATGCCACACAATTTAATAATTAAGCCCATTCTTTTCTTAGGCACCTGAGCTGAAACAACTTAAACAATGAAACAGTGGTGTGCATTCATCACACTACTATATCTCAAAAACACAGCTTAATTAATAGAAATCAGTGTATGTATACAGTAGTTACTACAATAAATAGTGAAATATAATTAGTTTAGTTGCTGCATTGTCAAGCGCCAGAGTCACTTAAATAGTAAAATTTATTTAATTTAGCTGCCAGCTGGACCTTCAACTAAAGGGTATATGAGAAGACATTGAGAAGAGGTCAAAAGGGATGGCAAATCTTGCAACATCCCAACTGACCTAAGTTTTCAACCTACCATCCACTTATTAAGCTTTCTGCCCCATTGTGCAAAGCTTTTAACAATAGTAAAAAGGGAAACCGAACCTGGTTAGGGTGAGAAGGACTGAAAGGAGCCAAAAAGCCCTTCACAAGCAATAGCATGCAAAGTGAAGCCTTCTGGAATCAGAAGGTATTTACATGTCTCATGCCATACATATAGCACTGCCTAGATATCAAAAATGAGAGTTTTTTTACTCCCATAATGCATCATGGGCGGAGACATGTAATTCACTCCTTTATGTCCCTGTGGCCAACTATGCATCCAGAACCGCTGGTTTATAGCACAGATACAGCCTAATAGTTCAGAGCCATATATCCAAACTTGCAGACAGCCTGTTTCGATCTTGTTAGATCTCATCAGTGCAAGATATTGGAACATGGCTTCTGAGAGGTAGGACTTGGAGAGCAGCAAAAAGGGAAACCGAACCTGGTTAGGGTGAGAAGGACTGAAAGATTTCAGAAGGCTTCATTTAACAATAGTATAAATTGTACAGGGAGGGCATATTATTACTGGCCATACTGCTACTTGACCATTTCTTAAAACTGAAATCCTTTATCTGATCCAGATGTAACAGATGTTAGGTTTTCATTTGCCATGGAGGCCAGTTTGTGGTGCATGGACAGATGAGGAAGTTACAAGGAGTCACAGTGATTAAACACTTGAATGAAAGCTTCATTAAAAATTTTTATAAAGCTCAGCTATTGAACTATCTGACCCCAGAGACTTTTATTTTTTAATAAAACACAGAGGACCCTAAGTATACATAGTTACCCCAGTCTTTATAGCACCTGGCTGGCAGGCCTAATGCTTTTTGAAAGTTAAAGGGCTTGTATAGCCTACCATATAACAATGTAATATTCTTCATAATGCTTAACTGAGCACTTCTACATTTTACATTACATATTGTTTTTTTACATTTCATTTAGATTTTACTCTGCTTATATCAAAAAGGTTAATCCTGAGTGAAACCTTATGAATAATTAAAACACCATAAACATATTTTACTGCCAGTGGATAAAAATCCATGACTTTTTGATACTGTCTATGCCACCCAATATACCTGGGGACAGGCCATATTGGCAATAATACATGTTTTCCCACTGGCATAAAATACCAACAGAGCATTTATTCAGTGTGAGATAAGCTTAAGACGCAAACTACCACTGATCTCATGTAAGAGACAATTTACCTATGCATTCTGCCAATCTTTGACCAGAAGTATACTGAGATGTCCAACTATAACCTGTGTGCTTTCCACATTCTTCATATAGTCGACTCCGCCTCAGGAAAGAGAAGTCATAACCCTTTAAACAAGAACATAACAGAGATCACATTTAGGCAAAACAAACACTGATTTGGCATCCCTCTGATCCATTTATTGGGTGCTGCTTGTCTACTTGTTGTGGGTAGCAAATTTAATTGCATTTGTGACGGGGACTACAATAAAGCAAACCCTGCAGTCCGGGCCACAGAGTCCTTCCTGTAGCTGCTTGGTCTGTTATATTTATGCATAGTGTGAGTTCTATCTTATAGGCTTCGTAGCAACTTTATTTTGATAACAAATATAAAGACTCCTTCCTTGTGAATAGTACCATAGAATATGATGCTTAAATGAAAAACATTAATACATACAGTTGTATTATAGACATTACCTGATTGCACATTGGTTTGCAATAGTACACACTGCCAAGATAAGCACACACCAAGCCTCCATTTCTTGGTACCAGTGGCATGGAACAATTGCTGTGAGATACTAGATCTGAATAAACTTAAAAGGAAAGAGCATGGTTTAATGCAAAACAGTTAAATAGTACGAAAGAACTATAAATCAATAAAGTAAGGCAACTTATAAATACAGCATTTACTCTTAACATCTCAGTCCTACAAACTTTACTTTTTTCTTGTACTCCTTTCAGTATGCCAAGCAAATCTTGAGTTAAGCTGACCAGTAAATTCACATATGTCCTTTCAAGTTTGGCAATTTCATCTTGGTGAAACTGAAATGACTAGAAGACAAGAAACGAGCTTTACAAAAATGCAAATAAAAGAGTAAAAAACAAATGGCTAAATTATATTAGGCCTACTCCTTTCCCAGTGCATTGTTAAGGTATTCATTATCATTCATCTCATTCTCATTCATTTCATTGCCCATTCCTTTGTAAGAGGGAAAGTAAAGATTTTTTGATGAATATTGCTCAATAAGTGAAATAGAGCACACCACATGTCTCATAGGGGCAATACCACCTCTCTTTTACTTGCAAATCACTAGTATATTATTTATAGGTGCATCTTTTTACAAGTTGGAAGTTTACCTTATGATAAATATGCACCTAGAAATTCCACACAAACAGCCTCTGGCTACCTGTAGCTCTATTTTACCTTTTGATATAAGATACTCAAGGCTAAATAATAATCACTTGGAACCCCCTGCTTGTAACACACTTTTCTGAATGGTGCGGAGGTGTCTGAGGTACCAGGGCCCATTACCTCTCATTATATATTGAATTTGGAGGCTAAAGTTCCCAATGCCAGTCACTGAATTTAAAGGGGTGGTTCACCTTCAAATTAACTTTTAGTATATTGTAGAAGAGCCAATTCTAAGAAACTTTTCAATTGGTCTTCATTATTTATTTTTCATAGTTTTTTAATGATTTGCAATTTTCTTCTGTTTCTTTGCAGCTTTCAAATGGGGGTCACTGACACCATGTAAAAACAAATGCTCTGTAAGGCAACAAATGTATTGTTATTTCCACTTTTTATTACTTATCATTCTATTCATTCCCTCTCCTATTCATATTCCAGTCTCTTATTCAAATCAATGCAGGGTTGCTAGGGTAATTTGTACCCTAGAAACCAAATTGCTGACACTGCAAAATAGAGATCTGCTGGATAAAAAGTTAAATAATTATAAAACCACAAACAATAACAAATAAAAACCAATTGCAAATTGTCTCAGGATATCACTTTCTACATTATACTAAAAGTTAACTAAAAAGTGAACAACCCCTTTAATGTATATGGGATGTCAGTACCCTTTGCTTCTTACTGTATAATGTATTTAATATATAAGTACACTGTTCTTGGAAGCTGATGTTTCTTTATTTAGTGTACAAGCTACAGTATGTCAGCTCCAAAAAAATAGGGAAGGTGTAAAAGAAATGTGCAACTATAGGTGTGAGATAATGCTCTCCAACAGAGAAATGAAAAAGAAAACAAAATTACAAATCCAAGTGTAAAAGAGCATAATACAGAACACTGGATCATATGATGTTTTGAGATATTGGCAATTGTAACCTTTGCTGTATACACCCCCCCCCCAACCCACACACACACACATATATACCAGCACATATCTGAGACAGTACTGACTGACTAAGCAACAAATAATACTGACAAAGTGCATCCCTTTTAAAATGGTCTGGCATGAGGGGGATGACAAAAGAGTTATATGTGAAATATGGGACTTTATATACAGGTATGGGACATGTTTGCTTGAATGCTCGGGATCTGGGGTTTTCTGAATATTGAATTTTTCTGTAATTTGGATCTTCATACCTTAAAACCATTTAAACATGAAGGGGCAGATTTATCAAGGGTCGAATTGCAAATTCGAATTTCAAATTTTCAAATTAGAATTTTCCAGTTTTTTTGTGAAATTTGACTAGGGAATAGTAAAAATTCGATTCAAGTTTTTAAAAAAAAAATTCTAATTCAATTTTTGAAATGTACATATCATGTACTGTATTCAAATTTGACTATTCGGCACTTTAAACCTAGCTGTTTTAGCCTATGGGAGATGTCCTGGGATCAATTTGGAGTTGTTTTTTGGAGATTTGAATTAAAAAAAACCCTCCATAAGGATTAAATATGTCTTAATTTGATTACTACCATGAAGCATGTACATTTTATAGCAATATGAAACTGTGAATGTTATATCCTATATAGAAAAAGCATTGTGCAGAGGTATGATAAAATATAAGGAAGCTCAAATTCGGCAAGGATAGCTCTTTTACTGATCTTTGGAATATCAAGGAATATATCAAGGGTCAAGGATCAATGTGAAAAGGCCCCAGCCTTAACAACCAAACTGTAAAAATCAAAGGCTTAAAGAAAGTAGCACATGTATTGGTAACAATATCCATAACACTGTAATGCTTCCCAACAGGCCCCTCTGCCACGCTGGTCAGCCAGATGAAAAAGTGAAGATGGCCAGAGTCCAAATTAACTTCCCGAATTAATTCCCAAGAAGGTACCAATCTGTCGATAAAACAAGGTTATACCATTCCATTCCAGCTATGACAAGCATTCTACCCATTACTATCCACACTGAATATTACCCAACCTGGAGTCATGCTTCTGAGTTCTGCCTGAGCAAAAGATAGAATCAAGGGCAAAACATTGCTTTCTATATCATCTATTTCTCTATGTCCCTTCCCCTGAGATATGCACTGCCTACCGAGTATCACACAGCTTTAACTGTGTCCTCTCTACCTTTCTTCCTAATCCAGTCAAATCTTCTCTTCTCTCAAACCAGCTTGTATGGGGATCCCTACTAAAAAAGCAAAATAAATATAGGCATATAGGCAACTTGCAAAGGGCTAAATGGTGATGTAAAAAGTTCACAGCATTAGACTAACTTTAATACAAAGTAATACAGTAATTTGTTACTGTACCCACAAAAGAATCTGTTTCTATGAGGAAAAACATGAAATCTCATGCATTCAGTTTTAAAATTTATGTAATAGTACACTGTACCTGAATTGTCTCAGTCAGGGATTCAGTTATGTTTTCTGGATGAAAATCCACAGCTTTACTTTCTGCATTACAAAACAAAATGTTGCATTTGTCCTTGCACTGACAGAAAGAGAACACATCACAACTGTGCATGAATTCTAATGGGAACATACTATATATATGTAGAAAAGTAAGTCCATGGGGGCCTGCATGCCTTTAGTTTCATATATAGAAAAGCCATAATCGAACACACATTCTCATAGTGTACTGTTAAAGGAGACTGTCACCCTATGAAATAATTCCTAATCCTCTTTTATGAGGACGTGTTACTGGAGTAAGTATTTGACAGAATGGAAGAATAGGTGCATACTGCCAAGCACAGACTATGTGAAATTATAGACAATAAGGGGTGAAGAGAAGTGCAGTATGTAAAGTGAATACTATACCAATTGCAGTGGTGGCAAGTTAAGAAACATAGGACTGACAACCAAGATATCTAAATAGGTTTATAACAAGTATGGATTTGGGAGTGGCAGGGCCAATATAAAAATTTGCCACCACTGCTCCAGCCCTTCATGAAATATGCTACTACAGTTTAGTTTAATTGCTTATTACAGACATATACAATATCAAATGCTTTCAAAATATAAAAAAAATTGCCAAATGCACTTACCAGTGGTACATAAGAAAGCTCCAATATAAAGAAAGGCACAAAGATGGCTGAGAGTGTTCTTCATGGCTGGTTTACAATCTAAAAAAAAATGTTTCTCCAGATACACAGAAAAGCAACAGACTTGCTTTGGAGGTGACCTATTGTACTGTCTCTCTCTTTGTTTTGCAGACTGCAATGTCTGAAAGATTGCCTAATACTGGAGATCAATAATGTGTGGGGGTGTGCATGACATGAATGAACAAACTTCCAGTAAACAGCCTAAATTTTTTTTTAGTCATCTACATTAATCAGATCAAAAACAAATAGAAGACCCTGCAACTGCATTTCTCGTGTTCACATACCATACTGCATAAACTCTTTCTTCTTTGATCAAAGTAAAAAGTTGCTATTCTACACATTGCAACAATTGCCTGAAAACTACCAGCTGCCTTTTCACATGAAGACAAGGGGAGGTAGCAGAGTTTAATGTTAATTGTGGTAAATCCATGTTTTACACAGTAAACAACACAGCAGGCAACTTGAATAGTCCTACTGTATGTACCATATGTCTGAGATGAAGAAAAGAAACTGCCATCATCTACACAACTGCATATCAGGTGAATTCCTCTTCATGTGCCCAAAGACATGTAGATCCAGCGCCTGTCAGTGATGCTGGAACAAGAGGGCAGTGGCCTGATATATATAGTGAGAGAGAGAGAGTCTATGGGGCAAATTCACTAAGATCCAAAAATTCGCCAGCGTAAGGTTCGCTAGCGGTCGCCGCACTTCGCCAGGCGAATTTTCACCAGCGCTACACAAATTCACTAAAGTGCGAAT
>CM044443.1:49443900-49454332 GCA_024363595.1 Xenopus borealis
CCACCAGGCTTCTCTTTTATTCAAAAGTTTTTCTATATCTCCCTTTCTTTTTCCTAACTTGATGTGCTCCAGACCTTGAAAGGACATACATTTTTCATTACCATTATGTTTACACAGAATATGATCAGCTATTCATGAAGATGTATCTTCTCTTCCTACACAGGCTATATGTTCTAGGACACGATCTTTCATTCTCCTTGAGGTTCTCCCTACATATTGAAGCCCACAAGTACATGTCGCCAAATATATAACATTCGTTGTCTTGCAGTTAACATAAGTCCTACACTTGTATTCTTTCCCAGTTTTAGTACTCTTGATCGACTTAGATACATTTATAAATGTACATGCTTTACACACCTTGGCCCCACACCTGTATGTTCCATGAAAATCCAGGCATCTCTTCACCTTCTCTTTTTCATGCAACATACTAGGTGACACAAAATTGGCTATCGTTTTACTTCTCCTATAAGAGAATAGTAGCTTGCCATTCTGTATATTAGGATCCAAGTTAACTATCCTCCAATGTTTAAGTATAATTCTACGGATCTCTTCTGCTTCCAAGGAATGGGAAGTCAAATATTTTGTAGATTCCTAGCATACTGAGAGGAGAATATTGTAAGATATAAGCACTCCTGAAGGAAAAGGATAATGTCACACTGAGTAGAAATAGAAAAAATAGAAAAAAGAGAGATAAAGGAGAAGATTTTTCTCCATACCTTGAAAGGATTGGTTTTGAATAGGAAACTTGGTTTAGGGATAATGATTTGTCCTTTTATAACAAGTTCTTGTTTTGCAAACAAGTGTCTGTTTTTAATTGTATATGACTATATTGCTTTAAGAGATGTGAACTGAGGCTTGTCCCTCTGTATAAAGCTTTGTAATTTTGTATGGCGCTTATTGCCCTGAGGAAGTGACCAAGGAGGTCACGAAACGCGTTGGCAGCTTTTTACACTGATATGTGGCCTACATTGTGAGCTTTGAAAATGGCAAAATAAAGTAAGAAATTTTTAATTGGATTGAGTGAATGCTTTGCTGCGTTTTCCAGACGTATCCATATTTGTTTAGCCAGGAGAAAGTTGTACATTCTTTGGAGATCTTGGCTGCAATATTTGATCTGCAGATGACATCCACTAGTCTAGTACCTTTGATTTGCACACCTAGTGTGATCATCTCGCTCTGAAAATCTGCATCATTCAAGGCTATCATCCTGTCTCAAGCTTAAGCACAGATCTCCAATGAAATTTCTGGGAGGCTCTTTCCCTCCCCCAACGCATGTGAATGATAGTCTTTGCACATGCACAGATCTCAGAAAAGATCTATTTTTCCATTTTATAAGTTTAGGTCAAAAAAAGGCACATCCATCAAGCTTTAAGTCTATATTCCTGATTCCATAATGGCAAATGGACCAGTTCCTGGGTCAACTTGTACTATGATCTCTCATAACCCTGCATTTATTAATTTGCTAAAAAGCCATCCAACCCTTTCTATTAGCCAGTACAACTGATTCAGGGAGAGAGTTTCGCATCTTAACAGCTCTCACTGTAAAAAATCCCCTTCCAAATATTTAGACGGAACCTCCTTTATTCTAATCAGAAAGGGTGCCCTCTGGAAGGACCTTCTGGTAAATAAAGCATTAGAGAGCTGGGGCGTGGTCTAGCAGTGCATGTGAGAAGACATATTTGAGAGTAGATGTGTCTCCCAATCATCCTCAATTTTCTGTAAATAGCAGCAGCATTAACCTGAAAAAAATGGAACCCGGTGACCTGCACTGGGAGCCCTTGCCAAGAAGAACCCTGATGGGGCAAAATAGAGCACAGAAGCGTGCCTCAGAGGCTGCAGCATGGCTCCGAAAATACAACCGAGACCCACAGCAAGGCCAAGATGGCAACGATGGGCCTGACTCCATTACCCCACAGCTGAGTAACACATTAGTGGGCGCCCTTGATGATGGCAAGGACTCCTCGCCAATGGAGCCTACTCTAACTGATCTCCTCACTGAAATCAGATCCTCCAATGAAGCCTGCACATCGCTGATTTGCACTAAAATGGAGGAGATTAAAGTGGAGCTTTCAGAGGGGTCAATTTCCCTAATATACGGGAATACAATGAGGCAGTATTATTAAGATACGCCGGAGATTGGCTACATAATAGAAACATATATACCTCAACAGAAATTGACCAACTACTAACAGGATTCCTCTCCCTTAATTTCCTTCTCACTCCCCACTTAAAAATATACCCCAAGATCTGAGGGAACACCCCCTCTTTATTGATACCTACAAAACATGGAATATCGTAATACGCAGATTAAAGCTAACACCTGAATACTCTATTTATTTTACAAGGCTTGGTAACCAACATTCCCAATCGGGAAAAACAATAAGTCATTATTGGACTGGCAAAATCAAAATCTGAGATTAATAAAAGACATAATTAAAGATAATTCAATAATATTAACTAAAGAAGAGATGATCCAAAAATTCCCATTCCTAATCGAGGATCACATGCTTCTTATTCAAATTATCCATTTTACCACTAAAACTTTACAAAACGTATCACAAACAGACAAAAACAATCCAATAAACACATTATGGCCTAAAAGCAATGCAGACAAAACCATATCCCAAATATATTGAACAATTAAATCTACACTAAAAACTGAAACTCAGAAGCTTTCTTGAAAAGGTGGACCTCAGCAATCCCATTGATAGATACTTCCAAAATACTTCAATACCATACAAAAACCATGAAAGCTCTACCTGCCAGTAAATACCAAGAGATGTCATTGCAAATTTTACATAACTCCTATCTAACCCCACTGAGGAGACATCATATGGGTACGTTAAACTCAGATAAATGCCTAAGATGTCATCAACCTCAAGCAGACCTAGTACACTGTCTCTGGCTATGCCCAAAAATCCAACTCTTTTGGGAAGAAGTGCAGGAATACTGGAAATCTCTATCAAAACAAACAAATTATTTCACTATAACATGGACAATTTTCGGAATATCACCCTCAAATTTAAGTTTAACAAGATCTGAAAAACAACTTGTAGAAAGATTAATTGCAGCAGCTAGGAAAACTATTTTACATCAATGTCTTTCAACATCCAACCCACCAATATCAATAGTCAAACAAAAACTACACCATATCTTTCACATGGATTGGTTGGAATCTACCACTAACAAAGAATTACACACCAAAAAATTCTTCTCTATATGGATGAACTATATAGTTACACTCCCTACACACACTAAATAGCTCACAATATACAAACAACTTGGTATGACAAGGAGCTACTACTAAATAATACTATATTACAAGAAGCAGATCATTATGTTCAAAATTTAAGTCGCCTACAGGAACAGAATTCACGATCAACCCCCAGGAGTCATCAAACAAACTGGCAGTTATGTACATAAAAATTGCTAAATACCTATAAGTTATGGAAAGTAAATATGGTTTGTAAAATAACATTTTATATGACAAAAAATCTGAAAGTATATCTTGAAGTTATTATTGTATCCATAAAGAAACTAAATGTATATGGAATATACCATTCTGTTTATATACCTTACCTCCCAAACATATTTTTTGTTTATGCAAGTTAAATAAAAGTGTATATTATGAAACTTAATAAAAAAACATAAGTTTAAAAAAAAAAAAAAAAAGTGGAGCTTTCAGTCATCAAGTTTGACCTCTAGAAGCTACAGGAGAGAACCAGTACGCTGGAAAGCAGAGTGAGCTTAGTGGAAGATGTATGTAACACGATGCCTGAGCATATACAACAGCTCGACCAGGTAGTACATACATGTGCCAGCAAATTAGACAATCTCGAGAACAGACTGCGATGTAACCTCAGGTTTATTGGAAGCAAGTGCTCCGGAAAGCTTTATGGAATCTTGGCTAGTGGAGCCATTTGGAAGAGAGGCCTTTTCAACAAGAGTGTTCATTTAAATGCATTTAAAAAGCAAGCCAAACTCTTGCAACAGCAACTAGAGCAGAAGGTAGCCACATTGGAAATGGCAGCAGCACTTGATCCAATACCTGAAAAGTTTACTGTCCTCCAGGAAGCACAGGACATATATGCTGAATTCTTGAAAGAGAAGGCTTTCAACTGAGAGAAAGTGGAGAAAGAGCAGGCAAACTATTGGCCTACCTAGTCAATCGTCCCCCAGGCAATAACCCTCATAAAAAACAGGAAGGAACCCTAACATCTTACTCTGCACTAATTCAAAATACCCTGATGCAGTTCTACTCTAACCTTTATGAGTCCACCTTAGATAATGAATCCATCATGATGGTAGATTACTTTATTAGCTTAGTGAATTTGCCATCACTAGATAATGACCAAAGAGAGTTCCTGGAAACAGATATCTCCTTAGTGGAGTTCCAAGAGGCAATAGATTCATTCCCCTCTTGGAAAGCTACAGGAGTGGATGGTCTCCCTATCGAGATATATAGAAACATGCAAAGACACTTGCCCCAATGCTACTGAAGGTATACAAGGAGGCATCACTAAAGGCATATCTCCCTAAGTCAATGTACCAGGCGGTTGTGGCTCTGATCCCAAAACCTGTGAGGGACCCAACACTGCCAGAATCATATAGACCAATTTCACTGCTTACAGAAGATGTCCTTTTTAATACAACTTAAGACCTTGTTTGCCCTTAAAGCTGCTGACTGGCATTGCTCGTTGCATCCAAGGTTTTTATTTATAAGGACACCAAGGTCCTTTTGTATTATAGATTTGCTTAGTGTGGTAGTATTAAGACTATATACGTGACATATTTTTACATCCCAGGTGCATCACTTTACATTAATCTTAGCTGCCCAGATTGCCATTTTGTCAAGGTCCTGCTTCAAGGTTGGAATTAATTGGGCTACATAGTTTTCTGCAAACACTTATTTGTTACTTACAATACTTTCCCCTAAGTCATTTCTGAACAAGTTAAATAAAAGTGGGCCCGATACAGAGCCCTTATGGACCCCACTAAGAACCTTACTCCAAGTAAAGAATGTACAATCAACAACCACCCTCTGTACCCAATCCTGTAGCCAGTTTCCTGACCATGTGCAAACGACTTCATTAAGCCCAACAGGCCTTACTTTAGCAAGCAGTCATTTGTGGGGCACTGTATCAAATGCTTTGGCAAAATCCAAATAGATCAAATCCATTGCTCCTCCGCTGTAGAGCATCTTACTTACCACATCATAAAAGCAAATCATATCCTTCATAAAGCCAAGCTGATTGCTGCTCATAATGCCATTCGCTAGGACAGATTTTTAATTGTGATCCCCTAGCAAACCTTCAAATAATTTGCCCACTACAGATGTCAAACTTATTGGCCTATAATTGCCAAGCTGAGCTCTTAATCCCTTTTTAAATATAAGAATGACATCAGCTTTCCTCCAATCCATAGGTACCATATCAGATGAAAATCAGAAATACCTGTAGAAGCCGGTCTAAAACTGAACTAAGCTCTCTTAGAACCTAAGTTTTTGTAAAGCTTTATGAACCATATCCTTAGTCAGTCACTGACTAGACTGAGCTGAGCCAGCAGTGCCGCTATGAGTTGGTTCTGGGAATGCTGACTTTTCTATTATAAATACTAAAGAAAATAATTGATTTAACACATTTGCCTTTTCTTTATCTGTTACGACCATATTGGTGCCATTATTTAAATGAGCCACACTTTTAACCCCCATCTTTTTACTATTAATATATTTTAAAAAAGTTTTGGGGTTAGTCTTAGCCTCTGCCCTATGCACTCCTTGTTTCTAATATTTGCCTTGTAGATTGCTGTTTTACAACAATTTTATAGGAATGTGTCAGCATCACTTTAAATGCAGCTTCTACAATTAATTTACTGGACTCTTTACAATCAGTGAAGAGCTCTACACATAAGGCTTCTGCCACCTCATTTTATACCATCACCTCCTCCTTTAAATTAGCTTTTAAATACTGCCTAACAAACAGACATACCCCTCCTCCTTTTCGATTGCCTCTATCTGTTCCGCTCCAGTGCCAGGACCTTCATCTTTCCCATTTTACCAGTCAGACTCCTTGCATTTGAAAACAAACAATGAATACTGAAATCAAAGTGAGAATGTTATAAATACAACACATGATCTTCCCTGTCCTTAACAGTACCAAAACCAAATATCCAGTGGTGTAACTAGAGGTTATTGGCCCCCCACTATCCAGAGTTTGTCTTGTTTTACCAATATATTTTGAAATCAGGGCCTAATGGGGTCCCCTATACCTCCTGGGCCCCCCTGCAGCCGCAGGGTCTGCTTCCTCTCTAGTTACGCCCCTGCTAATATCCTCCCCCATTTTCCCTTCCTATGCCCACTACCTCATCTAACTTATCTTCCACAGAATTATTTTACCAGTCAGACTCCTTGCATTTGAAAACAAACAATTAGTGATGGGCGAATCTACCCAGTTTTGCTTCGCCGAAAAATTTGCGAAAGTGCGCGAATTGGCGAAAAAAATTTGCGAAACATGTAGCGGCTCGGTTTTGACGCGCCGCACCGTTTTCGACGCGCATTGCGTCATTTTCGTTGCATCGCGTCATTTTCGAGTGGCGTTGCGTCGTTTTCGCCAGCGAAAAAATTGCTGGAATTCGCCGCGAATTTGCCCCAGGCGAATAAATTCGCCCATCACTACAAACAATGAATACTGAAATCAAAGTGAGAATATTGTAAATACAACACATGATCTTCCCTATCCTTAACAGTACCCCAAACCAAACATCCTCCCCCATTTTCCCTTCCTATGCCCACTACCTCATCTAACTTATCTTCCACAGAATTGTTTACTGAAACTCCACTCCTAGTTTAAAATCTCCTACAACCCTCTAGTCATCTTTTCCTAAAGCATCTATACCATCATCATTGAGGTACAGCCCATCACTGGGAAAGAGCATGTAGCTAATTGAAAAATCATTTCAGTTCTCTAAAAGCCAAAGCCATCCTCCCTACGCCAATCTCTCAGCCACACATTAATCTCTGTAAGCTTCCGCTCTCTTCTTAATGTTGCTTGTGGCACAGAAAATTACCTTGGAAGTCCTAGCACTCAACTTTTCACTTAGTTTTTTAAAATCATTCTTGAGGACTTTGTCATTGGTACCCATGTGTATCAAGACCACTAGGTATTCCCCAGTCCAACCCAATAATCTGTCTCATTCTACTACATGCCGAACCCAAGCACAAGTCAAGCAGCAGACTGTTTGGCATAAAGGGTCCTTGCAACAGATTACCCTATCCATCTTTCCAAATTATTCAATTCCCGATAACTAAAACCTGACTTTCTTTCCTTGTACTCTCCCTACTACCGTATAAGAGTCGCTGCCTCCCAGGGCACTCTGGGAGTCAGTCTGCTACATCCATGCCAGTTCAGTGTTGTCCTCCCTAGCATATGTTTACCCGAAATGGTGAATCTGTTGCTTTGGACAAGCTGTGGACCATCCATCATACCCTTCTGTCCCCTACTACCCCTCTTAACTGTCACAAAACTGTCTCCCTCATTAGCCTCCACTGCCCCTTATGCACCCTCACTACACTGGCCCCTGCTAGTGGTTGCTCTGTGAACCTCCTCTCCTCCCCCAAATTTGCTGCTGCCCCCAGTGCTGCAGTCCACACTCCAGATTCCAAGATGAAAACCCACCTGCATCTCTTACATGTAAATACTGCATGGAACTGCTGCTCCAATACCACATACATGTGACAAGACACACACTGAGTTACTCCAGCAAACATACTTGCACTCTGGATACTTATAGTCTCCCAAGTGAAAGTTTTTTTGCCTTTACTCACTTCCTTGCACCCAGAACTCCCAGCACCCACACAGCAAACACCAAGTCCTTTAGGTTTTTAACACTGCTAATCATTTAGATCAGATGCAACACTTGGATCACATGCAACACTCACTTAGCAGCTCCCACGCTTGCTGTGCAGTCAAAGACTTATTGAGGTTTCATTAGTTTTCTTTCTTGTGAAATATATGTATCATATTTTTTGGTATGCTCTCTCTCTCTGCATTGTACTGCAAATGTAACATCCCAGGGGCCCATGAAACAAATAAAAACTGTTTGGAGATGCTGGAAGGTGGTGTTCAATAAATAGTAACATCAGTAACATTTTCTACATCCTTCCAGGGGTCACAGATATAACCATGAATATGGGACTACATGGAGTATTGCTCGGTCAACATATTTGATAATTTCACATAACTTCTATGGTGTGAGAATGGCAAGTTTTTAGAGAAAGTTTATATTAATTGAGTGTGTATTGTATTCAGTGCATCTTCATATATACAGTGTGGGTTTTTTCTGGGAAGTTTCTTAATTCATTTTATTAGGTCTTGAATTGGCCATTCAGCATCAACTGTTTTGCTAACATATGTTCTAAATATAAATATAAATTCTCTTTTAGCCAGTGAGACAAATCTGCCACCTACTGGGCTTAGTTAAACCACATAGCAAAAATATCAACAGCATTTAACTTTACCTTTATTTATTTAAGCTGGACATCAAATTGTTTTGCCAGTCCTACAATTTGTCACTTTTTACCACTTTCATGTAATTGGGCATGACTCAGTTGCCATGTTACATACTGGTATTAATAATGGAGGACAAAAATCTAGGATCTAGCGTTTAAAGTTTTTAAACGCATCAGTTAATAGCGTTGCTCCAGTAGACTTCTGCACTGAAATCCATTTCTCAAAAGAGCAAACAGATTGTTTTATATTCAGTTTTGAAATCTGACATGGGGCTAGACATTTTGTCAATTTCCCAGCTGCCCCTGGTAATTTTTTCCCATGACAGGATCCCTTTAAGGAATGGTCTTCCAGTGCCATTTTTTCAGATATTGTACCGGTGCTGTGCACATAAATAGAGCAGGAACTTAAGGAGCTAAATGGCTGAAGTGTAGGTGTATGAAAGAAAGGTTCGAGCTCCTAGAGAACTGGGCTAATTTTTCTTTGAGGTACAATATATATATATATATATATATATATATATATATATATATATATATATATATATATATATATAGCCATGGCAGATTGCACCAACTGAAAGGGACCAATGTTCTAGTGGGAAGAACAGAGGCAGTGGTTGTTTTAGAGCATTAAGGAGAAGCTAATGTAGATAGGGTTGTTGGATTCAATTGGGTTCCTTGGGGAGAAGTGAGGGGGCACATATACCTGTGTAAGAGATACCACTAGTGATCAGCGGCATTTCGCTGAATTTTTCGCAAATTTCTAGAGGAATTTGTGAAACAGTGAAAAATTTGAGACACTCCACTGTGTCTCGTTTTGGAAGCGCGCGTTTTTGGATGTGGCACACATTGCCGGCGTCGGAAAAACGGTCCATTCATACATACATGTTTGTAAATGTGTATCATTAAAAGGTACTGTACAAAGACCAAATGTAGAAGACCCATTCCCTACAGCTGACATACATTTTGGGGGTTATTTACTTACCCTTCATTTTGTCTGGTAGATGTTTTTTGGTCAAAAGCTTGAATTTTTGAGGGAAAAAAGTAGAATTTTTCAAGATGTATTATATTGCCAAGCTGATAAAATTCCAAATTCTAAAATCCGCCATCTCAAACCTGCCGATGTCATGTAGAAGTCATTGGCAGATGTCCCTTTTACAATTTGAAGATCTATTCTGGGTTTCTTCTGATAATTTGGTCAAGCTTGGTTCAATAACAAGATGAGATAAATTTGAGATTTAGTAAATAACCCCCTTCTTGCGTGTATTTGGGCTTTATCAACAATACATCTTTTGCAGGGAATGGAACTCCCTAATTCAGTCAGCAGGGTTAGGCCAAACAGACATTGCTGTACTTAGTGAAAGGCAGGGTTATGTATATAGTGGTGACATTATAACCTTTCCATGCTGATTTTTCTTGTCATTATTGTATGGACTTATACCTAACGTATCAGTACAACCTTTCACTGTTTTTCACCTTTCAATATACAAACAACACAGAGCAGAAGATGCATCTGCCTTTCTTTGTCTGCATTTGTATATGGTTTGCATCTACATCCAGTGGATTTGTATCATATTCAATGAAAAAAGTAATCTCAGTCTCTTATATACAAATCATTATTTGGAATGATTATATTTTACACATTTGCATGGGTCATAAAACATGGAGTCTCATACTGCTTATTACCCTCCCAGTTGTTCTGGTTAGTAGCCTCCTGTCTGATTAGATTTCCTGAAAGGTTGGCCCTCCCAAAAAAATATAACACTATATATCTTAATGTAGAATGTCTCATCTCCCTGGTTAAGCCCATTACACTGATACAGAATCTGTGTTAAGTATCTGTGTTTTTTTATTTCAAAGGATGTATTGCCCGTTCTGGTATATGAATGTATTCCCACAAGAATTATGAATTCAAATTATATATAT
>CM044443.1:49467058-49483666 GCA_024363595.1 Xenopus borealis
AAACGAGTTCTTTGCCAGTAGGCAAATTCATGCAAAAACTCAGTTTTCTCAGCTCATTTAGATTTTTTGTTCAAATACCCAAACATTGATAACTCTAAAGAAAGAACTGAATGACTTTAAGTGAAAACTATTTATAAATGAAACCATGCATACTAAAGCAACGTACACTAACATTATGGGGCAGATTTATCAAGTCTCGGATTTCAAAGTGCAAAAACTTCAAATTTGAATTAAAAAGACCAACCAAAATGAATTTCATTTAGTTTTTTTTCGATCGAATAGGTCCATTTTCGAATTGATCAATTCTTTTAACTCATTCGATTTTTAAATTGGATTTTCAGAATCCACCAGTTGACTCCAAACGGGTTTTACGAGGTCCCCCATAGGCTAAAACAGCAATTCTGCAGGTTTTAGATGGCAAATGGTTGAATTGAAATTTTTAAAGCGACAGTACATGATCAATAATAAAATTTAGCAAATTCTAATCGAACTCAGACTTTTCCCTAGTCAAGGAACACAAAATTAGCTTGAATTTAAAAAAATTTTAATATAAAAATTCACCTCGACCTTTGATAAACCTGCCCCTTACTGTACATGAAGGGGCAGATTTATCAAGGGTCCAAGTGAAAATTTGAATTTACAAAATTCAAATTTCGAGTTATTTGTGTGTACTTCAACTAGGGCATAGTAAGAATTTGATTTGAATTTGCCAAAAATTTGAAAATTCGAATTCTGAAATTTATCATGTACTGTCTCTTTAAAAATTTGAATTCGACCATTTGCCATCTAAAACCTGCCGAATTGCTGTTTTAGCCTATGGATGACCTCCGAGAACCTATATGGATTCAATTGATGGACATTGAAAATTAGAAGATTTTTCTGGGGAAAACTTTGAATCGAATGCGCTAAAAATTCAAATTGATCGATTCAAATTTGATCGAATATGGACCTATTCGATGGATAAAAAAATTCTAATTAATTCCGGTTGGTCTTTTTGAATGTGAATTCGAAAGTTTTTGCATTTCAAAATTCGAGCCTTGATAAATCTGCCCAGATGTGCATCCTTAGTTCACTCTCTAGGTAACTGTTGCCAACTGTGCTGAAATATATGCAATGTTCCTGACTGATTTGCACACAAACGTATTTAGTTCAGTCATATATCTTACATGATCAAGTTTCCTTGTGTTTTCGAAAGTAAAACTGACCCCCCCCCCCCCATTGCCAGTTCAGGAATAAGTTATGACAGAACAGCTGGCTGGTGTTTGTTTACCACTAGAATGTTCAGTGGTAATAGAGGTATAAACAGCTACCATTTAAGTAATACACTGAAGACCAATATAGCTGTCACTATTTTAGAGAACAGATGCTTTTAGAGCCCTGCTCATATAAAGAGACACTAAAATTTGAGAAGTGATACAAAACAGTTCTGATATTTATGCCCAGTGCTACACCTTTAACCTTGCATTTATATAACACAGTATCATTGCATTTGGCCATATTGTCTAACATGCATAACATGGTATTTGCCAAACATTTAGGGGCTGATTTATTAAGGGTCTAATAGGGTCGACCTGAAAATTTGAATAAAATAGAATTTCAAAAATTCGAATTTCAAAGAAATTTTGGGCTACTTCGACTATCGAATAGCCTAAAATTCTATTTGAATTGTTAAAATTCGAAAATTCGAATTTCAAAGTACTGGCCCTTTAAAAATCCTTTGACTATTCGCCAGCTTAAAGCTGCTGAATTGTCATTTTAGCCTATGGGGGACCTCACAGAACTTGTCCTGAAAAGTTCTGAGAAATCAAAGGATTTTGGTGAAAATCGTTTGAATCGTTCGATCGAATCAACGATTTTCATTCAATCCAATATGGCTGTTTTTCGATCGAATATGGCCATATTCGATCGAAATTAAGCCCCCAAAAAATTTGATGGAAAATACTTTGAAATTCGACTAATAGTAAATCAGCCCCTTACTGTATGTCGGAATGGCATTAAGTTGCAAATGAGTGTGTATGACTGCTATGAGAACTGTGTGCACTTACTTTTGCATCCAAACTAGTGTTTTTATTCATAAATGACCTAAAACAACATATGCTGCCATTTTACAAAAGAAAATAATACCTGTGTTTTGGAATCTGGTCGAAGCCAAGGCAGTATACCATTTCGTCTCAACTCAGCCAACTTGGCATTCAGTTTGTGAGCAAGTACAATAGTCAAGGGCATGCACTCCTCTGTCTCATCAGTTGCATAACCAAACATTAATCCCTACAATGTAGAATATTAGGATGTTAACTGAAAATAAAGTTCAACTTACAGTATAAATGATGTTTTTTTTAACAGGAAGAATAGTACCTGATCTCCTGCTCCGATATCTTCTTCTTGCCGATCCAAATGAACTCCTTGTGCAATATCGGGAGACTGTTGTTCCAGAGCTACCAGCACATTGCAGGTCTTATAGTCAAATCCTGTTGAAATGGAAAAGGGCAACACATTTAAACAAAAAGTTTTACTTATTTTTTAATAAATGTTTTGACCTCAAACTCTCAAACAGTGCATGCAGAGGGCCATGCACTGTACTAATATGTAACCCTGCCTGGCACACCCATACAGTGTATAACTGGATCACACTACATATACAAAAAGCACCTACCTATGGGGTCATGGTGGGGTGTGCGTGTAACAAACTAGAAAAACAATCCTTGTTTAAAGTGACAGTCCCTGGAAAGGATATTTAAAGCCATAATTTGGTTCCTTGACTAAAGTCAATAAGCTCTTAATACCGTGGGTAGCACTATGTGCTTTCCTTGGATATGTTCTCATGAGACAGAGTTCCCATGACACTCTTTACAATAGCTAGTTTAGTTACAGCTTGGCAGGTAGTGAGTTGATGTCTGGGTATTGCCAGGCTTATCTTCATGGTGAGCCAGAAGAGGCACTGCCTACATGCTCTGAACAGTCTCTCTCCGTGAGTGGTTGCAGTGAGACCTTTATTGCCCTGAATCAAGTTTGAAAGCCAATTGCAAGTCAAATTCTTATCTCAAGCATCTCCTGGGTTCCCCAGGCAATTGTACAGCTCTCCAGTTCACTTTTCTACCAGTGAATGGCACCAGTGAGGAAATGAAAGTCAGGATCATCATCTTCAGGGGTGCCACTTCCTACATACTCATAGTAGAACTTTTGTAAGTCTAACAACAAACTAACAACCACCCTCACTTGGCATTTGAAGCACATTCTATAAAACTTTCTGCATGTGGGGGTAGTTAAACCAGACAGACTTGGTATTGGTCTCATTAGTAACTGGAAAGTTCTATTTTTTCAGGCCTCTGATATTTCAACTCTTCCAAATATTTGCATAATTATTACCCTCCTGCAGCAGTTTAAATCAGTAGAGAACCTCTCTGCAGCACATCCTAAGAAGGTCTTCCTTCTCACCTTTTTGTTGCACTGTGGTGCATAAAAATCAAAATGTGAGAGTTTACCACAGAAAAACTTATGTTCTATTAATTCCTATGGGAATTTTAGAAACGTTTATTAATTGGTAAACTTTACCCATTGATATATACTTCTAAAAATTCCTCAGGAATGAATAGAAATAGAATAGGTTTTCTGTAGTAAACTCTAACCTCACATTTTGATTATTCTGTCCTTATATGTTGGGCAGTATTGGGCAGAGGTCAAAGTGCAGAAAACATGGCTGACTCCCTGTTTTTTTGCATTTTGCACCCTTCCCTAGATTTAATAAATAACCCTCACTTACAATGCCATACATGTTACAATCTTAAAATTCTTCGTAAAATGTAGCTTACCTTTTTCTGAATCATCATATCCAATGTACTTTATTGTGTCTCTAACAATTTTTTGATAATCCACAACAGCTCTGGATGTTATTTCTCCACAAAGCAAAACCATTCCAGTTTTACAAACAGTCTCTAAAAGTGGATAGCAGACAACATAATGTAGTGATTAAAGTACCATAAACCATAGAAACTGCTCTCCTACCTGAAGTCTCATGGCCTTCTTGTGACCTCTGTGAGTTATTTATTTTAAAATATTTTCTTTCATGTGGAAATCCTGTTTTTTTTTTTTTGCAATAATGTTTGTTATAGGCTCTGCTGTATTCAGCCATCTTTTATCAGCTTACACACAAAGCCCTATGAAGTCAATTGTGTTCAGTGGAACTTTAAATAATACTTATTCATGAACTGCTCACAAAGGTCTTATCAGGAACAACAGGTATTTTTATAAAATATACCTTCTAAAAATGATTCAAGATTTTCAATAGTGTAGACGTGGAGCAGATTCTGATCAATCCATAACAATGTGATACAATGTATTATAAATATTGATTCAGAATTCAACTGAACCAATCACATTTTATCAATAACCTAGCTAAGAATGTCTCACTTCTGTGTATAAGTGTACTCCATACTATTGACTTTTCCAATAACATCATTTGAATTTGATATCTCTGACCACTGATTTCTTTGACCAATTATTTTGGAAGTTTGAGATCATTACTGCATCTCTGGACAATTTTATTCAAATTCACTTAATTTTCCTATTGATTTGACTGGATCAACAGACCAGTGAGGCTGATCATTTAAAAATAAAGCACTTGTGTATCCACTCCCCAATAAAGAAAATTGCAGTCAATGTTTACTGCCTTGGATTTGTCCTACACAACAATTTTTTTCTAGTTTGATCTGTTTGGAAAAAATGCACAGGATAATCTTTGGGACAAGCTACTAAGAATAATTGGTGCACTACACTTATTTTCTAAAATTTGGCTTACCCCCTGCCATAGACCAGGAGGTAAGGACTGAGCCCTAGTGAAGTCTGCAACTCCTGCTGCTCCCTAAATTACGTACTTCAATGACTGAATGATGCACCAGTTTGGAAATGGTTTGGGGCAGGAGAAGTGGGAAGAAACTTTTGCTTTCATTGTTCTACATCAAAAGTATCAAATAATATCATACCACAAGCAACTTTGGCATCTGGATCCTGACTCAAATGGGCATCAAGAACAGCATCACTGATCTGGTCGCAGATCTTGTCTGAATAAGAAAATATTAATATGGCTTATGAAGACTGAAGTAAACTGAAATAAAAAAGTGAATCCTTACTTAACACCCCCTACAAGGTAGCTAGCTCTTGGTAAGAGATTTTGACATTTTATGTTTAAAGTTAATATTACGTGTTGCTTATATGTGATATAACATAGATTAGATTATAAAAACTGTAATTATGAAAATATACATATGCATTAAATATCATTTTATTTACATAATAATGTGTAATTATCCACATCATTATGTGGATAATTACATAGGTATAAAAATGAATAAAATGTAATGTAGTCCGTGTAATGTAATGGGTCATCTTTCCAGTTATACTAGATACTGAGATACAGATTTACTAAAGGGTGAAGTGACTAACTCGGCGATGATTAGCCAGCGTTACCGATTTCAGTCGCTTCACCGATTTACTAATAGGCGCAGGAGTCACTTCGCTAGTGCAGGAGATATATGCTAGTGCCAGGCAAATTTTCGCTCTGGCGAATGGACGTTACTCCGCAAATTCAGTAAGATGCAGATTTTACAGAACGACTTTTGCCAGAATAGCCTTTGCCAGCTAAGACGAGGCAAAGTGCAGTGGAGTGCATAGAATTTCCTCAATCCTCAGTTACTTACATCATATTTTATTCAGGGTAATAGGCTGCAAAAGTCTTAAAAAATTTTTTTTGTGCAAACCGTTACCCCGATACATTTTATAACTTATGGGAACATTATTTTATAGTGGGCTAATGTGTACGGCATTAAAACAATTCTATTGACTTTATTAAAGTTCCCTTGGCATGTCTAGGTATCAGTGTAAATGTATGCACCATGTAACATAAAGAGGTGTATTCAACTTTAAATTTCTCATCGTATGCAAATTAGACCTCTAGTGAAAATTGAAGGATAGTGCATCTTCACTTTGATTTGCTCGCACTGCCAAGTAATGCTAGCAAAAATTTGCCAGCGTTCCTTGCCTGGAATGAAACTTTGCTACTTAGTAAATTTTTGTTGTTTGAGTGAATTTTTGCCTGGCGAAGTGTTGCAATTTTCGGCCTTTAGTATATTTGCCCCTGTGTGCCTATGTATTTCCCAGTAGAATATTAATCTTCACTTGTCTCAGGAAATAGATTGTAGCTATTAATATGGAGCTGCCCTTTGTTGGCCCAGGAGGTGGTGATTATTAAGGGGCATGCAATGCATGATGCACCTAGATAAATATAAAAGGAACCCATCTTAAAGGAACAGTTCAGTGTAAAAATAAAAACTGGTTAAATAGACAAACTGTGCAAAATAGAAAATGTTTCTAATATAGTTAGTTAGCCAAAAATGTAGCTGATGTCTAACAAAATAGCCAGAACCCAACTTTCTGCTTTTCAGCTCTGAGTTAGTAAGTGACTTAATGGGACATAACAGTTCAGTTATTGATTATTATGACCCATGTGCCCCCCACCAAGTCACTGATTGGTTACTGCCTGGTAACTAATCAGTGGAAACCAAGAAAGCTGCAAAGAAAGTAGTGTTCTGGCAATTATGTTAGACATACAGTAACTCCAGCATTTATACATTACATTTTTGGCTAACTAACTATATAAGAAACATGTTTTATTTAGAAAAACCTATCCATTTAACCAGTTTTTTTATACTGAACAATTCCTTAAATACTGCTAACAAGAGCAGGATCCTCCAATTCCATGTTAGAAAGAAAGTTATGACAACTTTTTCCCCTAATCCTTGCATGACGGGTTTATATTAAAAATTAACTGGGTGGTTTTCAACAATTGATTTGGTGTAATTTAAATTTAGTGGTTTGGTCACATGGACCAATAATCTAAAAACATAAGATTAGATAAAGCTCCCTTTATCTAATAATATGGAAATTGGATAATTATGGTTGGGTGTCATGGTTTATTTAATTGTATTATTTTTTACTTATCCGAATTTATCAGCAGTTATTATAAAGTAGTCTGGTATGAAATAAGTCAAACAAAATCACATAGGTAATCCTGGAATTGGACACATTTTTCAATAAACTGGAGTGCGGGAAGATTATTAGTGAAGTCAATAAACTGTCAGGTCTGGACAATTTGTGAAATAGTGCTACGAAATAGGTTGGCGCTATAGAAATACATGTTAATAAATAGCATGCAAGGCTGTGTAATGAGATATGACATATAAATAGTAAGCTGAACCTCTAGTTCATAACTTCTCTAAGGGAACTTGCCATACTAGAAGAAGGAATGTGATTAAGAAAAAGATACTTGGTTAAACTTATGGAGACTGATCATCTTTCACATCAGTTCCTGCATTAGTAAAGCTTACTATAAAATACAAGGTCCCCACATCTAGTCACACAGCCAGTTACACTTGTGTAAGGAAACCCACACAAGCAGAGCAAGAACATACAAACTCAATGCAAATTGTACTCTTGTTAGAATCGATTTTATTTTTTTTTTAAATTTGTGGGTTTTTTTAACCTGAAAATTTGGAGATTTTTCTGAAAACTACCCTCAAAAACTAAAATTTATTAGGTAGAACACAACTCAACCTTTATTAAATAAACCCTTTATTATTTACTGAATGTCTGATATGTTTGTTAATGAAAAACATGCTCGGCTTCATGCTAAAAACATTTATTTGTGCATTATCAACATTGTTACATTGTGCAAACAGAAATTCAGAAACATTGATCACCACAGTGCAGTGTCTCCCCCCCGGTCTACCTACCTTGTGTTAGCCACTCCCTCCTGACGCGTTTCGCGATATTGGGCGCTTCATCAGAGGAGGTGTGGCTAGTACCTACCATATCCTTTAAAAACCTACATGCTTAATATATATACAGATTCTGGGGTTATCAGTGTAAACAGCTCAATGCACCTTCAATCCCTTAATTCACCTCTCCAATACACATACAACACCGTACTTCACTTCCTTATCCTATATTGATCATTTTTATTCTCACTAACAAAAATGGAAACATTATCCCACATTATTCCTTTTTAAATTGAAAATAGTGTCAGATTTAAGTTTAAAATAGTGCCAAATCTTAAAAAGTAAGGGTTAAAATCGTTTGAATCTTAAAAAGTTTTTTCACCAAGTAATTCCCCCACAGAAGCTGCTTATGTAATATCAAACAAACATTTTTTTTTAACCAGCTTCTGTGGGGGAATTACTTGGTGAAAAAACTTTTTAAGATTCGAACGAATTTAACCCTTCGGTCAAATTTTTTTATTTGATCTAAAAAAGCTTTAAAACACCTATGGGAGCTTCCCATAGGGTTTTAAAGCAATTCGGTAGGTCCAAGTTGGCGAACTGGCTTTTTTTTAAAGGGGAAGTACTTTGACCATCGAATATTCGAATACAATTAAATTCAAATTATTCGAATCTGTCGAATTTTAAAATTCGATGGTCGAAGTTACCTCATTTGCATATTCGAAATTCTAATTCAATATTTTTTTAAAATTCAATCGAATTTCGAATCCTTCATGTGAATTTACTAACTCTGCCCCTAACTGTAACAGGAAGAAGTGTGGAAGCAAAAGACAAAACTCTGTCTATTAATTGGCTCATGTGACCTAACTTTATAGTTTGTTTGGTATGTTTGTGTGAACCGTTGAATCATATGATCTCAGGAGGGTGTCCTTAGTTTTTAAGATGGATATTTTCTTTTTAGGATGACCCAATGGCACATGCTACTAAAAAAGTATATTATTATGAAAATGGTTTATTTACATGAAGCAGGGTTTTACATGAGTTGTTTTATGCAATATCTTTTTATAGAGACCTACATTGTACAGGGGGTATAGTTTTTCTTTAATACTCTATAGACCCCTGCTACCAATGTTTTTTTATAAAAGATTTTTTGGGGCCCCAATTTTAAGGGGGCCCCGGCACTTTTATGGGGGGCCCTGGCGCCACTGTTTTTAGGCGTATAACGGGGGCGCTGGCCATCAATAGCTTTTTATAACTTGTGTGTGGGGGGATACATTTTTAGCACTGATGTCTGTGTGGTCTTTTGGAGTGGGCAGGATCAAGGGTGGGGCTTGTGTGCCAGAGTGGATGGGGCCCCGAAAATGTTGTTGTACGGGGCCCCATGATTTCTAATCGTGGCCCTGATGACAGGCATTAACATGCATAAGTTGGTGATGAATTTAAATGAAAAGGTTAGTAAGGAAAGCAGGTCAGATTGGTGTGACTGTGGCAGTGAATCTTGTGGAGCCTGTTGAATGTTCAGGAGGTCACCAAAAGCACTGAAATTTGTGAGGGAAAAGTACATAGACAAAATCCTATACAGATATTGATAGCAATTGCATGCTGTTGACATGCCAGGGTGATCTGTATACAGCATCATAGAGCAGCAAAGGTCCACTGGCCATAAACTGTCTAATATTGGCTGTGGTCTTTTTGAATTTTGAGAAGATACTCACCAGAAATACACATTAGTTGCCCTTAATAAATATTCTATTATAACATTAGAGTAGCTACAAGACAATGATAATGACCATTGCACTGCAATGTTTGCTATGTTTTTCATCGGTATTTCCATTTTTTAAAGCAATGCTTCTATTGTAAAATCAGTAAATCAACAAACAAATTTGTCATGTCATGAGAATGAAAATAAATACAATTAAGATTACTATCTCAAAATAACCTATAAAAAGCCAGATGCAGTAAACGGTAGAGAACATTTGCTCTCACAGCTCCATTGGTGGATCTCTCTCACACACACTAGCCAAGTTCCCTAAATGAGTGAATTTTAACTTTTTTTCTTTATGAAATACAGAAGCATCACCTGTTGCATTATACTCCTTTATAACATAGGAGGACTATAAAAAAAACTTACATGCTGCATGTGTGGGTATTTCTATATCTATATATTATCCTATTTTTCATTTCTAATATAAAGTTTTATTAGAAACAAGTCTTTTCTAAAATGTAATAGATGCACAGTTAGTAAAAGTATGGTTTCTAGCAGAGGAAAAAAAGGCTACTAGAATGATTTGGGCCCTTATAAACATATAAATCAGTTTACTCTTGCATTTTTTTACCCATAGGTCAATTTTTAAGAAATTGATTCTGCTAGATGTGACAAATTTTATGGAATTGGAAAGGAGGTCACTTCTGGTTTGGTTGAAGACCTCCTACATTGAAGGTAAAATACTGAATATTCTGTACATACAAAATTACTTGTAATGAGCCCTTTTGGGAAGGCTTTCCACTAAATTTTGGAACATTGTTGGTTGGATTTGTTTCAAAAGTTTTATTAGAAATAAGGTTTCTCTAAAATGTAATAGTGGTACGGTTAGTAAAAGTATGGTTTCTAGCAGAGGTTTTCTATAGGCTCCAATGTTTTTTTGTAGCAAAAAAGGCTGCTAGAATGATTTGGGCTTTTATAAACATAAAAATTAATTGGCGTGTGCTCTTTGACCCATGGTTAAATAAATTGATTCTGCTAGATGTGGTAAATCTTTATGTAAATGCAAAGGAGGTCACTACTTGCTTGGTTGAAGCCCTTTTGGGAAGGCTTTCCACTAAATGTTGGAACATTGTTGACTGTATTTGTCTCAGTTCAGCCACAAAAGCAATATGAAGGTTAGGCAGATGGCACTGACTGATGTTGGAGATTAGGCCTGGCTGGTAGTTGATATTTCAATTAATCCACAGGTGTTTAGCTGAGTTGAGATCAGGACTCCACTCTTATTTAAGCAATCCAACTCTGAACAGACCTTGATTTGTGTATGGGTGCATTATTGTGCTGAAATGAGAATGGGCCTCAATCTGTTGCTACAAAATAAAAAAGAAGCACTGAATTGTACCTGTACACCAGTCCAGCCTACACATGAAAGATGTTAGGTTAGCCTCTGATCATCCACTAAAAACCCCACTCCTTATTAATACTGTAGTTCTTGTGAAAACATTGCTGCGGAACTCAGCAGTGGGTGTTCCAACTGAGGACATATCTTTTTAGTCATGTGGATATTCGTCAGTTTAGTGTAACATTCTTCTCTAGTGTAACTTCTGGATAGCATTTTATATTTTGTTCCCATATCCTTATATCAATTACTAATTACACAGTTAAAAATTATTTTCTTCTTCTTTTTTACAGTTAAAAATGTATCTACTTAACCAACTAAAAACAAAAACAATTTCTGTTTAGGTGGTAAGCATTTTGGACCAGTAGGCGTTTGAGTAACATTGTTACTGTGTAACTGAATGTACTTGGAAAAATAAACAGAACATAATACTAGACAAACATTGTGTTCTTTCTGCATTTGCCTTTTTCCTATTAATCCTATTTTATACAAAGTCTGCCAGGTTAGATTAAAGAATGATTTGAAAGATGATCAAAGTTTCTTTAAAAAGTTGTCGTATCAAAACCCTGACAAATAATGCATTTCCCCTATATATGTTCCACATCACAGTCAACAAGGGTCAAAGCATCTCACAAAGGGCATGTCCATTTCAAATCTTAATGATTTCTATGAATGGTCCATTAGAAGGTTATAAGAGACTAGGCAAGCACATAAATGCATAGTTACAATTATGACTCTTGTAATCTCTCTCAGTTTACGTGGGCATCAATAAAGCCATTAGCATCCAAGCCAGTTAAGGGAATCCTGGAATTTCCACCATTTTAAGGCTTTGTTTCTGTGCATATGTGCTAATCCCTTATTATAGTCCACATTTGTATGGTACTGTTTTCTCTAAAGTGCTAGTATGGAAATAAGTGTGGACTCTGAAAAGTGACTTCTTTAAGTTACCCAGGCAATATGAAACCCTAGATTGAGTGTGTTTGTTCACTGGATAGTGGTCCCTTAGATACCTCTAAAGACACCTGCGGGCTGTCTTAAAAGGTCTGGCATTGCCAGTGATTTCCTTCTCTTGATGGGAACTATATTCCTGAATATTGAAAAAATTATAAATATTGATGAAAAATCCCATATATAAATCACCTTTTCTTAATCAATGTGCTATAGATTAGAGTAATTAAAAATGTAGCTCTGCACTCACCCAGTCAAAAAGAACAGATATAAGTCAGCCCGGTGCTCAGCACAGAGGATCCGGCTTTCCTCCAATCAGTGAAGTTCCTTCCAAAAAACTGGCACTCAAGGCAATTTTCATGCAGGGTTACCCCTTGCTAATCTTTATTGTGAGCGAACGTGCAACGTTTCAGGGCGTACCCCTTTGTCAAGCTTGACAAAGGGGTACGCCCCGAAACGTTGCACGTTCGCTCACAATAAAGATTAGCAAGGGGTAACCCTGCATGAAAATTGCCTTGAGTGCCAGTTTTTTGGAAGGAACTATAGATTAGAGACCAGTAACAGCCACCATTCTCATATACAAACCAAGGGCATGCTAAATTACATAAGCCAGTAAATGAACCATGTATTGCTACTTTCTTTTACAGTTGTCATTTTTGTCTCACTATGGTCAATTATTGTGAGAGCCTGCAGAATATCAAAAAATTTTGGCTCATGGCAAAAGATGTAAAATGTAAATAATTATTCATTCATACAGGTATAGGACCTGTTATCCAGAATGCTCAAGACCTTGGGTTTTCTGGATAGCAGTAATTTGGATCCATTAGGAAATTGTGTAAACGTTAAATAACCTAATTGATGTTGCTTTAAATAAGCATTAATTATATCTTAGTTTGGACCAAGTACAAGGTTCCGTTTCATTACAGAGAAAAAGGAAATAATTTTTAAATATTTGGATTATTTGGAAAAAATTTGAGTTATGGGAGATAGTCTTTCCATAATTTGGAGCTTTCTAGATAACATGTTTAAGGATAACGGATTCCATACCTGTTGTTGTTGGTTATGATTTTTTTTTCAGAATATATAGTTCTGAGATATGAACAAAACACATGACTGAAAGCTAGAGTGACAACTGATCATGGCTAGATATCAAAGCTGGACATGATCATCTATATCAGTGCTGTCCAACTTATTACACATAGTGGGCCAATCATATGTCATACATGTTGGAGGGCCGAATTGGACTGAATTAAACTGATGATGTTATGCAGTGAAGTCTATGGAGCCTGAGAGCAGACATAAAAATCCATTGCAGGGCCACATCCTGCCCAAAGGCCTAGAGTTGGACAGCCCTGCTCTATGTGATCATAAACTGTAATACAAAGTTGTAACTTAATGGAAAGTCAATATGATGTTAACACTAATGCAAACGGACTCCCGCTGCACAAATAAGGCAGCCCCCTCATAGAGGAACAGGGTGGTAAGAAAGTTAATGTAAAAACAACTGGCAAATACATTTATTGCAAACAAATAAATATCATTCAAAGACAATGTTATGACAGATAATAAAAAAGGTCATCTTCTTATTTCATTTTCACTTTAAAGGGGAATCCAACCCCCTCAGGCGCTAACCCCTATCCCCCCACCCCCCCATGATGCCTGGGGGGATTGGATTCCCCTTTTAAGAAGCTGGTGTTGCCTTCCATCCTAAACTTGGTAACGAACATGCCCCTTTGCTTATTCAGAACTCTTGCTGGCAGCATCTGAGTAGCTGACGGTTCTTCCCAAACCCAAAGGCGGCTGCTAAAGGCAGAAGATTGAGCCTTGACCAGGGAGCCTAGCACTTGTTCTGAATTTAAAGAGCCGTAGTGTTTTTATACCTCAAATGAATTAAACTCACAACTTGAATGGTCTCTTACTTAAGAAAAAACTTGATTCTGCACGGCTCAGTTGCGAAACCTAAAAACTCTAATTAACCAAGTTTTCCGCAGGAAAAAACTTGAATCTCTCCAAAAAAAACTTGAAAATCATGCAGGCTATTAACATATTCACATGGTTCAAGGGACCTCTGCCATTTTAAGTTTTGACAAAATAAATCAACTCGAAAACTTGAATTTTTGTGGAAAACACAACTCGGACCTTAATAAATAACCCACTAAATCTTTATAAATATGTTTATTTATTGCAAAGTTTTTTCCTTCTATTGCAGACATGTTCAAGGATAAACATATTTAGGGGCAAATTCATTAAAGCTTGAAGCGTCTAACACTAGCGCTAATTTGCCGGCGTGACGTCATTTTGCAACTTCCCCAATTTACTAACAGTGTCCCTGGTGAAAATTCACTAGCGAAGTAGATAGACTAACGCAACTTCACACCCTTATGCCAGGCGAAGTTGCGCACTGATGAAGGGACGTAACTACGCTAATTCACTAAGATTCCCATTTTACTGAGCGTTACCTCTTGCGCTAGACTTTAATTCGGCAGGTCAGACCTGGTGAAGTTCAATACAATAGAATGGAGTCTGAAAAAAAAACTTGAAATTTTTCTAAGTCCCAAAAAAACGCTGGCATCTTTTACTTTTTTTAGGGTGATAGTCTGAAAAATAGCATAATTTTTTTGGGGGGTTACCCTCCTTCCCCCCTACATTTCCTAACATATGTCAACTCAACTATACACTGTTTAGGGCAATAGGACAACTTTACTTAAAGGATTCCTGGGCTTGTGTAGTGTAATGTAGTGGCTGTAATATATACTTCTATTATACTTTTAACCTCGTGCCGTATGCAAATTAGGCATCGCTAGCGTAAATATGCTTTGCCTGACAAAGTAACGGTAGCGCTTCGCTACTTTTCACCTCCCTGAGCGCAAATTTGCATTTTAGTGAATTAGTGGTGGACTGGCGAAAACTCGCCTGGCGAAGTGCGGCGAAGTGCGGCGAAGGCGTTGTTAGCGCAGTTTCAACGCTTAGTGAATCTGCCCCATAGAGTTCTTGTGCTACCTTTAGAGGGGTAAGGGGAAGGTGGGTTCCAGCTTAAAGGTTCTTAGGATCATATCTACAGCTTTTTTGCAGTCTTCCTGTGTTATAATATATAAATTCATTAAAAAAAGAAAGCATTTTAATAGTGAGGAATGTGCACCTGTAAAACTTTGAAGTGGTTGTTCTGAATATTACATCTCAAAGAATTCACCACTCACAATGAAACTGTATGTATAAAATATGGAACTAATAGTCATTCTTTTCTTAAATATTTTTTGTTGTAGCAAGATGGCAGCACTCCTTGAAGCTCCCCTCATGCCTATTGAAATGACAGTGGGCAGTGGCTAGCTCTAATGTCAGTTAAAACACAGGAGCTGCCCTCTGCTGTGACTAAAAACAGACAGACGATCCTCATGCCTGACTGCTTTCCAAGCAAATTCCACAGTTTAAAAATTTTAAAAATTGCAGCTGATTATTAGCTCAGTATTTTATTCGAGCACCTGCCCTCAAATATAAGAGATGCAGATACAGTATATGCACAGATAAAGGCAATTTAATAATACATTTAAATTACAATAAAGACAGAGCCAATATTGCATGTGTCCTATAAGATTTGCAGAGTATATCAATGGACAAACAACCAAATCCCAACTCATCAAAATCTGTTATGGCACTCAATGTGACCATCTGTATATATATTCCAATTATATTTAAATATATATTAACATAATCTTGATTCAAAGGGGACTATAAAGTCCTTGCTACCGCTAAGAAATCACTACACTATTTGCCCTTTCAGAAATACCTGGACTGATGCCTACTTCTCAATGTAACTTTAATGTAATATCAACTTACCAGGATGACCTTCTCCAACAGACTCAGATGTAAACATAAATGCTCCTACATCTTCCACTGCATGTTCCTGTATATAATCAACTGGTCCATTCATTTTGTTTGGGAGCAATCTATAGCTGGAAAAGCCTATGTTCCAGTGCTGTTATACGTTTAAGTCTGACAGCTAGTAGCTGTTTTGTCAGCAATCCTGTAAGGTCTTGCAGCTGCTAGTAGCTGAGTAACTTTTCTGTGTTTGTATTAGAATGTACCCGCCTATGCCTGTGTCACTGACTTGTATGAGCTGTCAGTCTGGGTGCTTACTCCTATATATGGGAGATACATGTTTTCCATTATAATATGAGACATGTGGAACAAACTTTTTGTTTAAATGAGTAAAGATGTGCATGATATGTATTACATGTTTGTGCGGTATTATCACTACATATCTGAAATAAGGAGCCAAAGAAAAAGACTAAATAAAAATGTTTAAAGCTACTAAAAAATTAAAACCAAAAGAAAAGTTTTAATAGTTATGCCTGCTAAATTTAGAAATGTTTCATCTGCCACTGGCATATTTGACCAGCACAGCTGCCAACACAAAGAGGGTTATCACACTGATCTTCTCTTAAGTTATAAAGTTAGATCTACATAGAACAATTTGCCACATATGTAGATGACCAAATTACACTCGTGGATTCAAAGACTATGGGGCAAATTTACTGAAGGGTGAATTTTCATTTTGGAAGGCTTCGCCATACTTTGCACTACTTTGTCAGATGTTAAAAAGCAGCAAATACGCTGGTTGTCAAAAAGTTTTGTCTCAGAAGATGAACGCTGTTGAAGTTTAGCCAGTAAAAATGTCAGAACTGACATTTCTAAGCAAATTTTCACTAGGGTTACTTTCTTCCTAGCAAAACTTTGTTATATGTTATATGGTGGGTACATATAAGTGATATATTATATATATATATATATAT
>CM044443.1:49485178-49501346 GCA_024363595.1 Xenopus borealis
ATATATATATATACAGTATATGCAAAAGAAAATATAGTAGCTCACTCCTGGGATTTTCCGTATATATTCTTTATTCCATCATATGGCACAAAATCAATGTTTTGGCTGCCCTCTAGAGCCTTTATCAAGATTTCTCTGTATGGGATGGTTCTCTATGTGCAACATTAGGGTAGGATAAGTAATGGCATGTTAGTTTGCGGTGAACACGCAGATTGACTTTCCTATGCCACCGTTCGTGGCAGAGAACAGTAGCGTTGCTATATGATATGCAACAGGTTACGGAGGGAGGGATACAGCAGAACAGACCGCCCCCTCCCCTCTGATCCGCCCAGTCCTCCCAGCAGTCCTCACCAATACAGCACCTTGGACTGGGACAGATTTCCCGCCCACAATTCTGAATACTTACTGTATATACATATGTGGGCCCACACAATATTGTAACATACACCAATTATGTATAACTATTCCTTTTTTGTCACTTTTGTTGTATTCATTTAGTTTTGGTTGCCTAGCAACACATTTTGGCACCAAAACAGAGTGTTTAAACAACCCGCTGTGCACTGTTTTTGTTCTTTCCCTGATGAAAGTTCCAGTAAGGAACTGAACCGTCAGATTCGATAAACCTACCCGGCATTTAAATTTTTTTGCCTGTTTATACATCCTTGGAGTGCTGTCATTTTGCATTTTACTATTGACTGTTTCAGGTTAGCACCCGGATTTTGAACTTTGGCCTATGGAGTGCAGTATATATACTGAACTTGGCCTATGTCTTTATTATTGTTGGTGAAATTGCTGGAAGTGGCCAAGGAAGCAAAATAAAGACAAAAGAGATCCTCTATTGTCCTAGACATAAGCCCTATTAGAAAATGTGTCATTAGCTTAAAAAAAACTACTTTTTTAATATATACTGTATATATTTAACATTTACAACTTCGAAACATAATCTCACATTAACATATGAAAAAATGCCAAAGTTTTGTCTTTTTGTTTTGACTTTTCAGAATACAGGATATGATGTCACTGACATAAGATTGTTAAAGGGCAAGGAAAGGCAAAGAAATAAAATCCCATTTTTACTTTCTTTAATGAAAAAGAAATCTATCTCCTATATAATGTAATTAAAAAAAAATGTGTACCATTTTTATAAGAAACCTGACTGTATGCAGTGAAATTCTCCATTCATTTAGTGCTGTGGATAGGAATTGTCAGACAGTCCCTAACTTCTGGCAGAGAAACAATCATACTTATGAACAGCAGGGGGAGCCCCTGCCTTACTTACCAGCCATGCAGAACTCAGGCAACTTTGTTTTTTTCCCTGATTTGATAATTTATGACAATCCCTAAACAGCCCAGACCACACTGAGCATGTGCATGTAGTCTAGTCTTGCAAAGATGTATAACAAAGTTACAAGATGACAGCTCCCTGCGGCCAACTTTGAAAGCATAAATAATTTGTTTGATTAGGCTTGTGGTTCAGTAATTTAATGTTTATGTTTAGTATACAAAATACAGCATTTCTAGCCTTATTCTATTTTAGACTTTCCTTGCCTTTTAAATACGTACCAGCATCTTAACAATGTGCTAGGTATAACCTGGCGAAACAAACTCTGATGAATAGGGTAACATATTGGAAAGTTCAATCCTTGATTAATTTGCGGAGTAACAGACGTTTGCCTGAGCAAAAATTCCCCTGGCGAAATTGAGGGAAACTTTACTAGAGCTAAGCTCTTTCACTAGCAAATTGTCCTCTATGACTTTTAGTAAATTGGCGATGTCCCTGCAAATTGTCTTTTTGAAGAACCTCCAGCCCACTTCACCCTCTAGTAAATCTGCCCCCATGTATTTCCTGGTCAGAAGATGACCCAGGACACATGCAACATCAATCAACTTTGAAGAGATCATCACTTGATCATCTAAATCACTCAGTAAGAGGTAACATATACACAACGGAGATCATATCGTTCAGTAAGAAATTGAATGTCTACTGATATGCCAAAGTAATTATCCCTTAGCAAGTACTAGCATTTAAAGTGCATGCGCTGCATGTGTTCCTAGACATTCTTCATGAAGATATATGTCTAGAGCTTTTCAAAGAATGTTATGTTATATCATGATCTCTCTTCTTTTTTCTGTCTTCCCTTTAGACAACCACAGGCACCTACAGACAGATAATTGTGTGCACAATTAAGGGTTTGTCGTTGTCCTTTTTGCTTGCAGCATAGTCAGTCACAGCAGTATGTGACAATGAACTCAAATTAAGGGAAGCTTGAATTCAGTCATCATATCAGCAATATTATATGTTGAAATTTCCAGGTGTTCTTTTTTACAATCTAGTATATGCCTGCATGAAGATAATGAGACTTGCTCAAGGTTAGGAGTTACTTAGTTACACACACATGCACACATGCACGCACACACACGCACGCACACACACACACTGTTCTTTTGCTCTAGGGATGGCCTCTGGTCGATGATCCGTTTAATGGAAAAATAGATCTCCCAGTAGCGGTCTATAATGCCCTCTAATGTACTTATAATGAGTAACCTCAACCTTGACAATCTACCCTCAGTTTACATCCCCTTAACCAGTTTAGTTGCACATCTCTGCACTCTCTCGAGCTCATAAGGACCAGAGCCCAAGATAGCACTGCATACTCCAGGTGAGACCTTACCAGGGACCTATAGAGAGGCAAAATTATGTTTTCATTCCTTGAGTTAATGCCATTTATAATGCAATACAGTACTTTATTTGCTTTAGTAGCCATGACACTGCCTGACATTAGACAACTTGTTAGCTACAAAAAAAACCCATTGCCTTATAGTTATAACTTGCATTTATATTATTTATGCCAAAATGCATAACCTTGCATTTATCAACACTGAGCCTCATTTTCCAGTGTGCTGCCCAGTTTTCTAATCTAGTCAAAGGACTAACTGACATGGGAATACAAGCAGGCTGCCATGTGTTTACTGAGTCCTATTTTGTTAGCATTTCTCCAGTTTAGATGAGTTTGAAACCACCCTAAATTATCCAAAAGACTCTGAATAAGAGGAGGGCAGTCTCCCATAAAGTCAATTTGAAGAACTAAACTCTATATATGCATATTTTGTATATTGTGCTTAATGCACCAGCCTAAAAGTTTAGCATCCTTATAACAGTAAAGATGCTGGCCTTCAAATTTGTGCACAGGGGGTCACCCTCTTGGATTTTGTTAGGAGTGTAAGAGATACAGACATGCTGAGTATGCTCTACTTTTAAAATTATTTCCGTTTTTCTCTGTAAAAATCGGGGGCGATTCGTCGCGGCGAGAAGTCGCCAGGCGACAGATCTCTCCCGGATCTCCCCGTCTGGCCTTAGCCTAAGCGCATTATTTTGTGATGGTCAGCAGACTCAATACATTATGGGTGATGTTATCAGCAGTAAGTGATGACCATGAGGATTTGAGCTTTGATGATACTAGCTTTGATGATACTTTGAGGCTATGTAGTAAAAGACACTAAGGGGCAGATTTACTATTGGTCGAATTTCAAATGCTAAAAAAATTTGAAATTCGACCATGGGAATAGTGGGGAAGTAAAATCCTTCGAATTCGACAATCAAATTTGAAGGATTTTACCGCAATTCAATCGATCGAATATAAAAAATTTGTTCGATCAAACATTCTAATCGAATTGGAATCGAATATTCAAACGATTTTAAGCGATCAACCGAATTTTTTATATTCGATCAAAGATAATGATGCCCAATTCGGTAGCTTTGATCTGGCAAAGTAGGTGGTCAAATTAAAATTTAAAGGGGAAGTATTCGACCATCGAATTTTCGAATATTCGAATTAAATTTTATTCGAATATTCGAATCATTTGAATTCGAATAGATGGTCGAATTTGCCTAATTTGCATATTAAAAAATTCAAATTTAATACAAATTCGATTGAACTTCGAATTCTTCATGTGAATTTCATGTGAATTTAGTAAATCTGCCCTAAGTTTGCAAGGGACAGTAACCCATGGCAATACTCAGCAGGTAGTATTTACTGGTCTCCTGTTTAAAAGCAAACATCTTAATGGTTAGTATGGGTTGCTGCTCCTGGGCAAACTTGGTGACTTTTATTACATATGGGGGTAGCAATGTGTTCACAGTCTGAGGGCTTCTGTCCCTCCAGTGTGGAACAGTAAGCTGATACATACTGAAGTTTTCATTATTTTAGCCCTAATTCTATAAAAGGCTTATGATCCACTTTTGGAATAATTACATACCTATCATATCCCATGTCTCTGTGCGTAATATGACGCACAAAATGCAGTTTTTCTTTCCCTCATGCTTTGTTAGCGCACATTACTCTGAAGTTTCCACTAATAAAGGTAGAGGAAAGTAAAACAAAGCCAAACAGGTTATCCTTTACTAAACATGAAAAAGTGCAAACAAAAAAATAGTCAAATAATGTCTTCTAAAATCATGTGCAAAATTTGCACCAGACAGTTTGGATGCAAAATTGTCCAGAAGGGACAACATGCTGTCCTGTCTTGCAGGAGTTGCATATTTTTGCACTTGCACTTTTTGTCTGTTGTTCGTTACTTCTATGTTGTGTGTAGTACCATGGTCCTAGAGCAGGGATCTCCAACCTTTTGAACCAGTGAGGAACATTCAGAAGTAAAAGGAGTTGGGGAGCAACATTAGCAAAAAATGTTCTTGGGGTGCCAAATAAGTGCTGTGATTGGCCATTTGGTAGGCCCTATATGGATTGTCAGCCTACATTAAGGCTGTGTTTGGAAGTACACATGGTTTTTAGAAAAACAAAACTTTCCTCCAAGCCAGGAATTCAAAAATAAGCACCTGCTTTGAGGCCACTGGGATCAACATCCAATGAGTTGGAGAGCAACATGTTGCTCACGAGCTACTGGTTGGGGATCACTGTCCTAGAGGAACATTGTTTTGTTTCACTATGTACTGTACAAACATATATGGATGATATGACAGTAAACTCACTCTTGACTTGAAGGCTGCACAAGGCCCTATGTAATAGTACTAGCACCTGTGAAAAATGACATTCTGGGATTAGATCTTTACAACCATAGCTTCTATACAAAGCTTATTTAGCTAATGAAAATCTAAATGTCACATATCATGTGTTATGATAGTACCAATTTTCGATTCATATTCAGTAATGAAAGGGGTCATTCACCTTTAAGTTAGAGCAACTTTTCACTGACCATATCTAAAAGTAAATGATCTGTAGGGCTACATATGTATTGTTATTGCTACTTTTTAACATCATCTTTCTATTCATGCCCTCTCCTATTCATATTGCAGTCTTTTATGCAAATCAATGTATGTTGCTATTGTGATGTGGACCCTAGCAACCAGATTGCTGTAACTGAAAGCTGGAGAGCTGCTGAATAAGAAGCTAAATAGCTAAAAACACAAATAATAAAAATTGGTAATAAAATAATAAAAATAATAAATGATAATAAAAATTCTAAGTTTAACACTGAAAAAGTGCTACGAAATAAGTTGGCGCTATAGAAATACATGTTAATAATAATAATAAAATACATAACATGGCGATTTTTTCTCCTAGCATCACACAGCACATTAACCATTAATCTCCCTGTACCGCAGTACCTAAAAATTAGTTTTAATAACTGCACCTAGATAATAAATTTACAATAAATACTACTAAATAAGAAAATATAAACTATATATCCCCCAATACGTACATGCACACTAATAAACAGGGTAACATTTCCTTAAAACTAACTACTCTATACTCATTGCTACTGTATTTGATTAAATTATTTACTGAATAGTGTTAAGAGTAAAACATAGGACAGTCAGTGATTTTTGCACATTATATGAAAATTACTGCTATTCTTTTCATTTGAGGGGTATTTGGGAGTAACTAGTTCTGTTATTTATATAAAGTATTGGGTAAGTGAAACGAATGATCTAGTATTTTAAGATATTACTGGGTAAATATTTAGTTATGTGCATACTCTCAAGAGATATGAATGTCTTGGCATGTGCAGCAGTAGTAAATAAACACAGACTTTAGAGGTGTGTTGTGTAGAACCAATCGCATGCAAGACAGCAACTGAAAGGTAGGTGGAGGACTTAATAAAGTGTTTCATTGGCTGCACATATCTCCTCATGTTGATTTTTAACCCGTTTTACACAGTAGCTTCAAAATAATGTATGTTGAAATACTGCAGACAATCACAGACTGTTGTAGCTGCCATTTAATATATTTCAGTGAATGGTTCTAGTCTGTTCAGTCAGATATAAAAAATAAGAACACATGGAAAGCTACTATTTTGGAAATCATGATGATATCATTTAAAGTAGCATTATATACTTATATATTTGTGCTGAAAATGTATCCTGAATATTATTTTACTTATATAACTTTGCTCTTAGGACTATGGTTCAGGAAGATATGTTGCCCATGGGTAGTGCATTATCTCTTACTAATCTGTTTCTGAGCATACGTTGAATGTCCAATAAGATACTTTGCTAAATCCTTTGGGCTATAAAACACATTTGGCATATGTGAACTATTTTTACAATGCATTTGTTCCCAATAATAAGAACATATATTTTGCAGAAAACCTCTGCCTATGTAGGTGGATCAAATAGGGAAAATTAAATACTCCTTCTTCCCAAACTACTGACAGGGGGCCAAGAAGTGTGTGATGCCACATGTGCTCCATTTGATCATTCTATTTGTTCTGTTATCCTTCTATTAATTTCTAGTTTCTAATGAGACCAATGGAGCCTCTTTTAGTGATGGCAGGTTGAGCATTTTTTCTTCCAGCACATAGGTCCTATTTGATTGGCATAAACCTGCAGACAGGAAAATTAATCTTCAAATAGCCATGTGTTACATTTTACAATCGAAATACACAGCAAAAAGATAGGGCTATCTGAAATCCAAAGGGCCAAAAGTATAAGTTAAAAGAATAAGGGGGAAATGTAATTAAAGTCGCAAAGAGCAAAACAATGCGCATCAGTAGGATTAAAAATCCACATCTCGCAATGTAATTTTGTTCCTTAAATTGCATTGCAAATTGTGGAATTTAATTGTGCTCTCTTAAGAAGTGCTTGAAGGTGTAGTAATCTTTTGGAGCAAACACATCGACTTTTTCAGTAAGACGTTTTATCACATTGACTGAGCATTGGCACAAACTATAAAATTCACAAACAGCCTTCCACTGTGGGAAGAGGCCGCTAAATAGTTTCCAGGTTCGCAAAAGCTATATGAAATTCCCGCAAAGCAAAATTTGTTCACGCAGAGGCATAAGTTTTCGCTTTGCGAATGGTTTTTCTGTTACATTCCCCTATAAGTCTTTATTAATCAAAGTTAAAAGTATAAATGCATCTCCATAGGCCCTACACATTTCTTACCCACAAGGCACTTAATCATGGGCTCATTTTACAATCCCCTACATTTTTTTGTTAGAAATTGAAACCATAACTGAATAATAACAAATGTTTTTTTCAAAAAGCACCAACAAATTAAGCATAGATTTACAATATTAATAGACATGTCCTAGCTAACGAGAGCCTAACCATCAGCCACAATATTTACATTGTGCTCTAAAGGCTATCTATTAGTTGAGCACAGCTTGTACTGCTGCACATTTGAGAAGTAAATGTGCAATATGTGCTCTGACAACAAGGGTAATTTGCAATACATAATTCTGGTACAAGAATGTATTTGTTATGCAAGACTTGCAATTAGCAGATCTTGTGCTGTAGAACAAGCTCTCGCCACTGATCCCTAAGACTCAAAAATTCAGCAGAAATCATTCTAGGACACAAATCTAGAACATAAATCTAGGACATGACTCTGCTCAGACTTTTTTATTTAGGACTCTTTGAGGAACATGCAAATTAGCAGAGCCCCCTAGTCTCAAAAAAGGGGTTACACATATAGGGAAGCAGTTCATTCATTGTTAGTTCAGCTTACAAGAATATCTAGTAAAGGAAATGCATCCAAAATTTGATCATAGTTGATCCTAAAGATTGAGCTTTCAGGTGTGTCTATGACAGAAAACAAATATTACTTACACTAATGGGCCGGGCCAGGCCAGGCCAGGGCTCAGATTGAGAGTATGTACCACCTATTGGTTTTAGGACCACAGTGACAATTCAGTTAGCAGTTTGGTAACAATACAAATATTGAAATGCATTCATTTCATTTAGTTATGAATGACAAAAACAAATTCTTCTCCCTAAAAGATCTCCTCAACTGTTTCGTACAACTTCCGGGTTGCTTCACTGATATAGGGCTAGGGGTGGCATGATCCTTCCATAGGCTGATTATGAATCAAAACATGACTTCAGTCTATGGAAGAATTGCTCCACCCCCAGCCCTGCATCAGTGAAGCAACCTGGAAGATCAGTCAGTAGAGTGAGCAAGTCGGCTCTGAAAGGTGTGCAGGGCTGGGGCGGCTTTGAGGGGGCCTTGCAGAGGAGCCATTGCAGGTGAAATATTCCATGCAGCATTTTCTTCATGCTGACACGTTCCCATGATTTGTATAGGAAAGTGTCAGAATCCCTTTAAATAGATGGACATTTTTTAAGTTGTGCTGCATAAGCTTAAAACCTGGCCCAATTGAGAAGAATTGTGAGTAACTGTATGCTTATCTTTTGAAACATTTATAAACACTAGGCAAACTTGCACTTAAGCAGCAATCTGTGGCAACAAATCAGATCTTTCATTGTTCCACTTGCGATGTAGCTAATCACTGATTGGTTTTTATGGGTTACTGCTCAGGTTCACATTTGTCCGGTGTTTATAAATGAGCCCAGTTACCATGTCATTTAAGACATAAGTTGTTTATAGCAAACAATGAGGTTTTTTGATTCATTTTCTAAATTGTAGAAGGCTCTTCAAAATGCATTTGTGTGCACATATTTTTTTTGAGGTGCTATGATGTGATATCAGATGCAAAGGGTTCTCTGGTATGTACAACTGCTGAATGCTAGTACATGATGATGCAGATTGCTACAGAACTTTCCTGCAAATTGTGCTGTGTATGTTTGAACTCTCTAGTGTGCGCAATCCATTATCTCCAAAGCAAATTATCTTTTTAGTACATACTGTACTTTCTCTCAGCGTGTTATCTGGCTGGCTATGCTATCAACAGTTTTTTTTAAACTTAATATAGCTCCTAACCTGTGAATATTGTCACTTTTTTCAAATATTTGGTACATAGTCTCTAGGATACTTTGGGGGATATTTATATATGGGTATGGAATATTTAATTCTTAAAAATACTGTCACAGCTACACTGATTTATATCATTAAACATGAATGGGATTTAACAATTGGTTTATTGCTGACCATCTTTTGAGTGGCACTTATTCTTCCTCTGCATTTACAGAGAGATGTATTAAAAACTACTAATGAAGAATTCCATGGGAACCTTGCATCAACCTTGTGTAGGCAAACAAAATAAACATTTTAACAAGGTTATTAAAGTATAACTGAAGCAAGTACAACTTGCACAGCAATCACCCTGTAACATTCCATTTTGTACACCACCGTGCAGGAACATCTTGTTTATTAACAGTAATTGTACTCATTTTATTTTTCTGTCCCACTAAAACACACTAAACTGTAATTAATAAATACAATATACAGAGATTTTATAAAATGTTCTTCCAGTTGTTGTCACTGACTGCACATGATCATGATATTGTGAAATCATTAGACTTTATAACAAAAAGCATCCAGGGTAAAATGAGGTTAGTTCTGTTTTAGTACCTGATGCTACATGGTTGATTATTAAATTCTGTCGCAGAATTAACTGGTTTTTATCTATCATGTAATGTAAAACTGAATGAGTTAATAGTCAGTCATTCACAGTTATATGTTTAATCATTTGTTCATGAGTTCCTCGCCTAACATTTTTTCAACCACAACCAACACACTAATGTTGGAAGTCATTGACAGCTTTTACCAGTTCTGGGTGGCTGCAGTAGGATGTTAGGTTTGACTATAAGTAAACAAAAACAACCTATTAAGTTTTTTTTAAATTATCAAGCAACAAGCCCAGTGTAGTCTTTTTGTATTATTAGATAATTGTATTTTCTACAATGAAAGTATTACACATGTATCTTTATTATTTATATTTTTATTAGACAAATTCATTAGAATTTGCCATAATTGTCAACTCAGGCCAAGTGGAAACTTCTTACAAAGTGCTGACTCACTGGTATTTGACCCCTATTCACCTACATCCCAATCTCCTGGTTGCTTTAGGAATTGTGTGTGGGGGGGCAGCATTGACTGCATATGGTAGTACTGTCCCATTGTACAAAGGTACTGGTTAAGGTTCTTTGACATGATCACTTCTATTACTCTAATTCATATTAGTAAGGACCCTTGGATAGCTCTGTTTAACCAATGGATCCCTAACAATAATTGAAAAGCTAGGAAATTAATCATGTTCATATTTACAGCGTTAAACAGTTAATCATAATAGACCTCACTTCTTTCAATTCCTAAGCGAAAGGCCCATATAACTGCAACAATGATAAATTGAAAATTTACCTCTGTTTTATCTGATACTCACAGTAAATATATATTAATATGGGTACCCTGGGCTTCTAGGGCTACCACTTTAGGACTAGACTTTTCTACCCTTTCAATATAAGGTTAACAGTAACTTCTACTGAAGTGATTTCTCAATATTCAGCACAACGTTGAAAATAGTTATATTTCTGAAAGAGCAATTGTTATTCATGCATACTATGTATACTTGTCTGGAAAAAGTGGATGTTTCTGTGGTCTTAAATATACAGTTACCCTATTTGCACGAAATTGTACCTTATACAAATACTGCTGGAAAATAAAGTTAAAGAAAAGAGTCGGGCAATAAGATAAGTTAGTTAAACTTAGTTTTATAGTATAGTCACCTCAGAATAATCCAATTGTATTTTTTATGTAAATTATTTCACTGTAATTGTGGAAAGTACCTGTAAAATTACATTTGTATTTCACAATATGGTTAAAAATGAAAATTTTAATAAGAATACAGTCACATGAAAAAGTTTGTGAACCCCTCTGAATTCTTCGTAGTTTTGTATATCATTGGCTGAGCTTTCAAAGTAGCAACTTCCTTTTAATATATAACATTTATTATTATTTATGGAAACAGTAGTATATCAGCAGTGACATCAAATTTGTTGGATTAACAGAAAATGTGCAATAATAAAATGACAGGTGCATACATTTGGGCACCCCAACAGAGATATATCATTACTTAGATGAGCCTCCTTTTGCTAATTTAACAGCCACTAGATGCCTCCTATAGCCTTTGATTAGTGTCTGGATTCTGGATGGCAGTATTTTTGACCATTCGTCCATACAAAATCTCTACAGTTCAGTTAAATTGATGGCTGCTGAGCATGGACAGTCTGCTTCAAATCATCCCATAGATTTTCGACTATATTCAAGTTGGGGGGGACTGTGATGGCCATTCCACAATATTATACTATTTACCTCTGCATAAATGCCTTTTAGATTTTGAAGTGTTTAGGGTCATTGTCTTGTTGGAAAATCTAAACCCTGCATAACTTCAACTTTGTGACTGATGTTAGAACATTATCCTGAAGAATTTGTTCATATTAGGTTGAATTCATTTGACCCTTGACTTTAACAAGGGCCCCAGTCCCTGAACTAGCCACATAGCCCCACGGCATGATGAAACCTCCACCATATTTGACAGTAACAGGTGTTTTTCTTGGAATGCGGTGTTCTTCTTCAAAGCGATTTTTGTTAAGACCAAATAAGCCAATTTTTGTCTCATCAGCCCAACACATTTTGTTCCAAAATGACTGTGGTTTGTCTAAATTAGCTTTTGCATACAACAAGTGATTCTTCTCTGTCATCACCCTGCCATACAGATGTTCTTTGTGCAAACTGCTCTGAATTTTAGAATGATGTACAGATACACAATCCACAGCACAATGTTCTTGCAGCTCTTTAGAGGTGATCTTTGGGTTGTCTGTAAACACTGACCTCCACATATGGTGCTCCAGTTTCTTGGTCTGCCAGACCTGGGTTTTACAGCAACTGTGACTGTGGCCTTCCATTTCCTGATTACATTTCTTACAGTTGAAAGTGACAGTCTGAACATTTGAGATAGCTTTTTGTAGCCTTCTCCTAAACCATGATACTGAACAATCTTTGTTTTCAGATCTTTTGAGAGCCACATGGCCAATGGCATAGAGCCGGGACAGACAATTATTTTCACTTTCAATTCAGCACTTCCTAGATGTCACGGCTCTCCACACTTTCCCCCATTCTCTTCATTGTTTTAATTGCGTAGCCAGGGCATGGGGATGGACATTGGGTCCCCCATTCTGGTGCACAAACAAGATTCTATAATGCTTGCCTTAATAACAGTGTCCACAAAATGGCTCCTGCCTGCTTGCTATAATTTTGAATTCCCAGGCTGAAGGAAACAAGAATCAAATACTTTATATAGTGTAAATAAACTTCATTTTGCTTGACTAATGTGATAAAATAGGATTTTGAATATTTATTTTGGGTGATGGGTCCCCTTGAAGTTGATGCACGTGCCACCCCAGCAGCGATTCGTATTTATGCCGACAGGCATTTTGGGAGATTAGTTGCCCGAAGTAGAGACGATATGTCTCTGGGTGACATTTCCTCGTCTGCCACCAACCTAAGCCAGTGATCCCCAACCAGTGACTCGTGTTTCTCACCAACCCCTTGGACATTGTTTCTGGCAGCCTCAAAGCAGTTGCTTATTTAGAGTTACTGTTGCATAAAAACCAGGTGTACTGTCAAACTGCCTCCTGTAGACTTCAAGTCCACATAGGGGCCACAATGGCCATCGAGGAACATTTTTTAAGCTTGTGTTGCTCCCAGTAAAGTGGGGGCGGGCCTTGGTGTGGGCTGTGCAGCTGGGACCCCCCCTGTCCACGCCGAATTTCTGTGCCGCTGCAGCAGACTCCAGCTGGGTGCAGCAGGCGCGAGACTGCCGGGGGGCCCTGCGGGGGGTGCGGACCCTGGCCCAGTTGCACCCCCTGCTCCCCCGGTAGTTACCCCACTGGTTGCTCCCCCAATTCTTTTTACATATGAATTTAGCTCAAGGAGAAAAATGGGACTCCCCACCCTAAACTAACCCTTTCTGTACAGCACTACTATACCATTATATCAGCACAGTTTGTGCATTTCCACCTTGTACAACTTACCTTGGCCCAAGTATCACATAGTTATGGGCCATAACTATGTGATACTTATGTAAAACCATCCTGAACTGCCATTTCAGCTATATGGCCAAGAAGATCCAGGTACCAAAATTGGAAATAAGGGGTGCAAACAGGCATTTTTTACAATGTAAAGCCGAACACATTCTCATACCTCCCAACATTTTGGAAGTAAAAGGAGGGACAAAAAATATTTTCACACGTAGCACAGCAACATTTTTGACCATTTCGGTGGTCACACCCCCTAATTACCATGTTCATGTTACTAAATTTGGCAGGTTATGAAAGTTTTGAAAATATTTCTCCTTATCTAAACTGTTACAATTATTTCATATCTCGAAATTGTTACAAAGTATTTTATTTTCACCGATCAGCTCTCTGCCAAAAGCCAATTAAGTTAGAAACTTTGTTTCATTTTCTGGCTGTTCAGTGCAGAGAAAAGAGGGACTTTCCAGTACAAATGAGGGACTGCAGGTTGAGCTGTCGAAAGAGGGACTGTAACTCCGAAAAAGGGACAGTTGGGAAGATCTGCATTCTTACAACAGCTACAAAAGTGGATTCGCAAAAACGTCTCACGCCCAGCATGACGCATGTCTTTTATGAGTTATTATCCGGAGTTACTAACTCCATCATAACCGACTTGATATTCTTCTAATATAAAAAAACTCGCACCCCGACAGATTAGCGCACCACAAAATAAGCAAATAAGGCCACGCTCAGCAGCAGCGTTCAGGTTTATGCGCGGGCATAGCCTCACTTCCGGCAGGCTGCTAGGAAACCGAAGAGACGCGAAATCTGGTGTTCTGCGCTTCCATGCTAAAGGGTGAGTAGGAGCAGTAAGCAATCGTTTGGTTTATTTTATTTCTCCCCAAATAGTTAGAGAAAATGTGCGCGTATCGTGTTTAATACAGTATATATTATCTGCCAGAAAGTAACTAATAATCACGATGATTTAAAGTGGAATAATAAATTCTTGGAAACCAATCTATAACAGAGATCCGTAACAGAAGAAGAATAAATACGGGCGCTTTTTTTTCTAGAACGTATACCGTGTGGTAATCAAAAATGCGAATATACGTCTGCTCATTTTATTCTGTACACTGTGGTTACTTCAGTATATATATCGTTTGATGGAATCGTGATGCGCCACCTCCTGGTTGCTTTTTATTACTGACACCAAAGGCCGAAATAATCTTCAAACAGCCTTATTGGCTCAAACCTCAACAATTACTTGCAAATACCTGTTTGTAGCAAGATAGAGATTTTCACATGTTCTTGATAAAAAATATGGTAACAGAGCATTGTTACTTTAGGATGTATCTCATTATTGGCTTTGATTTTTGTCTCATGTGGTAGGAGCAGTTATCTCTCTAAATCAGAGGTTCCACAAAGAAGGTCAGAGGAATTCTAAATTATCCAATCTGAAGGTAATGGTAATTTCTTATTTAATATAATCCATCTTCCTGTAAGCAGGAAAGAAACTGGAGATTTGTGATGCTGTTGTGACACTACTCAGTAAAAGCTGAAGTCTTGAAAATACATTTTTGGGCATAAGAGTAGTGGCTGTGGCCACACTTTATACAGTAAGTAACAGTAACACATATAAACACACAGCAGGGATTTTTAGGGTATGTTGCTGTTCAAAATAGACTAGAGATGTACCAAAACCACTATTTTGAGATTCAGCCAAATAGCGAACATTTTTACTTCATTATGTGACAAAAACACATGATTTTAATAATTCAGCTGTGGTTCAGCCAGGTACATGGATTTGGTCAAATCCAAATCCTGCTGAAAAAGGCTGAATCCTGGATTTGGTGCATCCCTAAAGTAGACCATACATAATAGTGGAACATTACATTTTGTAACCTTTGAAAAGACTCTAGGGTTCAAGTACAAAGTGGAAGGCAGGGAGAGAAGTGCAAGATACTTGTGCAATACATTATTTTTATTCAGTTTGCACCCTGCCTTCCAGCCTAAGTAATATGCTGCAGGTCTTGTGCCCATTATACCAATTATTAAGTTATGTAAGTTAGGTAGTGCTGACAGATGGCAGGGCCCTGAGGTTAAAAGGCAAGGAAAGGCTAAAATAGAATAAGGCTAGAAATGCTGTTTTTTGTATACTAAACATAAACATGAACTTACTGCACCACAAGCCTAATCAAACAATGATTTATGCTTTCCAAGTTGGCCACAGGGGGCCGTCATCTTGTAACTTTGTTATACATCTTTGCAAGACTAGACTACATACACATGCTCAGTGTGGTCTGGGCTTCTTAGGAATCGTCGTAAATGATCAAAAAACAACAACACAGGGGATGGGGGAGGGATTTTTGCGCTTAGGAGGTTTAATTCTCCTTTAAGGACAGGACTGGCCTGTGCCCACCAGTGCTTGTACTATGCAGCTCTCTGGATTTTTATTTGGCATTAGTTCCAAAGTGCAGCCAGACCCTGCTCTGAACCATTAATAACCCTTAGGGTACTTGCAGTTCTGCCTGTGTTTTTAGTAATTTACCCTATATGTTCAACAGGATTGCACTAGTAGTAATTTGGACACAATACACATTTGATACTCTTTGTTCCAACAGGACTGCAAGGACAACAATGGATTCTGAATACATAAAGCGTTGTTTAGGGAAGTGTTTGTCCGAAGGACTTGCAGAAGTGGCGGAAAAAAGACCAATGGATCCTATTGAGTATCTAGCACTCTGGATATACAAGTACAGGAACAATTTAGATGAGTATGAAAAGGTAATATAACAAATGATTAACAATATCAAACATTTTTCATTTTTTTACTTTATTAAATGTTTAATATATATTTATAATAAATGTAACAAAAAGTCAATCTTGATTCTTGCAAGCCAATTATTTACTTGCACTTACTTCCTCGTTCAGATCATGTGTAGTTCCTTGATATTA